>CM053594.1:208486585-208545504 GCA_028646575.1 Pseudocheirus occidentalis
TCATCATCATCATCATCATCATCATCATCATCGTCATCGTCATCATCATCATCATCATCGTCACTGTTGTTATTATCACCAGCCTTTACAAAGCACTTCACAATTTGCAGAATTCTGTACAGATGCTGCCTGACTTATGCCAGGACCACCTTAAGAGGTAGGCACTCTTATTATCTTCATTTTACAGATGAGGAAACCAAGGCAAAGAAAGGTTAAATGATTTGCCTAGAGTCATAGAACTAATGAGTTTCTAAGGCTAGATTTGAACTCGGGTCTTCCTGACTCCAGGACTAGGTCTCTCTCTAGTGTACCACTTAGTTGCCACAGTGTAGACAGGTAGACTACAGAAGATCCTGGGAATATAGGTAAGGCAGGGAGAGGAGACAGGTTCAAAGTGACAAAAAGAGCCAGGTTTTAGTTATGACTTTCTTCCACTATTGTGTCTGTCTCTGCTCTAGGGGTGCATACCTCTATCAGTACTAATCCTTCCTCTCCTTGTACCCCACTGCTACTAGTAAACACACAAGTGAATTGTATTCTTATCGGGGGAAAGTCCTACCAGTTGCTAAGTCTGAGAACTCTCCTGTGCTGTCAGAATGGCTGGATCTGGGTGGTGCTGTGTGCAGCCTTACAGGTTTTCGTAGTAAGGGAAGAGGTTAGCCGTGGGTCACTGTACTACAGCTCTTCCATTCACTGATGCAACTCTAAAGAAAGAGTGTATGTAACCCAGTTCCATGGCCACTCTGAACTAGTGTCCTGAGGTAGACAAAAGAGGGGGAGTCTAAGATGTAAGCCATGGGCATCAGAGATCAGAGAAGACAGACAAAACATCAGGTCAACAAAAAAGGAAGAGGCCAATAGGGTATAAGAACTGGATATAAGAAGTAAAGAGGAATCCAGGGGCATTCCAAGCTGAATTGCAGACTGATAGCAATTTGGGAGTGAAGCACTTTGGTGGTCAAAATGTCTTACTCAGTTCTAACTCCTTAGTTTCTGCTGGCCTAGAGATAACCTGACCTTTTCCCACCATTCCACTTTTCTTTTTCCTTCCCCTTCATGCACGCTGCCATCCAGAGACATTGACCTTCTAATGTTGCTTACCCAAGAGGGAAACTCCATCTCCAAACTCCTATTGTTTTCACTAGCTGTCCCCCATGGCTGAAATTTTTTCCTCTCTTTATTTTCTGGTTTTCCTAATTTCTTTTAAGTCTTAGCTCACGTTCTACTTTATGCAAAAAGCCTTTTCTGGGCCTCCTTAATCTTTTTTTCTTTTTTGAAAGCAGGAAGGCAGGGCAGTTGGAGTTAAGTGACTTTCCCAAGGTCACACAGCTAGAAGTGTTAAGTGTTTGAGGCCAGATTTGAACTCAGGTCCTCCTGACTCCAGGACTGGTGCACCACCTAACCATCCCTGGGCCTCCTTAATCTTAATGTCTTCCCTTTAACACTACCCCTAGTTTATCCTAGATAGACCTTGTTTATATGGGTTTTTTTGCCTTTCCCCCTTACACTATGAGCACCTCAAGAGAAAGGCCTGGTTTTTCCCTTTCTTTATACTTCCTAGGACTTACCTCTTAACACAGTGTTAACTTAATTATGTTAACTTAACATAGTACATATCTAAAAAATGTTTGTTAACTTGACTTGTGCTTTTGTCTATGAAGGATACCTGGAGATAAATCTTTAACTTTTCTTCCCACTTTGAATCTATGATTTATTTAAGGACAACAAAACCTCCCCCCCCAAATCAATGCTCAAATTCCCTTACTCAGAAAAGCTCATTCCTTGAGCATTTCAGTTCATTTAGATTTTTCCTATATATTTCTTTCTATTTATTGAGAAATAACAGACCTTTAACAATGTTGTACTCTGCATGGTGTGGTGTTAATAACTATGGCACTGTACTGTGTTATTACAAAAGTTGATGTCATTCTTATGTCATTTGGGGCCATGATATGTTTTGATATGTAAATGAAATGCTTGTTATTCTTAATGGGAAATTACATCTGTACAATGAGAATAAAAAAATATCTAAGATTTGTAGACTTTGCTCCTAAAACAACCTTCTTCAATCTTTAATTCTGAAAACTTCAAAAGTTAAAGGAAATAAATGGCATTGTAGTAGTGGGGCTTCTGAATATTTTGCAATAAAGGTCACAAGATGGAAGCTAAGTGTTTTAAGATTACATATAAAGATGAATTTCCCAAATGAGGATAATGTTAAAAATTTGTTGTAAAAGTTACTAAATAATAATCTGATTTTTTTTTTCTGGAGGTCAATATAAACAGTGTGGACTTGGCTGGGATGGATCAAATATGGTAACCCAGAATGTGACTACAGTGCTGACTGCCATTCCAAAGCATGGTTAGGGAAGACAGCCAACATTGGTGGTGGTCAGTAAGGCCAAGAAGATCATGTGGTTGGAGAAAGTGATTGGTACCAAGGATCATCAGAGTCAGTTAGTCAAGGTCCAAGACAGGACAAAGCATAGAGATGGAAAGCTTAGGTTCACTGGATCAGGGAAGTTTTAAGCAGTCTATCTGGTACCTAGTACAACTCCATGGTAAAGTGAGGTTTCTGTGGCAGCTTCTGAGAGTGTATGGAAACTCAGCCCCTGAGGCCTGCTTTTTTCAATCTATTCTCATTCTGAATATGTGGTTATTAAAGAGCAACCCACTTCCTAGATGTTCTATTTCTTCCCATTGGACTATCAAATTCCTCTGAAGAGGATATGTCCTATTTTTTTTTTCATTTTTTATCCCGACTGCTTGTATGGGAAACTCCCAGGTGGAGACACTTCCCTTACTAATATAGATCAGCACTTTCTTTGCCCCTTATAGGTTAATGACTTGCCATAGGTCTAGTTTCTATCCCTATCCTCCGTGCTTAGCACAGTATCTGACACAAAGTAAGCAAATAATACTTTTTTTTCATTTCTTGCTTATATCACATATACTCCCTATGGAGTCAGACAATCATCCTCATCTCTTATGAAGAATTTTGTCTATCACTGGTCCTAACACAATGACTGGCTTACAACAGATACTTAATAAATACTTGGCAATTAATTGATTGCATCAAAGAGAAATGAATCCTGATTGGGGCCTCTATGGGGATGCTGATGGGTTTGATTTGGTCTCTGGGACACTGTCTTTGTCTTCACAAAATTGTTCAGTGTTTGGGACCTTCTCTCTAGATAAAGGAGATTCAATAGAGTAAAGCCTGAGCAGTAAAATATAAACTTCTTGAGTGACTCACTTCTAGACCACTATCTAGACTAGTACCTGGTCTCTAGTCTGTGTTTAAGAAATTGCTTGTTAGTTGAATGTCTGAGGCTGGATTTGAATTCAGGTCTTTCTAATTCTAGACACAGTGCTCTATCCATTTCACCACGTAACTGACTATGATTGTGTGGAAGGTGGTATGGAATTTGTAATGCCTAGAAAAGGTTTTCTAAATTTCATCCATCTAGTTCCCCACTCAAGTGACTCCAAAGTCATTTGGTGAAACGGAAATAATTGATAGTAGTATTATTAATAGTATTATTTGATTAATTTAATTAATAATTTATTATGAACAATTAATATGTGTTTATATATAATTATAATTAATATTTAATTATATATTTAGATATATGTATATGTTATATAAATAACAATAATAAATTAATTATTTATAATTTTATTGTAGGTTTGTAACCCTATAACTAACAATCTGAGCATCTGATACTGTGACTATGGCAAGACATTTAATCTCTCAAAGCCTCAGTTTCCTCATTTGTAAAACAGAAAAAAACTGAACACTTTTTGCATATATTTATGTTTTTGTGTGTTCTTACCTCTAAACTCTGATAACCTTGGTCGTCCTAATATAGCACTTACTAGGTATATGATGAATGACTATTGATTGATTGGACAGTCTACTCCACATGTAGTTTGTAATCCTGAAAGTTCTATATACACGTTAGCAATTATTACACTTTATTCTTTTTCAGCAGAACACGTATCTTGTTAAGTCCTGGGCTCTGAGTACAGTTGAAACAAATGAACCTACTTGTAAAGGAGAATAATCACAAAACTAACAGGTTTTGAAATTGTACTGTAGGGTCCTAGATGTAGAGCTGAAAGTGACTTTAGTGATCATGCAGGCCCATCTCCTCGTTT
Organism: Pseudocheirus occidentalis; assembly: GCA_028646575.1. Classification (NCBI taxonomy): domain Eukaryota; kingdom Metazoa; phylum Chordata; class Mammalia; order Diprotodontia; family Pseudocheiridae; genus Pseudocheirus; species Pseudocheirus occidentalis. Next base: position 208,490,747 of record CM053594.1, read on the forward strand.
TACAGATGAAGAAACAGGCTCAGAAAGGATGGGTGACTTGCCAAAGGTCACATTGGCAGGATATGGCACAGCTGGGATCTGAACACATCTTCTGGCTTCAAATCTAACGTTCTTTCTTTTGTATCCTGGTAAGAATGTATATCACAAAAAAGAGAAGACTGGGGGAGGGAGAGACACGATCAGTGGTCATCAACTATTTTAAAATCTATCACATAGAAGGGATAGAGTTATTTTGCATGAGAGAACAGAACTAGGAACACTAGGTGGAAACTGCAAGGGGAGGAGCAATTTTGATTCAATATAAAATATAATGTATCTATTCAAAATGAGAATAGCTGCTCCAAGGAAGAATAAAATGATTACACATATCTTGGATCTTCTAGAGCAGTGGTTCTCAACCTTCCTAATGCTGCGACCCTTTAATACTCCTATGTGGGTGTACCTGCATGTGGGCCGACCTGGCTGGACACGGATAGAGGAGCTGTGTCTCGGTTCCTAAGACGATTGGAAATATGTGTTTTCCAATGGTCTTAGGCGACCCCTGTTACCCCTGTGAAAGGGTCATTTGACTGACCCACAGGTTGAGAACAACTCTTCTAGAGGGCATTCCTATTTTAGATGGAAGGCTGTATGAGATGACCTTTGAGGTCCTTTCCAAACTCTATCTATGAAGTGAGGGAACAAGCATCTATTAATATCTTTTATATTCCATGAACTATGCTAAGCAATATGATGATGATGGTAATAATAATTAATAACAGCTAATATTTATGTAGCACTTTCTTTGTCCTGGGCACTGTGATAAACACTTTACAATTATTATTTAATTTGATCCTCCCAACATCTGTGGAAGTAGGTGCAAAATTATTTTCATTTTACAAATGAGGAAACTGAGGTCAGCAGAGGTAAAGTGACTTGTCCAGGGTCACACAGCTGGTAAATGTCTGAGGATGGATTAAAATTCTGGTCTTCCTGATTCCAGGCATAACATTCTTATCCACTGTTGCTTTTAGCTAACGCATAAACTAACAAATAAAAATATATTATGTGTAGTGTGCCTTTAAAAGCACTCTATAAGCATTAGTTATTATGATTTGATATAATAACAACAATAATTCATGCCTTCTGTTCAATCTCTTCATCTATATTTAAGTTTTTATTAAGTGCTTACTAATTTCCTAGCACTATGCTAAGCACTTGGGGATAAAAAGAAATACGAAATCTGGTCTCAGCTTGAAGGGAGTTGATGTTGTAATGGGGGAGACAACATACAAAACATTATGTATGTACAAAATGTGTTCAGTGAAAGTGGAAGGTCATTTCAGAGGGAAAGAAAGCAGTGAGGTAGGAGGGGAGAGCCAGGAAAACCTCCTACAGAAGGTAGTTTCAGATTTGATCTGAAATTTGAAGGAAGTCAAGAAAGCCAGGAGGCAGAAGTGAAGATAGAGCGTTTTAGAAATAGGTATCAGCCACTTCAAAGGCAAAGAGTAGGGAACCAGACTGTCATATAGGTAATAGGTAGGTCAGTGTCTCTGATTCATAGAGTATGTGGATGGGAATAAAAAATTTTTAAAAATGTCAGAAGACTGAGAGCATAGGAAGGGTTCAGGTTGAAGCGCTTTCAATGAGAAAGTACTTTATATCTGAACCTGAGGGTAATAGGAAGCCACTGGATTTTATTGAGGGGGGTGTGTAACGTGATCAGATCTGTGTTTTAAGAAAATCACTTTAGCCTCTGAGGGAGCAGCTAGGTGGCAAAGTGGATAGAGCATGGTCTGAAGTCAGGAAGACCTGAATTCAGATCTGACCTCAGACACTTCCTTACTCAGACACTTATGGTGAGTCATTTAACTCTGATTTACCTCAATTTCTCATCTGTAAAATGAGCTGGAGAAGGAAATGGCAACCACTCCAGTCTCTTTGCCAAGAAAACCCCAAATGGGGTCATGGAGAGTTGGACATAACTGAATAACAATAACAGCAACAGCAACAACAGCAGCAACTGGAAGTTAGATTGGAGTGGGGAGAGATCTGAGGCAGGAAGACAAACCAGGAGGTTATTGCAATAATCCAGGCGTGTGGGGATGAGGGACTTACCAATATGGCAGCAAGGTGAGTGGAGAGGAGAGAGATGGTGTGAAGGGAAGCATGACAAGGTTTGACAACAGAAGGATTTGTGAGATGAGTGTGAGTGAAGAGTTCAGTACTATAATATGCTGCTGAGGGGCTGGGAGGATAGTGGTGCACTAGACAGTGATAGGAAAGCTAAGAAGAGAGGAGAATTTGGGAGGATAGGGAAGATCAAGCATTCTATGTTGTGGTTTAAAGAATATCAGATCTGGAATTAGCATGTACTGGAATAAGAGCTTTGTTACTTCCTGTCACCTTAGGTGAGTCATGTCATATCGGAGCCTTATTTACACATCTATAAAGTGCATCAGAGTCGATCATCCCTAATTTCCTTCATCTCTACATCCTATGATTTCCAACTTCTGATTGCACTCTACATTTATATGTTTTGTCAGCACTCGACGTATTTAAAACTGGCCTCATTATCTTCTCTAATTCAGCTCCCTTTTCCACCTTCTCAGTTCTTATATAAATTGAATCATCATTTCTTTCTCAACCGGATCAGAAACCTAGGAATTAGCTCTGACTCATCCTTCTTCTTCCCAATATGTAGTAAGCCATCACTTTCTGTCTACCTTTCCTTTGAAATTTCTCTAGAACCTGTCCCTTTACAAAAATGCATTGACATTATTTTGTATTTAGATAATTGCCAATCTTCCAGCTCTGAGCTACTGCCTACTAGGAAGCTAGTCTATTTGCCTCCTAACTGAGTTCCTTGGGTAGAGGTTCCTCCTCCTCCTCCTCTTCTTCCTATTCATCCAGAATTGCTTATTGAACCTTCTTAAATACTACTTTGATCAGTTCAATTGACTAAACATTTATTAAATGACCACTATGTGTAAGGCACTGGAAGTATAAAGACACAAACAAACTTTTTCCCTGCCCACAAGGAGCTCACGTTCTCATGGAAATATTTCTACCCATATTAGTAGAGTACAAAGAAAACTGGAAGAGGAGAATGGTGACAACTGGGGAATCAGAAAAGGTTTCACAGAGAAGGTAGCACTTCATTTAGGCTTTGAAGGAAGGCAAGGATTATAAAAGGCAATGATGAAGAAGAAACTCATATCAGGAATTAGAATGTGCATGTGTGGAAGTGAGCTTTAACTGAGTTTAGCTGAGGAAACAACTAGTAATCCAATTTGACTCGATATGAGGGCATTCTTAGTCAATTAGTAAATACTTTAGAAGGGCTTACCAGATACCAAGTACTCTGATATGCCTTGGGAATACAAAGACAAACACTGAAGAGTCCTTGCTCTCAATAAGTTTATATTATATCAGGGAGACAAGGTATGCATATATACATAGGAACAGAATAAATGTGAAAAAATGGTTGTATATGGAAGGGAGGCACTAGAAGTTGGAGGAAAGATTTTATGTAGAACAGAGGTTCCTAACATTTTGTGTTTCATGGACTCTTTGTCAGTCTGATGAAATCCTATCAGAATAACATTTTAAAGCAAAATAATGAAACCCTCCTCAGAACAATGTTTTAAAGCAAAATTAAAACATGGGATTATTAAGAGCCAATTATATTGAAATAAAGTTGTAAAATATTTTTATAAAGTTTACACACCCACAGATTATGAACCCCTGAAGTAGGAAGAGGTGCTTGGGATGAACAAAGTGAGAGATTCTATGAGTTGAGGTGAGGTGTGAGTCTATTCCAGGCAGAGGATAACGACAGAAAGAATTGGAGAGGGGATGACATTTATGACATACACCAAGAAGGACACTATGGCTGGACTGGCGAATGCAAGAAGGAAACTATTAGTGCAGCTCACAAGGTAGGTTGGAGTCAGGTTACATTGGGCTTTTAAAATCAGAGAGGGGTATTTATGTTTCATCATTGAGGCAATAGGGATTACTGAAGAGTAAGTAGGGAAGTGATGTGTTTGAGGTTGGAAAGATAAGGAGAGACATAGAATTGTATATTAGAGTTGGAAGGGACATGAAAGAACATCTTAGCTAAACCTCTTATTTTACAGCTGAAGAAACTGAGGACTGTGAGGCAGCGGCTAAATGGCTCATTAGATAAGAGTACTGGACTTGGAGCCAGAAAAACTTGAGTTCAAATCTTGCCTCAGATACTCAACACTTAACCAGCTCCCTTGTTATAAATAAGGATATTAGTAGCACCTACCTCTTAAAGTTGCTGGGAGGATTAAATGGGATAATTTTAATATGAATTGCTTTGCAAACCTTAAGGTGCTATACAACTGCTAGCTAGGAAGTATTTGCACCCAGTTCCTCTGATTCCCAAACAAGTCATCTTTAGTGTTCTTTTGAGGGGCAGAGTGAGTTGGGTTGGGAAAGGTTGCAATTCATTCATTTATTCAATTCATTTATCCATTTATTCACACATGCGTATGCACACACAAACACATACATGGAGGACTTAAATATCAATAATGTGCAAAAGAAAGAAAAGCATTGTAGAAAAATCCATGAATTTCTGTTATACATCTTGTTTTTTAAAGTATATATCTAATTTTGCACAATAGTACCAACATTGCCCTGCTTGTCTCTATCTCCTGAATTTCTTTTGTTTGTGTTTAACAAAGTTTCATTGATTTTCTTTTCTTCATTTTACTCTTCTCATTGCTAATCACTGTCCACTTCCCTCATTGTCTCCCTAAAACTGAAGCCCTCTTCTTTAACAAACATATTTGGTCAAGCAAAACAAATCCACACTTTCAGCCTGAAAATATACGTCCGTCACCTCTCCACTAAAAGTTGGCAGACATGATTCATCACTAGTCTTTTGGAGTTGTGATTACTTATGACATTGAACAGAGTAATTGTTTTTCATAGAGATTTTCCATTATATTATTATAGGCATTATATGTAAATCTTCATGCATTGAAGAAACAATGACTTTTAGATTAAAAGATAACATTTAAAAATTGATTAGCAATCAACATGCTAATTAAATGGTATTGAAAACAAATGACATAGGGTGCAATGTCTTAATTTCAAATTTTCATCTCTCTTATTTTGTTCTGGTTGTGGTCACTTCAACTCTTTATCAGTTAACACAATTCTATTCAGGTTTTCCTCTCTTTTATAATTTTTAGGGAGAAACAATATTCTATTACATCGATACAGTATAATTTGTTCAACCATTCCCAATCTATGAGTATCCACTTTATTTACAGTTATTTGCTCTCACAAAAGTGTAACTTTAAATATTTTTGCACACGTGTATAATGACACCCCAAAGGGGTACGTGCTTGTGTTTGGTAGTTGTATTGCTGGGTCAAAGGGTATGAGTATTTTATTTTTCCCTCCATTGTCTTTTTAAAGGGTAATTCCAAATTACTTTCCAGAATGATTGGACCAATTCAAAGCTTCACCAATGGTATATTAGTCTATTTGTCTTTCTACAAAAATCATGTTCTATTAAGTATTTGTTATGCAAAAACAGTGTCCATTCTGAAGTGTTCAGAGAAAGGATGATTTTTTTAATGAAACATTTTAAATAATGTATATCACTGTGTAAAAAATGCAAATGGTAAAATGTACAAATTCCATCTATTCCATATCAGTTTTGTTGACATAATGACAAATTTTCACACTCATTTGAAAATTTCAATTTGTTTTGAAAGTGAAATTTATTAACAGTGTTATTAGGTTTGAGGTGAAATTTATAACTCAAATGGAAAGGGAAGAAAGGAAACATTTTTCTAAACTATTACAGTTTAACTCTGTTAAAACTTCATTTTACCATTTAACTCTGACTTAATTTGTTATGTAAAGTTGTGAAAGTAATTCATGTAAATTTAGAGGGAAAGGGAGCTAAATGGTAACAAACGGGATTTTTTTATATTATGAATTAAGAGACTGATGAATATTTTGATAATATTAAGAGATTAATGATTCTTTTGATGTACTAAAGATTTATGTTTATAATCCCCATTAACACTAATTAGCACAATATATGTAAGTCTTCATGCACTAAGAAAAGAATATGGCAATTAGTCTGAAAAATAATATTTCAAAATTGATTAGCAATCATTATGCCAATTAAATTGTATTGAAAACAAATGACATGGTGTACAATGTCTCAATTTGAATTTTTTGTCTCCCATATTTTGCATAGTATAGTAAAATGAAATTATAGCTCATTCCTAATTACCCTTTATGAAACATTTTGATCTTAGGCCAGTGCTGTTGAATGCATATGTTGTAGAGGATATAATAATAAATGTTTACCTAATGGCACTGAGGCTTCCTAGATTTGATAAATTAGAGAAAGTAAAATCCTTGAACTGATAAATTGCTGGACCATTTGATGTTGGTGAAAGAATCACCAGTTCATTGATTTGGAGATGAAGCATCTGTCCATTGGTAAAGGAAGATGAGGGGGGAAGGGGTATGAAAGGCCATGGTTAATGGCACTGACAAATGCATTGATTGCAGGATTTGGATGGATTGTTGTTCACAGAAGCAGGTGCAAGATAAGAATGGCAATCCTGGGTCAGTGTCAGAGCGTTTTTCTGTATATGGGGCCTGCTTAAAAAAATAACCTTCTTTCCTGATTTCATACCTGAATCAAATACTTGGAATGTGTTCATCTGAATGAAAGTATGTCTTCTCTCTTCCCATCACCTCCTTCTGATGCTCAAATTATTATGAATGTTTTCCTATAGACACATAAACCCTTGATTAATGTGAGGCAATGGAACAGAGTTGATTTGTCACATTCTTGATTTGGAACAAGTGGGAATAAAGCCATTAAAGTGGATGATGAATTGTAACATTTCTGATGATACCATGTTCTAAGCACCTCTAAGAATGAGGGAGCTGCTTGTACTATAGCAATGACCAAAATGTAGGAGAGCAATCTTTGGAGTGCTAGACGATTGATTTTATGGAGACTTCCAGGGTGAAGTTAGGAAATTGCTTGGCACCAAAGGACTAGGTAAAATGGGGCTTTGTGTTTTGAAAACACTTTAATTGATTGTATTTAATATATGAGGAAAACTAATTTTCTCTGAGATTATTTTTATAATTTGTAATTATAAAATAAATTCTTAATGATAGAGTATTCAAATATTTGAAGGGACTGTATAGACATTCCTCTGCCTCTAGACAGGACTGTGTCTAATCCATCTAATAATGATAGCTACCATTTAATAGCTCTTGAAGGCAGGGCTGTCTCTCTCTTGTGTTTGTGTCTCAAGTGCTCAGCACAATGCCAGGCACACAGATAGTGCTTAATAAATGCTTGTTTCTTTGCCTGCCTTTATGTTTATTTCATTTGATTTTCACAATAATCTCATTTCCAGGAGGATATTATTCTCCCTCCTTTAACAGATGAGAAGACAGACAGAGAGATGTTAGGTGACTTGCCCAGAGTCACACATCTAGGAAGTGCCAGATGAGGATTTGAACCCAGATGTCCATGCTCCACTGAACCCTCTATCCACCATGTCACTCAGCTGCCTCATCTATGCAGATGACTGACTATATGACTCTTAAATTTTTTGGGGAAGGAAATTTCATAACACCTGGCAGTAGTAGCTTGCTCTAACTTTTGATCCCACCTGCTATAAGAAAGTTCTTCTTTATTTATCTTTTTTCTTTTACTGGGATGAAGAACAGGAAGTGTGTGACTTCATATTAGGGAGTCTAGTCTTCTTTTCCATGGATGCTGCTATACTAATAACCTATAATTATAGAATGCTTTACATTTTATAAAGTGACTTCATTATGAAATTCTGCCAGGAAGGAAGTATAATTATTTTACCTTTCATCTTTAATTTTGTTATCCCCCCTTTTCTTTTTAATCAGGTTGCTTAAAGATTTATCACATTTGTTAGCCATTTCAAAGAAATAGCTTAGAGTTTTGTTTAATTGCTTCTACAGTCTTTTTATTTTCCAATTTATTTATTTCCCTAATTTTCAAGATTTCATGTTTTGTCCTTATTTTAAGTAGGTAGTAAATTTCTACTATCTCCATTTTACAGATGAGGAAGCTAAGAAGGTGAGAGATTGCCCCCATAACACAGCTAATTAGAATGGAGTATGGGATTCCAACCTTGGTATCCAGATTGAGATTGAATGTTTTATTCACTGCCTTTCAGGACTCTGGGAGGGGAGTGGATATAAGGAAGCCTATTTATCAATACCACTCTTTCCTTGCTATCCAATGCAGAGTATGGAAATATTATTAACTCACATTGCATTCACCTATTAATGTATCCTAGGAAAATGTTCATTTAAAAGGAGAATAAAAGAAAACATTAACCTAATCTTTGCCCTTACTCTACCATCATACTACCCACCAAAACACTGGTATTTATGAAGTCAATTATCCTAGTTTTTCTTTGTAATTCTGATTTGAAAGTATGCTCATACATGCCATTAGTAAAAACATCACAGGATAAAGATATGAATGTTCTTGTAAAAATGTAGTTAAAATAGTGAAATTGTTATTTCTCAGGACAAGTGAAATGTCATTTCTACAGAAAACAAAATGACATTAGAGTGTCCATACATTTTGAAATTGTTTGCTGATATGGAACTAAATAGTTTAGATGTTTTAATGGTTCACAAATTTCACCTCTAGGTCACTGGTTTGAATCTAGTCCAATCAAATATGGCATAAAGTCATTACTGTCTGATTGGTGTTGATTGGTTCCTATGAATGAATTGAGGATCATATCGTCATGTGCAGATAGCCAGATGACCTTCACACTTGGTCCTAATTAGTCCTCCTACATGGATGTCAAGTAATCAATGATCATAAAGATTAAACTGCCTCTTTATACTGATTCTTCTGGACCCTAGGTTTGTGACTTAAAAAAAGTGTAATTTATCATTTATGGAATGTATTTAATTATTTTTTCTGGAGAAAACAATCTAAGGACTTTCTATATGTTATTTATTTTTAGTAATAGAGTTGTATTAATGTTTGATCAGTGAACACACTTCAAAAGATAATTTCTACGTAACATTCGCACTCTATAGTTTTGAAGGTGACATATAGTTATCTAAGCAACAAAGCCAAGCAACAATTATATCTTATTCTATTTTAGTCACTAAACTGTACAAGTTTTGATTCAAGATCAACCTTCACCACTGAAACAATATTGTCTGTTTTGATACAATTGTCCATATAATACTAGAAGGATATTTTCTTTTGAATGAAGATATAAAAATTTCAGTATTAAAATAATCTTTCTAGAGAAGGACAGATAGAGATTTGACATTTTAAGGAAGCAGAGTTATGGATTATTAATCTTTTAGGGCATGACATATCTTCCAGTACCTACTGAACTGAATGAATATTCCAAAGGCAGTTGCTATTCTGTGTATGTATAGGTCCAACCTCACTATAAAAGGTAACTTTTGCATGCCCTTACAGCTCTGCTATTTCATTCATTAAACTATGAATATTTTAATGTGCAATCTAGAAGATTACAAGATTGAGATAAAGATTTTTGCCCGTTTATTGTGAGAATGTGGTTTTGTTGCCTTTCAGTGGTATTCGAGAGTATTTTGCAGAGCTGAACTTTATTTTTGGAGTTCTCCAGGAGGTAACCCAAATAATCTTGGACAAAAAGAATTAAATGTCAATCTTCAGCAGGCAGAATGTTCTATGACTTTTTTTTTTGGTCATCCTTTATTTTCATAAACTAAACTAAATCTGACAAGGGTTTCCCATTCTCCAGATATGGATTAATAATTTTTCAGGCTACAACATTCACACACAAAAATTTTTCCTCCTTTAGAATTTATGTCATGAATGGTTTTTAACATCTGAGAAGGGATCCTTTCCCGGTCCTTGAAGAACATGACTGTCAAAGGTCTAAATGGGGCAGAACTCCATTGACTTACTTCACAAATGCAGGCCCATTTAGAGGGGAACCATTAGATTCAGTGACTAAACCATTAGAAGCTAAAAAAATTGCAACTGGAACAATCTTTTGATTTAAAAAAGAACTGTGGTTGAAAATATACAGATGGAGTCATCCTCTAGGGATGAGTTCTTTCACACATTTGGGCTCTGTTAAAGCATTTCACCAGTACAAGACTTAACATTTTATAACATTTCAGATGCCTACATCATACCCAATAGCATTGGTTATCTATTATTAATGTCTTTTTCTTGACTAAAAATGTATATATTCATATTTGTGTTAACCCTTTCACTACTAATAGCATTTCCATTAGAGTGGAGAGGATTGTTTGGCTTTGGTTGGTGGGATAAGTCATTTCATGATTCAATAACTCTATTTTCCTCCAGGACAACCCAAAGAACAGAATATTGATTTTTGTAGCACACTTTCCTTTAAGGATGACAGACTGGTTTTAGAGTTGCAAAAATTCTGCATGGGTTCTAAGAGAAAATGCATTTTCTAGGCAGTAATATTTAGAAAATAGACAATGATTATACTTTCATATGACCAGGACTAGACAAAGAATGAGGGGATACAAACATTTAAAAGATCTTTGATAGGCATGAAGCTAAAAATGCTGGAAAAAGAACAAATTTAAAAGCCACAATTAAATACTAAATTAGAAATCATGAAAACCAAAGGAGAGATTAATAAAAGTAAAATTAAAAAAACTATTAAACTAATAAATAAAACTAAAAATTCATTTTATTTAAAAGCCCAAATAAAATAGATAAATCTTCAGTTAATTTGAATAAAAAATCTTTGAGACCCAAACTCTGAGCATTTCTTGTATTTGTATTCAACATAAAACTAATTTCTCTTTTGATATGTGATACAGTTTTGGTTGTTTAGCAACTTGAAAAAGTTCAGGGAAAAAAGTAGCCTATTTTAAATTTCATACATCAAAAATGCCCTTAATTTTTGAAATTTAACATTTTCTTTTGTAGTGAATTATGACAATTCATATTAGATTTAGATTTGGTATAAGACTCATTTGTAATATACCTATGTGCCCCTCTTGGCCTAAGTGGCAAGATAAAGTATGTAGGGCAAATACCTCACAGGCACCAAAATTATTCTCATGGTATTTTAACTACAATGTAGTGATCATTTATTTTGAAATGCTAGACTAGTCATTGTATGGAGAACTGATAAAGAGTAGTCATTCCTCAATTGGCAGGAGAAGCCCTCAAAATTGACAACTTAAAGTGATAGAATGGCAATAATGGAGACACTGATGAAATTAGAGACTGGTTGGCCCAGGACGAAGCAAAATGGAAGTGAGAGACAGTGCTTTAAATTGTAATAATTTTTATAAGCAAAATCCCTTAGTATTAGAGAAAAGGTGATCCTTGTGTCTGTAGTAATGATTGAAAACTGGAAGGACTTGGTTCTTTTCTGCTATATTCATCAAAGACCATTAGGAAAGTAACATGTAGAATTACTCTAAATCCTTATTTACAAATGCCCCTGGTATATTTGCCATTTAAAAGTATAGGACATAAAGATCTGAGTCATGATGAACAAAACATGATCAGCAATATTGTTATTTGAAAGAGAACATGAAGATGAGATGCATAAACAAGAATGGCATAAGCAGAAAGTTACTTCCTAAAACTGATTACTACTGATCACAGAACTGGACTAAAAGAGAATTTAGGACATGTTCAAAAGAGAGAGAATGACATGAATAGAAAAAAAAGGATAGAAAATTTTTATCTCAGAGGATAAACTGCATGTCTAACAGTCATTAAATAAAAAGAAAGTATATAAGGGGGGGCATTTTCTGTTTAGTCCTAAATAAATGAAAATAAGAGGAAACAGATTTAAGTTATAGTAGGCAGACTGATTAGGTATCAGAGAAGAAATGGTGACTTGCAAGTATTAACAGGAATTAGAATTACTTAGAGGAAGACCACCTCTGAGGCTACCCCTATACAAGATAGATGTTTTCTAACTTAGTTCAAGAAACTTGTCCTGATTTTTCTTTCTTTACTTCTATAACTTATCACGATAATTGGACAAGAAACTAGGACAAAGGATATTTTCAGGCCAAATAATACAACAGGCCAGGGTAATTTAAAAGGTGTCTCCCAGAGATTCCTTCCTTCTCCAGTATGATTTCAGGTTTAAGCAGGAATTGCTAAGATCTCAGTGGCTACTCAGTACTTCCACTGCACCCTACTAGACAAGACCCATTGACACAGCAAGATTCTAAGACTGGATGAGATGTAATTTGGTGTTCAGCTGCTGTTATTTGAGTGACCCACCTGCTACTTCTAGCAATTCCATCCTTTCTTTTGGCAGTAGCTGTGACTGTGATATAGTCCTAAGAGCCATTTATTCATTCATCAAAACTTTAATAGACATCTGCTATAGAAAGAGCACTGGAATAGAGCTTGAAAAGCTACAAAGCTTAAATAAGATGCAATCTCTGCCTTCTTAAAGCTGTAAGTCTTGTAGCCTTCAGAAGATACCACCCGTGACATCTTTATATAACCTACCTCTACTCACATAGCTAGAAAAGAGAGCATTGTTTTGTTTATCTTCTTTTCAGAAGAAAGGTGTTTTGTTTTCTTCCTAGCCCTCCTAATGGCATAATATATTAATTGGAAGTCTTTAAAACATAACATTTCATTGCTAAAAAATTGATTAATTTGTTAGTGCACTGACCATAACTCTTCTACACCTATTTATTTCTTCTCCTCCTAAATTATTTTTGAGGGCATCCTTAAGGAAGTTTTTAATGATATAATGAACACCTGCCTGAAATGGTTTATTCCTCTTTTGGCAGAGGCAGATGCATTACATGACTCCAGAAGTTATTTTCCAGATGTTATCTACTTGCCACTTGGAAAAAAATATTTTGGGGATATTTAAGATAAATCAAAATTGTGACATTCTTAATTGTATCATTCTAAACTAGGATCTAAATGTATTGTGTATCTAGAGTCTCTCATGTAGCAATAGATATTTTTTCATAATTTTTAAACAGATGTTTAAATTCTTTTAGAAATATAGTGAAATTATATATATATGCTTTATTTTTCTTTGCTTGTTTTAAGCTATGAGGAAATAAAAAGTGATCCCAAGTTTAAAATATTATATAGAGCCAGTTCAATTGTCTTTGAGATAATAAATAGATAAAAGAGAGTTAATTCAAAGATACAGTTGCCACATTTATCCAACACACATAAACAATGCCTGAGGAAACTCATTCTCAGGTTTTTCCATGCCCTATAAAATTGATATGAACAATTTCCATGTATTTCAAAGGAAGTTTCTTGCTTTGTTTAGCTCTTTGTGACAGACTCTAGTCTGTAAGACTTACCAGAGTCAAAATGGTATTAACACACCCAAGAACAGAAAACACTCTATTTATACAAGGGAATGAATCATTATTGATTTGGAGGATCTCTTGGAATTGCTTAATGTTTGTAATTTTAAAGTAAGAATGCTTTGTATATTATTTACATTCATCATTTGTATTTGATGTGTTATTTATTCAGCAATAAGCCCCTTCCTTATCCTCATCACCCAAAATCGTTGTTTGGGAACATTTATGGAGCTAGATCTACACAAAGTAATGCAGTTAGCTATGAAGTGATGCCAATTTGTTCTGAAATTCAAGATTACTTACACTTGTTGCCATAATTTATCTAGTTACAATAAGCCCCATTTAATAAGACATCTCTTTCAGTTATGGGAAAACTTGAGAGCTTCACTTTAGCTGACTAGTATCTACAGTATCCACAAGTTTGGCTAAATAAAATCATGTAACTCATGGTAGGTGATTATCTTTCCCAGCAACAACACTTCTGACTTCCTGTTTTTGAAGAAAGTAATTTCATAATATTACTCAGTGGTGTGTGTATATGTGAATTTTGTATATGTGTATGTGTTTTAAGAAAGTAGAGAGAAGCAGCAAAGTTACATGGAACAGATGTGTTTGAAAGATAAGAAACAGCTGAGATGTGGACAAGAACTGTTGATTTTTGAGAAATTCCAGTACCTAGCTCAACTTGTTTAATGGGAATAATTAAATAATGCAATAAGACATTGATTTATTGATTTATTGACATTTAAAAACATTTCTGGAAATGAGAGAACATGAACACTGTTTGCTACAGGTAAGTTAAACTGTAAAGATGGTATGCTTGCATCAACCTCTCTAGAAATTTTCTCTTTAAAGTCTTAAAGTTTCTATGCTATATGAGATCTTCCACTTAATTTCATAAGGAAGTCCTCTTATATAATAACAATAAAGCATTTGAAATAGGAAATATAACAGAAATGCTAAATAACAACAATAATCTTCCTTATAGCTATGTAGATGTTGTCAACATTTCCCAACAGGTAGGAAATATATAATTTGCATAGAAAAGCTCACATCATGAAAGCTTGCATTATCTTTCTTGGGAATCAAAAAGCCTGAAGTTTCAATCTAAGTGGTAAAAATGGACTGTAATCATCATTGAAATGATACTATATCAGTACAATTTTTTGTTGCTCTAACCCTTTCCTACAATATACTAATTTGGAACTCAATATGTTAAAAAGTGAAACTATGAAAAATGTGTCCATGTTTGTGTATAATCAGGAAATTCCATTCCATTTTATTATCCAGGTGGATGAGATTAAAAATCCTGTTACCCCAGGCTAACTTTCTAAATCACCCTTCTTTCCTACAAAAACATTTCTTCCCAAAATAGAAAGGAAAATCCACACATTTGTTTAGTATCTTTCCTTAACACTTTTATGATCCAGAGAATTTTCTATATTGTATGTAGTTCCAGTTACAAAAGACTTGCCAGCATACATGCAAATCATTATATCTCATTATACCTTTAACTTTGAAGATAGTGACAATAATGATGCTTCTATTAGTGTTGCCAGTGTGACTTTAAAGACTTTTGATCCTTTCTCTCTGTATATCATGCCTATATAATTCAGTTTCTGAGTAGCCCCTGGAACTCCTTTCCTGAGTTGACCAGTATTTGGGCAACCCTGGAAGGGCAATTTTGCTTGAACAGGAGCTAAAATTGCCACATGAGGCCTTTTTACAGGACTATCTCAGTTGGATCCAAATGTATCTGTCTGATACTTTCATTTTTCAGTTCTTAACAGCTGTGCCACATTAAAAGTGCAACCTGATGCAATATGTCATTGTTCATAAGGGATTTAGAGCCAAAGAGCAGTGTTGCTGTGGGGGTAAAGTACACTGTTGGTTGCCAGCAGAATACTTACATAAGTCAGGATTCAGACCTGGCTGACTGCATCGCATTCAATGGTTTTCTTTTGTCGTTGGTAATATACAATAGTTAAGTAAGTATATTTGAAATAATGCAATTAATAATTAACCAATTTTATTAGTGGTAGCTGAAAATTACATTAAAGAAATTCTTTCAAGACTACTTCATAAGATAATTTAAGGAAGATAGATGGTGAAGTACCTGGTGGGCATGAGGAGGCTTCAATATATTATAAACAGAATCACCATGGAAATGGCTTAAATAGTTTTCATCAAAGAAATGTCTGAGCAAAAAAAAAATTACCTGGTCACATAGCATTGTGGATGTGAAGAAAAAGTGAGGATGGTCCTGAATACATTGGCTGGGGTGCCCAATGAATTTATGGCAGTGTGAGAAGAGGCATGCTGGATGTATAGAAATGAATAGGTTATGATCTCCACTGGGGGAAGAAATACCCATGTTGATGAGATCATGTTCTACTCCAGTATTTGATATCAATACTTTGCTATAGAATATGGTTCGAGTCAACATGAACTGGTAACTGATAGGAAAATTTCCCTTATCTCAGTTTATGCAATAGCTGATATATATGGCTATAGCTGTGTGTGCGCACATTTATATTTATATATATTTATGAAGTGATTAATATCTGCAAACAGACATACCAGAACTTATATATCTAGCTGATTGCTGTCCTCTCCATACTAGTTCCTTTGGAAAGCCATTAACTCATTTTAATGATGGTGCCATGGCTCAAAGTTCTTGTTTGTAAATCAATGTTATAATCTAAATGTTATAACTTAAATCATACTCTTTTAATATGCACAGTAGTGAGAAAATCTTCTTTTGGAAGATCGATTCACTTTTTGGAATTAGCCAAAATAATGCAGTTGATAAAGCTAGACAATAGTACTTTGGGTTAAAGATCAAATATGACAATTTTCTTTTTTACTCATAGACTGGATTTGAAGACAATTCTGTATGATGTCTAAAATATTTTGAGCAATTGAAACAGTTGATAGCACCATTCCCTGCTCCCCAGGTAACTACTTCAAAGGAGAAAAAACTCATTTAAATATACAAATTCTTTGTCATTTCTTAGAGAGCAAGACTCATTTATTTTTCCGATGTATGATACGTGATCATTTCCAAAAGAGAATGAGGTTATATAAAGATAAATATGAAAAAAATATAAAAATATTTTATGTATGACGGCACATGCACTAACTTTAGAGTTATGAATCTATTTTATACTTCCAGAAATTTAAAGGTTTTGCCTATAAGACCATGCATGATGCATTTATTTTTGTACTTTTGCCCTTTAAAGTATGAAAAAGAGTATGATTTTTAAAAGTTTTTATTTAGTGTTTTATTTTTTTCCCTGTTACATGTAAAAACAATTTTAACATTAATTTTTAAAATTTTAAGTTCCAAATTCTCTCCCTTACTCCCTTTCCCCTCATTGAGAAGGCAAGAGATTCAATATAGACTATACATGTATAGTCTTGCAAAAACACTTCCATACTATCCTATCTTCCCTTTGTTTGTTCTATTCTCTCTCTTTTCAGCTTGTCCTTCCTCAAAAGTGTTTTGCTTATGACTATTCCATTCCTTAATCTGCCTTCCCTTCTATCACCCCCTCCCTTCAGTTATCCTCTTACCCCCTGTTTTCCTGTAAAGCAAGATAGGTTTCTATACCCAATTGAGTGCATATGTATTCCCTCCTTGAGCCAATTCTGATGAGAGTAAGGTTCATTCATTCCCTGTCACCTTCCCCCTTTTTCCCTCTCCTGTAAAAGCTTTTCCTTGCCTCTTTTATGAGAGACAATTTACCCCAGTCTACCTATCCCTTTCTCTTACTCCCAGTCCATTTCTCTCTCACCCCTTAATTTTATTTTTTGGATATCATCCCTTCATATTCAACTCACACCTATGCCCACTGTCTCTGTATACTCCTTTTAACTACCCTAATAATGAGAAAGGTCTTATAAGGTACAAATATCACCTTTCTATGTAGGAACGTAAACAGTTTAACTTTACTAAGTCTCTTATAAGTTCTTTTTCCCATTTACTTTTTCATGCTTCTCTTATGTCTTGTATTTGAAAATAAAATTTTCATTTAGCTCTAGTCTTTTCTCAAAAATGCATGAAATTCCTCTATCTCATTGAATATCTATTTTTCCCCCTCATGGATTATACTCAATTTTGCTTGGTAGGTGACTCTTGGTTGTAATCCTAGCTCCTTTGCCCTCCAGAATATCATATTCCAGGCCCTTCAATCCTTTAATGTACAAGCTGCTAGATCTTGTGTTATTCTGATGGTGGCTCCATGACGCTTGAATTGTTTCTTTCTAGTTGCTTGCAATATTTTCTCCGTGACCTGGGAACTCTGGAATTTGGTTATAATATTCATGGCAGTTTTCATTTTGGGATCTTTTCCAGGAGGTGAGCGGTAGACTCTTTCCATTTCTATTTTACCCTCTGGTTCTAGAATAACAAGATAATTTTCTTTGATAATTTCTTGAAAGATGATGTTTAGGCTCTTTTTTTGATCATGACTTTCAAGTAGCTCAGTCATTTTTAAATGATCTCTCCTTGATCTATTTTCCAGGTCATTATTTTTTTTCAATGAGATATTTCACACTGTCTTCTATTTTTAATTCTTTTCATTTTGTTTTATGAATTCTTGATTTCTCATAAAGCCATTAGCTTCCATTTTCTCCATTTTAATTTTGAAAGACATATTTTCTTCAGTGAGCTTTTGGACCTCCTTTTCCATTTGACCAATTATGCTTGTTAAGGCATTCTCCTCACTGGCTTTTTGGACCTCTTTTGCCATTTGGTATAGTTGATTTTTAGGATGTTATTTTCTTCAGGGGCTCTCCTTTTCCAAGCTGTTGAATCATTTTTCATTATTTTTCTTGCATCACTATCATTTATCTTTCCAATTTTTCCTCTCCTCCATCTTTTTGAGCTTTTCCATGGCCTGAGACCTGGAGATCTTGGAGGTTTTGAATGTATGAGCTTTGTTGTCTTCTTCTGACATATGTTTTGATTTTCCTTGTTAGTGAAGTAAGTTTCTATAGTCTGAAATTTTCCCGCCCCCCCCATCATTTGCCCATTTTTGCAGTCTGTTATTTGACTTTTTAACTTTTTGCAAAAATAGGGCTCTGCTTCCAGCATGGAGAGAGAACTATTCCAAGCTTCAGGGGTTCTGTGCAGCTGTTTTCAGAAATACTTCTAGGGACCTTTAAGTTTTCAGTTCTTCCAAGGTGGTATGATCTAAAAAGAGGTGTTTAATCCTCTTCTGGCCTGTGCTGTAGTCTGTGCATGACCACAGACACTCTTTTCTGCCCTGGAACTGCAAGGAGGCTTCCCTCTCCAGTGTTTCCACAAACTCTACTGTGCCACAGTTCCTCCTCATCCCAAGACTGCCACCCAGGACTGTGACCTAGATCTAAGTATGTGCAAAGCAACATAATCCTGCTTCATTGCCAACAGAGAGATCAATATAATCTCCTTCTGATCAATTGTTCAATCCCTTTACTGTCTGTGGACTGAGAGCTCTGGAAGCAGCCACCACAACTGCTGCTGCTGTTGCTGTGGACTTAGGGCTAGTCTGTGCTCCTCTCTCACCCAGGTCTGACAGCCCTTTCCTGCTGAACTTCTGAGTTATCTTTGGTGTCTGTGGGCTGAGAAGTCTGGAAACTACCACTGCTGTAATGATTCAGTTCCCTGAGACCTGCTTTAGGGTTACTGGGGCCCAGTCTGTACTGGCATGACCTGCCCTGGCCTATGCTCCTCTTTTAGCCTGGTGCAACAGTCCTTTCTTGTTGATTTTCGGGTTGTCTTGGGCTGGGAAACTTGCTTCACTCTGTCTTTTTGTGTGTTCTTCTCTAGAAGTTGTTTAGAGTCATTTAAAAAAGATATTTGGAGGGGTTTAGGAAAGAGCTCAAGTGAGTCCCTACCTTTGCTTGACCGTCTTGGTTCTGCCCCACCTTTGATTCTCTATAAGGGGAAGTGCAGATGTTATTTCTTTTACCATTTTGTAAAGATGTAAATAGCTTTGTAGAAAACTAACTACTGGAGAGCACTTTTAGAAAGCAATTCTGTGGATATTTCAGGATGGATCCTAGAATTTGTTTTTAACATTGACAGTGTTATAAATGATAGCTGTAGTCAAAATAAGACAGTTGCAAGTATGTTGCAAGTATGGTCTGGGTTAAACTTTTGTGGGCTAGCCTGAGAACTTAGCCACAATTTTTTATGAGATTTGTAAGGAAAATAAACTATGTTCCAAACAATACACTTAGAATTTTTTTGGTGTATAACCTGTTAAAAAGTTCATGCTTTTCCATTTAGTTTTTATTACACCTTTAGAATCAGAGACTGCTATGAATTTCATTTATAAAAGGTCTAACATAATCATACCAGGATATCGAAGACAACCTCTTTGGTGACCATCCTTTTGAGTTTTCTGGTCTTCTTTGTTCACTGTTCCATCCTAATAGTTTCTGACTATGTTTCTTTTCCATTGTGAGATTCTGTTCTGTCTTATTTATTAAGCATGTTAAGGTTGCTGTAAAAATGGTTTGGGACTCACAAGTCATTAATGTCAGAATATAGTTTTAATTACATTGGAGCAGAATACAACTTTTATTAGACTCATTAACTGGTGTGGATTTCTGTATCATTCTTATAGTTTTTCAGTTATACTAGTTAGTGAGGTCCTCCAAGCTACCAACTGTGTTCATCTATCTTCTATGACTTCAATTTCATTAGAAACCATGCATTACACTGAGGGTCCTCCAATGTTTGTTGATGTTATTGATACAGCTCTTGGTGAGATGGTTCCTGTGAGAAACTAAAATGTCTCTCCTAACTTAATCTCCACCAAAATTAGTTTGAGACAGTGAGAGGAAGAGCTAGCAAATGTATACGAGCATGTATTTTTGAGTTATATTAATATATTGTTGTATAAGAAGTCTTTCTAAATCATATTTGGAGAGGAAAAACTTCTCTTTTTATCACTTTAAAATCATTTCAACAGTGATAGAAAAATTTCATATACCTCCTTTCAAAAAATAAGTTATCAAGAAAGATTAAATTAAATTAAAATCAAATTAATTAAATTATGAAGAAAGATTAATGTTAATTCATCTTATCTGGATGTTCTTGTTTTGTTATATCAGTTATGCCTGCCCAAATCCCATAAGGCTATGAATTTGGAGACCTTGACATGAATAACAAAGAAATATCGTGAATCCTAAAGGTTTATTTTTAAGTGTCAGAAAACAGAACAGTTTTTAAGTTGTCAACTTTCTGAAGACCTAACATTAAGAATATTCACAACTTTTTTTCCCGCAATTACATTAAAAAAATTATAGTTGAGTTTCAGTTAGAAATAATTCAGTGTAAGAATCTCAAGTTATTCCACTCAAAGTGAATCTCTTTTCCCAGTAGGCCATCTTGGATAAGAATATGAGTTACTGTGACTCAAACATTCTATAAACTAGTTCATAATAGCTAAATGTAAAAATAAACGACTTCTTACTTGCAATAAACCTTTGGATCTATATGCTCTTGTTCTTGAAATTTAGTATGAGATTTTTCCAGTTACATAAAAAAGGGAAATTTGGAAGAAATATTTAAATGACATTGATGCTAAGGAAACCACATTCAGGGTCAATAATGACTAATTTCTTTACAGAGTAGCTTTCATGTTTTAATAAGAACAGAGATATAAATAAACCAAGAAGACTTAAAATGTCATTACTTTGAGGTTTATAAAGTGTTGACTGGAATATTTTGCTAAATTTTAGTCTGAGTTACACATTTTCTCCCCATCTCTCCCCTTCCCCTCATCCCAAGATGGCAAGCATACCGAATGTTACTTCCTCTAGTCTGTTTTCTCTTATTTCCCCCACTATTCCTCCACTTCCCCTTGCCCTCTTCCTTTCTTATAGGGCAAGATGGATTTATATACCCCATTGCCTATATATCTTATTTCCAGGTTGCATGTAACAACAATTTTTAAACATTTTTTTTAAACTTTGAGTTCCAGATTTTCTCCCTTCTTCCCTCCTCACCCACCCCCATTGGGAAGATAAGCAATTCAATATAGGTTATACATATGTAGTTACACAAAACATTTCCATAGTAGTTATATTGTGAAAGATTATTCAGCCCCCCCATTTATTCCATTTTCTCTTTTGACTCTATTCTATTTCAAAACCATTTTCTTCTGACTACCCCCTCTACCAATCTGTTCTCCCTTCTATGACCCCTCTCTTATCCTTTTCCCTCCTACTTTCCTGTAGGGTAAGATACCCAATTGAGTGTATATGCTATTCCCTCCTTAAGCCTAATCCAATGAGAGTAAGGTTGACTCATTCCCTTTTACCTCCCTGTTCTTCCCCTCCATTGTAACAGCTTTATCTTGCCTCTTTTATGTGAGATAATTTACCATATTGTATCTTTCCCTTTCTCCTCCCAATATATTCCTCTCCCACCTCTTAATTTTATTTTTTAGATATCATCCCTTCATATCCAACTCACCCTTTGCCCTCTATGTACACATATACATGCATATACACACATATTTATACATATACATTCACCTACACACACACACACACACACCCTTCAGCTATCCTAATCTTGAGAAAAGTCTGATGAATTACAAATATTGTTTATTATTATTATTATTAGCTGTTTTGGAGGGGGAAGGCAGGGCAATTGGGGTTAAGTGACTTGCCCAAGGTCACGTGGCTAATAAATGTTAAGTGTCTGAGGTTGGGTTTGAAGTCAGGTCTTCCTGACTCTAGGACCAGTGCTCTATTCACTGTGCCACCTAGCTGCCCCAAGTTACAAATATTGTTTTTCCATGTAAGAATGTAAACAGCTCAACTTTAACAAGTTCCTTATAATTTCTCTTTCCTGTTTATCTTTTCATGCTTCTCCTGCTTCTTGTATTTGAAAGTCAAATTTTCTGTTCAGCTCTGGTATTTTCATCAAGAATGCTTGAAAGTCTTCTATTTCATTGAGTATCCAATTTTGGTCTATGGTTTGGTTCTGTGTTCTGGTTCTATGTTTTTGTCACCAAAGAATGATGCTGTAGACTGATTTCTCTTTCTCTATTTGCTCATTTTGCCAGTCAATTACTAGAATTTTGAGCTTTTTACCATGGTAGAATTCTACTTCAAGAGTGGAAAGTGCTGTGTCCAAAATTTTGGGGGTTTTGTGTAGCTGTTGTCACAACTTCTTCTGGGCACCTGTCTCTTAACTGTGAGGAGGACTGCCTCTCCACATCCTCAACAAGCTCTGCCACTCTAGTGCTCTTCACCCTAGGACCACCACCCAACCTGCGTCCCAGATCCAATAAGGGAAAACAAGAGAATCCTGCCTCAGTGCCAGCAAAGGAATTCCTGCAATTACCCTCTGGTCAGCCCCTTGGTCCTGCCACCATCTGTGGGCCTGGAGCTCCAAAAGCAGTTGCCCCACTTCCGAATCAGCTGCTGCCACCTCTGTTGCTCTGGGGGCAGGGGCCAGACCATGTTCTTCTTTCACCCAAGTCCAACAGAATTTCCCAACTGACCTTTTACTTTCTCTTTGGCATTTATGAGTTCAGTCCTTTAATTCTTTCACCTAAGTTACTTGTTATAATCAAATATGTCTTTATCAAGGAATTCAGTGTTTAATTCTTTCAGAGCAATATGAGTATGATGCAGAATCATAGTCAATATGAAAACCACTGTTTCTCTACTTTGTGTCTCAATCAGTGAACACAGTGTCTTGTACATAGTATGCTCTTAATATATGTTTAATTCAATTGCTTCTAGGCCAATATCTCCTTTTTAACAGAATAAATCAAGAGCGCGAGAGATTGCATGAGTTGTCTAGTCACGCAGCTAGTTCAGTATCTGGATATTTGCTATTCGGTTCTTTTGATCTGAGCGTTAAGTCTAGAGGTGTCGGGTGATGTGCTTAAGGTCACCTGGCAAATGAGCATTTGAATTTCTTTCTTTTGCTTCGAAATGGTGAACTAGTGCTCTTCCAAAAGTCTTCATTCCTTTTCTTCCTTGAATATTGAAGGAAATAAGATACAAGGCTATTTAGGGCCTTGGATCAGACAGATTGATTCTGTATCTATGTGTATTTTTTTTCATGGTAATGTTACACCTAATGCTTATGTGAACTTTGAAGAAGAGAGAGGAAGATGTGGCAGGCAGAACACGAGTTATTAGATCAAAGTGAGATGACTGCCATCTAATACCTGGAATATGGACTATGAAGAAAGCCTATACATATTAACTCTAGTCAGATACTGTCAAATTAGAGAATCCTAGGTGACAGCATTAGAAAGAATTTACCTAAAGGATTATCTGATTCAACCTCAGCTCCAATCCAGGCATTCGCTCTATGAATCTTTCATTTATTTGGCATCTTCTTTACCGATAGGGCTTTATAATTTTTATGGTATTTTAAAATTTTATAGTATTTTTTAATTTTTGTTGGATATTTGTACTTCTCAGAATTTTTTTTCTTTTATGTTAAGACAGAGTTTGCCACCCCTCTCATTGACCCTATCTGGGTCTGTTTTCTGGAACAATATGGAGTGAGTTGGAACATAGGATCATAGTTTTAGAGCTAGAAGGGGATCTAAAGGTCATAGAATCTCGCTCGTTAATTTTACAGATGAGGAAACTAAGCCCATAGTGGTTAAGTGTCTTGCCCAGGGTCACACAGCTAGTAAGTGTCTGAAATCAGATTTGAAACAACATCTCCCTGACTCCAAGTGCAGACCTCTATTCACTATACCATATTGCTTTTAGAAACAGCTGAATTTTCTCATTTTAAGGACTGGAGAATTGTATTTCATAGAGGGCAAGGGACTTCACTTTCTTTAATTTCATCCACCACCCCCCCATACCACAAAGCATCTTTCTCTTCCACATAAAAAATTTTCAAAACATTTTAAGATAAATTTAATGCCTTGTTAAAATTTTCATGCCAAGTTTTCGCAGATCCCTCAGTCATTCTTTAGATAATATAGTACCCAGATCCTTTACCTTGGTCTGGATGTTTTACTTTAGACACATGACATTTTGCTGATATTTCTTTTAAAATGCTTTACCAAAAACTGAGAACAGTACTATAGATATATTCTGACCTAAGTAGAAGTACATGAGGTTTTTGCTTTTCATGGTCTGGAATACTAGAATAATTCAATCTTCATCTAGTTCAACACTTATGAGAAGCTTTCCTCTGCTCCATAACTTCTTTGAACAACTTTGATCGTGGAGAATTATCCTTTGGGGCAGGGTGTTAAATTTTCTAGATAGCTTTAATTATTAGCAGTCCTTTCTTTTATTAATCTAAAATCTACCTCCATGGAATTTCTAGCCCTGTTCCTAGCCATCACCATCAGAGGTCATCTACAATACAACAATACATCATTTCCCATAGTCCTCTTCAAAAAAAAAGGACAAACACAACCTGTGAGTAGACTGAGCTGCCTGAATGGAGATACAGCTAATTGGGTAACTCAGCTTGTCCTCTTCCTCTCCCTCTCCTTCTCCTCTCCAAAGGAAGGAAAATTTCATGACCAGAACATGCCCACTTAACTTGGGGTTTACTGAGTAGATTTTTTCCTTCTTTTCCTCCCTCCCTCACTTCCTCACTCCCTCCCTTCCTCACTCCCTCCCTTCCTCACTCCCTCCCTCCCTCCCTCACTCACTCCCTTCCTCCCTCCCTCCCTCCCTCGCTCCCTCCCTCCCTTCCTCCCTCCCTCCCTTCCTCCCTCCCTCCCTCCCTTGCTCCCTCCCTCCCTCCCTTCCTTCCTTCCTTCCTTCCTTCCTTCCTTCCTTCCTTCCTTCCTTCCTTCCTTCCTTTTTTCCTTCCTTCCTTCTTCCACAAAACCTAATTTACTCCAAAGCTCATATATTGGCCAACAATAATTCCCTGCCCAAGGTCCGCTTAATGACTGCATTTTGGGCCCTTCTGATTGAGAGTGAATGTCAATAGTAACTATTTCTCTTTGGAACAGAAACCTGAAGCGTCTTCCTTTTAATTAAAGGGGCCATCCCTTCACTCACTTCTCAAAGAGGCCTGTTCACTGAATGGGCATTACCTCACTCTAAGTAAGTACATGAAAATACCTTAACCTAAAATGGCCAGGGTCTCCCGTTGCATCCTGGGTCATCTCCAGTCATCCTGATGAATATCTGGTCACTGGACACAGATGGCTCTGTAGTAGAAAGTGAGACTGGTGATCTTATACTAGCCCTCCCTCGCTCAAATCAAAGTCAACTACAAGCCATGTCTCCATTTCCCTGATGCTATGGTCCTCTTCAAAAATGAAGGACAAACATGACAATAATACATCTGATTTCTATTATACTTGAAATTTGAATATTTGAAATTAGTGATTATCCTACTGTAAAGCCAAGCACAAGCAGATTCCTGAAAAGAATGCTACTGTGAACAGCTTTTAAGATTCAGATTACACAATAATAGTGAATGCTCTGTTTATTTCATTACAAATCCAGATTCAGTACAATATTCACAATATAATATTCTCAATACTACATCTTATTACAGAAAGTCACAATATTTAGAACAAGGAACAAAAGAAGAATCACCTGGTTTCCCTAAGGGGAAAACCCTTCTCACTTAAAGATTCAATCAACAATTCACAATATACCAATCTTTCACTCATGGGGCAACCATTAACTTAATCTGTCACTCACCTAGCAGTCAGTCACAAAGCTAGATTACCAATTACTAAATATCATTAGTCCCTAATACAGTCATTAGAAAAAAAAACACAAACTTTCCACCCCTTGATTTCCAGCAAACCTCAGTTTAGTCCAAGGGGAGGCCTTTCCTTCATCTTGACTCTGGGATGTCTTTCTGATACCCTGGATCCCCTTTCATGGTTCCAGCTCCCTCCTGAATCTGCCAGTCACCTGGATTCAGAAGCAGATAGCTGTCAGTTTCTCATCTAGTCCTCAGAGATAGATAGCTCCCAGGTCCTTGTCCAGTCCTCAGGGAAATCCCTGGCACACACTGAATTTCACAGGGTTCAGCATATCTCAAGCCCTTCACCACTTCTCTTGCCAGGAACTCAAGGATCAGCCAGGCCATGAATAAACAAAGTCTTATCCTGTTCATGTTTCAGTCAGCTTCCAGAGAGGAAGAGGAGGAGAGGAACTCTCTCTCTCTCTCTCTCTCTCTCTCTCTCTCTCTTTCTGTCTGTCTGTCTGTCTCTCTCTCCCCACTGGCTTTAGTCTCCATGAATCTTCCTTCACTGAGGAGCCAATTCCAATTCTGTCTCTCTGTCTCCAGAATTCTTCTTTATATACAGCACTGGCCTCCTATCTCAGCCAATAGCCTTCTTCCAAGTCAACAGGGGAGTTCACACCTTCCATACTTAGTCCTAAGTTACTAGGTGCTACTTCGCCCTAAGTTGCTAAGTATCTGATAAACTGATTACTATTACACCTACCCAACCACAGTTTTCTCTTTTTCAGGCTTATAATTATCAATTCCTTCAACTGATTTTAATATGATTTGACTTCAAAAGTCTTCTCATCATTCTGATTACTTTTATCTGGACCAAAGGAACTTATGAATTAGTCTGCTAAAACGTGATACTAAGAATAACAGATCATTCCAGATGTGGTCTTGCCTATGTATACTATTAGTAGTGTATAATATTTCCTTTCTTCTGGACACTATCATTATATAACTTATTTTCCAGCTGCCATGTTACACTTTTGATTACTATTGAGCCAGCAGTCCACTCAAATGTTTAGTGCTCCCTCCTCTTCACCACATATAATGCTTTCTAGTCATCATGTTTACTTTAATACTAAATATATAAAACTGATTCTTTTAAACCTAACTGGAGAACTTTACATTTATCCCAATTGCATTTCATCTTATCAAATTTGTTCCAGCTTGTTGGGATCTTTTTGACTTTTGACTCTGCCAGCCAACCTAACAGTCACCCCTCCCCAAATGTTGTCATTTGTAAATTTTATGAGTATGCCATCTGACTTCGTCTAACTCTGTGATAAACATCTCAAATAGAAAAAGGCTTAACTCTACATTAGAAACTTCTCTCCAAGTTGACATCAAAACATTAACCAACACTTTATCTCTGACTGTTAAAGTATTTCTGATTCTAACTCTGGTTCACATTTCTTTTGTCCACAAAGAAATGATGAAAATTTTGTCTGATATTTTACTCTAATATAAAAAAGAAAATACAAGGGAACTTGCTCCTTACCAAAGATCTTTGAAATGGAAATGATAGGACAAACGTAGGAAAGAATTAAAGGGAGAATGAGGAAAGAGTAGTCCTGTTTTGAGAGAGATGGGTATGTATAATATTTTAAAAAATGAAAAAAGAACTGTCCAGCTTCTAAACTTTTTGTTTTGTCTTTATTAAGGAAAATAATATTCGAAATGGAAAGAGTAAGAAAAAAATGGTGACAAGAATCAAAGCCAAAACTAAGTTATATAATAGGAGAGCAACTAACCACTTTTGAGTTCAAATCTCCAGACCTAGACAAATGACATCTCAGGGTGCTGGAAAGAACTTCATGTAGTATGATAAAAATAATCAAGAAATACAGTGATTACTGTATTTCTAATGGCCCCAAGTCCTATTCTAATGACTGAATATAAAAATGAAAGGCGAAATGCTATAAAATATTTACATGTTTCATATTAATTCCTAATTCACCTGCATGTAACATTGAGCATGTTAAAAATTACCTTTTTGTATCAGGTTGGCAAATTACTCAGTTCATTAGTTCATCATTTGTTATAATAAGTTAAAAGCAAGACATATTCCATAAAGTGCAAAGAAGTGTTAAAATTAAATAGCCAGGAATTTACCATTACCAGAAATCATGTTAAAAATACATTAGAATAGGGTCTCCTTCAATTTTTTTTTGTGGCAGACACGACATTTTTGCTAATTTTGAACTGAACAATTCAAATTATTATTTAGTTTTCCTTTAATTTTAATTGAAAAATGCACTTTTCTCTTCAATGGTAATTTTTACTAATTGAATAAAATTCATTTGGATTCTCTATCTTTTTATGCTACTCTATTTTCCCTATTGCGCCTTTAGCAGAAATACTCTCATTTTATTCTGTGACCTTCTTTGACTTTGACTTTCATCCTTATTTATTAATTAATAGCTCTGCCACATCTTCAGAACCATTGCCGCAGTACTGCTTCTCTTATTGTGAACCTATTGTGTATTCAACAAGCATTTTTCACTCTTTCACATGACTCCTCAAAACTGAAAAAAAGTCTTGAAGTATAGAAATGTGGCAACATTTTAATAACCTTTTAGAAAACTGTTCACCCTTTGGAATGTGCAATGGAGACATCTCACCTGGTTTGCAAAACCACAGTTTAAGTCTGTCTTATGATGCAGATTTGTTTTGTGACATCAGTTTTACTCTCTGAACTCTGCTTTTCTTCTCTGTAAAATGGAGCCAATAAAACTTGCCCTGTCTATTTCACAGGATAGTTGTGAGGGAAGTGTTTTGTAAAGCTTAAAAATCATATGAAGATGAGCTGTTATCAAATGTTGAAAATTATGAGTGGCTATTATTCCACTAGCATGTCATAGAGACTTCTGAGCTAAGAAGATCTTCATTCAGGACCTGCTTCCATCACATCCTGGCTGTGTGATTCTGCAGTCTCTTCACTTCTCACTGTTCTAGGTAACTCTCTAAGATGATAAGTTGCAGATAATATACAAATATGTACTGATAAAGGAGGTTTCCTGATCTGGGAGTTCTATATAGCAACTAAATCATAGCCTAGTCCATATCCCTATTATTAAACAAGAAATTTTAGCTCCTTTCCACATGAATTTAACATTTTGATATACATGTTGTTACATTCATCAGATGTTTATGGGACTGTGAATGAAGAACAATGAGAACAAAAATCTCTTACATAATTCAAATATTAACATTCTGGAATTGAGAAAATGGGGTGGTCAGGTGGCACAGTGGATAGAGTGCTGGTCCTGGAGCCAGGAAGAGTCATCTTCATGATTTCAAACCACACTTAGACACTAGCTAAGTGATCCTGGGCAAGTCACTTAACCCTGTTTGCCTCGGGTTTCCTCATTTGTAAAATGAACTGGAGATGGAAATGGCAAACTACTCCAGTTTGTCTGCCAAGAAAATCCAAAATTGAGTTTATAAATAATCAGACACAACTAAAATGATTGAACAACGATGAATACATTGAGAAAATAGGTTTTAAGTTTTCAGTTATTCAGAATAGCAATATTTTTTGGACTTGAATCAAGATTTATATCAAATTTTGAAACATTTATGTCACTGCTTTTGTATAAGCTCTCTACTGCTTGTAGATGGGGACTGAGTGGTCTGCCTTGACTTGTGCAGAGAGGGTTTTAGTCATAAGTGTATTGTAGATAGTAATCCAGTGGCCTTTCACCTAAGAAAGGGTAAATTGAAACCAGTTTTTCTAAAGTGTTTCTCTACCTGTTGAGAAGTTAGCACTGGGAACTTAATTAGATCAAGACAACAAACCTGAATCCATAAATTAAGTGGACTTTTCTCCATTGAATACTCAAGCAAAATTTTTAAGTCAGATTTTTATAGTCCTAGTTTTACATGGCATTCCATGGAAACTGAAGCAAATGGGAATGAAAATCAGCAAGATGGAGTCTATGAGGTGAAGATTTACCTTCTGGCCACCGAAGATCATCCTTTATGTTGGAGAAGGGGCATTAGTTATATGGTTCCCATATTGCCTACCCATTCTACTTCTTCATATATAGAAGCTATAATGCTAGTAAAATTGAAAACTATTCTCTTCCTTGCATACCCCTCAGGACCAACAGGGCCTCTGGCAGAGTACCTTGGATGTTGCAGACTAGATCAGATTAGTAATAGCTTCTCAGGTTTGGTCTCTCTCAAGCTGGGTCTGGGTTTAAATGGAAGGGGTAGTTTGTATAGAGCAGTGGTTCCCAACCTTCCTAATACTGCTACCCTTTAATACTCGTATGTGGGCATATCTGTATGTGGGCGGACCCTCCTGGAGATGGATAGAGGAGTGGTGTCTAAGTTCCTAAAACCACAGGAAATATGTTTTCTGATGGTCTTAGGTTATCCCTGTCACCCCTGTGAAAGAGTCATTCGACCCCCAAAGGGATCACGACCCACAGGTTGAGAACTGCTGGTATAGAGGGATGTATGACTACTAGATTAGCTTATTTAGGCCTGCTGGACTTTGTGCTTTCTTGGCTTAGACTTGGAGAACCAGCAATCATCCCAACACCAGTGTGAGAGATGGGGAAAGAAATTTGGTGGAGGCATCTGTTCTTACCTTTCCTAAATTCAACTTTCCTTTGTATTGAAGTCAGTGAGAGTGAAGTAGGTGTTTAATGACCATGTTTCCTTAAGGATAGTTTATGCTAATCACACATTCCTCAGAATTGTCTGAATAAATCTCTCTACAGACTTTTTTTAATGGTAGCTCATAGTAAACCCCTTTGCAATTAACTTTAGAGGAGGATGAATCAGATTGCTTTATGTGAAGTGGCTTCAGTGTTTATCTAAATATGTCATCACTCAGTGTGCCTTTTAGTAATTAAAAGAACTGTCATGTACTATTCTTTGACATGTGGCTAGTTTGCTACTGGGAAAGCAAAAGAGAGTCCCTGGCATGAAAAAAAAAGAAGAATGAGCTAAGTTTGGTTTAAATGTGTCCTTGAAATTGTTGAAATCAAGTTAAAGCTTGTCTCTCTGACAGCTTGCAGGAGATACAACTAGGTCCTAACTAGTTCAAATAATGAATCCTGCAAGGTGGATGAACTATTTGAAGTTATAGTTTTATAAATGTTAATTATTTCGAACCCAATGGAAATATAGTGTGTAAATTTGAGTAACGGGACCGACCACTTCAGAGGACTTATTATTCTAACTAACTGGGGCTCTGCTACGCTCTCTGTGTGAACTTCTAAAGTTTGATTTCCTCTGAAATAACCTTGAAGAAGACATACTCACTTTTATAGTTTGATGTGGAAGCAGATAAAAACTCTACTGGGCAGGTTTTCTCTCATTTAATAAACAAATCTCCTTTCGGGCCAGCTAGGCTTTCTTAGAGCCTCTTGTAAAGGCTGTTGATATTATTTTTCTATTAGCCTTAGGTCAAGCCTGCATTTGGTCCTTCCATGGGAAGGAATATAAAAAAAAAATTTGCTTTCAATGTATGTATATACCATCATCCTTTATTCTTGTTCTACTAAATTGTTAATACATTTTTCATGTACTCCTGAAAGAAGGTCAATAAACGATCTAACTTTCAAGTGCTAACTTTCCTCCCTTTCTGTACGTGTACTGAAGTCTTGTAATTAACTCAAAGAAAGTTAAGGAATCACCTTTTAAACCTTAAAGTACCTTAAAAAAAATACCCACTAACTCACCAAGTAGGTGTGGGTACAACAGTACTTATTATTTCAGAGAATCTACAAACTATTTTAACCATTTCTGGTGAATATACTATAGGTGCTGTTAGCCACAAGAATTTAAATGAACAAGGAGGATAGAACACAATCCTTTAATACTCCAGATGATTTATTGATACCTCATCATGAAAGACTTACAAGGAGAAAAATGTTTTTCTTTAAGATTTTTACCATATGCAAATTAGAACTGTGTATTTGCATAAAAGGTGCTAAGTAGTTCCAGGCTGGTCAGTATTTACTCCTAATCTATGTCCTTCTAGTATAAAAATCAGTCATGAATGAAAATTAAATATTGAAAATAGACATTTTCATACTTAGAAAATTCTGAAAATTGTATAGGGTTCTAAAGTAGGCAGGGTTGCTGATGAGAAGTTTTGTTGTTTAAGCATGCATTTAGAATTTTATATTTAACTATAAGTATATGGGTGGTACAGTGGATAGTGTGCTGGACCTGGAGTCCGGAAGACTCATATTCCTGAATTCAAATCTGACTTCAGACACTTACTAGTTTGTGACCCTGGGCAAGTCATTTAACCCTGTTTGTCTCTGTTTCCTCATCTGTAAATTGAGCTGGAGAAGGAAATGGAAAACCATTCTAGTATCTTTGCCAAAAAAAATCCCAAATGGGGTCACATAGAGTTGAACCTGACTGAAATGACTGAACAAAAACAATAAATGAATGGGGAATATTCACAATTCTAATTGAACTCAATTCTTGACTCTGCCAAATACTATGTGACCTTAGGGAAGACAAGTGACTTCTCCTGACTTATTTCTTCCTCTGCAAAATGAGGAGTTGAATTAGACAATCTTTCAATCCCTTTATGCATTTGAATCCTATGACTCTGAGATCATCTAATGAGAGGTCAACTTTTGCCTTATCTTGTCTGAGACAGAGACCTCCACATCACTTTTCATCCAATTCCAAACTACTCTGCCATGCACATACTGATGGTACTATCCCTTTCCTCTTCATGTGGTACTTTCACCTATTAGAATGTAAACTCCTTAGTACAGGGGATGTCTTGTTTTCTTGTATTATATCCCTACAGCCTGACACATAGTGAGCACTTAACACTTTATTAAGACAGGTTGCACTAGATGGTCTTTCAGTCTCTTCTAGTCCTGACATTCAATGATCTAGGTCTTTGGAAGGCTAATCTATTAATATCTTGTGAGGATGTGTTCTCTGCATACTTCATGGCTATATTGATCAACTTCCCCTCCCCCCAGGCAAAGGCCCTGGAATATTTTTCAGAGGCAGTGATGGCTCAGAGTCTGCATAACTAGTTGGTAATTATGTTTTTCTTGGGCATCCTTATTTGGACACATGTTCTTCTCTCAGGTTTCTTCCAAATCTGAGATCCTGTGATCTGTGATTTATATCATACTTTTAGGAGTTTTAGTTTCCAGATAGGAGAAAGCATACAAATTTATCTGCAGAGAAAATGTTTTCCCTAAAACTCAAGTAGGAATTTTTCACATGGGTCCTTACATAAAGGACGTTGAGAAATGTGATAGTCAATATCTTCAACTACAGTTTTACAAAAGATACATAAATGCTGTTCCAATGGATAATTCTCATGCCAGCTCTCCATAAAGGCAGAGGACATTGCAATAAATCATAACTCAATGAAGACATTTCAGCAAGTGGCTGAGTCTGAAAATTTTCCTCATGGTACCTAATGGTAATAGAATCTAGAGAATTTCGATGTAGAAATACTTAACATAGCCATTAGACTGTTTCAAACATAAGATGCTTTAAGCTAGCACTTGGCAGGTTGTAAACCATACTAAATCTACATTTGGATCCTCTAACAAGTGCTGTTAATGAGGATATTATAGTGTTAGTTAAAGAGAAAACCATATACATTAGCTATGAAATATAAAAAAAAGCAAAGTTGTCATTCTGTGGGTGGAAATTTCAAAACTTGACATGGATTCTCACAGAGGTGGAAGGCCTTCAGGAAGAGGCAATACATACTATTTAATCACATTTATATTTTCTCTTCTAAGATAGAAATGATATATTTTTATTTCAAGAGGTATTTTTGTGGGGGAGGTGAGTTGCTGATCTTCTTTTTGTTCCATGGTTTTGTACAACTGAATCCAAACCAAATCCAGAAATTCAAAAAAGTTCTCTTTTTCAGAAAATTTGTCAGTTCCTTTTCTATTCAATTATGGGTCTAATTTCTATCCTGTAAGAAAAAGTTTATTTAATTGCAGGAATTGGGAGAAAATATTATTGATTGTTTGAATCTAGCCCTGGTTTCAACCTGTGATTGGAAAACTGTACCATTTCTCCCCAATATTTAGAGACCCTTAACCACAGACTTAGATTATGCTGACCAGAAACTCAGTCAGATCCAAAGACTGGTGCAAGGAGTTTTCTCACAATCATACAACTCAAGCAAGCATATTTCTTATCTGAAAACTGGCCCCATACTTACTGGTCAATCATTTCTTGTTTTCATGTTCCTTTGATTGCTTATAGACACTTGGTAGAAATACGACAACTCTTTTTCTGAGTTCACAGAATTGTATCTATTTCCTCTTCCCTCCCAACTTGGAAAGTCCCTAACCTTTCATCCAATTAGAAATCAGATGACCTAATATTTTATTGTTTTCTTTTAGTTAGTTGGCTTTTTTAATTAAGTGTTTGCACTGTATAAAATCTATCTCCCCCTGTATTTCAGGGTTCCAGCCTGAAACTGAGAATTCATGCTGGTCATGATTTGTTAGGCAATTAATATATATGGTTTATTTAATATTTTGATTTGGAAGATTAAACCATTGTTTTCCTCAGTCATTTACTCTTTCACTTGATACCCTTACTAGTATTGTATTTATTTTTTTTTGCATCAATATTCATTAGGGAAATTGGCCTATAGTTTTCTTTCTCTGTTTTTGCTCTTCCTGGTTTGTGTATCAACATGATATTTATTGATAAACTTTGGTAGGACTCCTTCTTTGCTTATTTTTCTAAATAGTTTATATTGCACTGGAATTAATTGTTCTTTAAATGTTTGGTAGAAATCCCTTGTAAATCCATCTGTCTGGAAATTTTTTCTTAGAAAACTCACTTATAACTTGCTCAATATGTTTTTGTAAGAGTGTTATTTAAAGTATTCTATTTTCTGTTCTGCTAATGTGGGAAATTTTTAGTTTTAAAGTATTCATCCATTTCACTTAGAATAGATGGTCAGATTTATTGGCATATAATTTGACAATATAGATCCTAAAATTGATTTAATTTTGTCTTTCTTTGGTGGTGAATTCACCCTTTTTGACAGTAGTAATTTTGTTTTCTTCTTTCTTTTTTTGAATCAAATTAACCAATTATTTATCCATTTTATTAGTTTTTTCCCCATAAAACCAACTGCAGGTTTTATTTATTAGTTAGATGGTTTTCTTACTTTCAATATTTTTAATATCTTCTTTGATTTTCAGGATCTCCAATTTGGTGTTTAATTGGGGATTTAAATTTTTTTAGTTGCATGCCTAATTATTGGATCTGCTCATCCTTTAATTTATTGATGTAAGCATTTAGAGATATAAATTTCCCCCTAAGTGCTGGTTTGATTGCACCCCATAAATTTTGATATGTTATCTCTTTGTTGTCATTTTCTTTAATGAAATTATGGATTATTCCTATGATTTGTTCTTTGACTCATTCATTCTTTGGGATTAGACTATTTAGTTTCCAATCAATTTTTAATCTATTATTCAACTGCCCTTTATTGAATATAATTTTTTATTGCATTATGGTAATGAATCTTCTTAAAGGTTATATCTTCTTACAGTAACTCCATTGATGCCATGAAAACCATTATTTAGGTAAGGATCTGAATAGGATAGAATATCAATGAATAAAGAACTTTGAAATTAGAGTGATAGACCAGATTTTCAGTGATTCAATTTGATAGGGATATACATTTGTAATCCTATATTTGAGCATACTCACAAAAAGTCAACAGCACAAGTATAAGATGGAGAAGGCATAGGGAAGGTAAAAGTTCTTGCAAAAAAACTGAGGTATTTATTGGACTACAATCACAAGGTGAGTCAGTGGTTTGATAAGACAGGAAAAAAGTGAATATCATCATAGTCTATATTAAGAATGACATAGTGTCCATAATGATACATATTCATAAACCAAATTTCATCTTTCTTGTAATTGGGTTTTACCATGTGTCTTTACAAAACAAGATTAATAATACAGAGACGGTCACAGAGATTCAGGGTGTTTCCTGGTAAGTGACAAATAGTATGAGGTGATCCTTACTGACTAGGTTGTAGCAACTACATATAGTTCTCTCAGGGCCTCTTGCTTCTCTATTGTCCTATTTAGTTCTTATATCTACATTAGGTAAAAAGAAAAACTAGCTGTCTTTAATGTTGTCTTTGTTTTAACCCAGTGTTCTTGTTTTCATTATTCTACAGTGTATAGATTTCTGCATTTGGATTCAGGAAGATATGGGTTTGAATCCTACTTTGGGCACTTTCTAGCTTTGCGATCTCATGATTCAGATAGACTGTCTGAATCTGCTCCTTCATTTTTAAAAATTAGAATTAATGAGAGTACCGATTTCACAAGATTATTGTGAGGATCAGATGAAATTTTATATTACTTACATACATAGAGATATGCAGGTGAAATTATATATTATGTTATATGTGGATAATAAATAGATTATATAATTATGTATTATACATACACAGATAAAGCTGTAAGTACACACATATATGTATATGCATATATACATGTATGCATATGTATACATGTATGTATATGTGTAAATATACACACATTTCTTTTTCATGTAATCTTCATAAGAAACCTGTGTGGTAAGTGCTATCATTAGCCCTGTATGTATGCATACGTGTCTTTTTCAACCTTAAAACTCATTGTGAACCAACATTAAGTAGATGTACATGGGTAACAGGGTTTGTGTAGATGGACAGGCATGTGCAGTGCTATATTTTTTTGGATGCAATTTTATTTTAAATTCTGCCACAACTGTAGCAAAAGTCTTGCAAAATGATTATTAGCTTGCACCATGACAAATTCTCTTTGCCTTGAAAAGTATTAAAAGTGGTTATATTGGAGTCTTTTTCAACAAAGATTTCAGAGTTCTGCTATGAAAAGAATTATCTTAAATCAGTATTTTCTGTGAGCTATTTAATCCCTTTTGGGGACAAGAAATCTCTCCATACCAATGATGTGAAGTCTTATCAGAAAGATAAAAGGGTTCAGGTGGGCTAGTTCATGGGAAAATTGCAGCAGCTTATAAAGCAGTTCCTGGGATATAGGTAGAAAATAGAAGAATACTCTGAATTTGAGTAAGGTAGTAAGGTGAATAAGGTTGACAGCATTGATGAAAAGTAACTTGATTACTTAAATTAAGTATCTAAGTATAACAATTCTACCTAGTTATTGTTAGTTATTGTTTTTAAGGGGTTTTGGTTTGTTTATTTGTTTGAACTTATGCTTTCATGAGGGTAAACT
The DNA here is from genome assembly GCA_028646575.1 of Pseudocheirus occidentalis. Lineage (NCBI taxonomy): Eukaryota > Metazoa > Chordata > Mammalia > Diprotodontia > Pseudocheiridae > Pseudocheirus > Pseudocheirus occidentalis. The sequence goes on from CM053594.1 coordinate 208,528,083, forward strand.
CGCAGTATGAAAATTCCCTCTACATCACTGATACAAATAGATACAACTTGTCTACAATTTGTAATCTTAATTTATTGAGTCAATGAAAGGTTAAGTGAGTTGTCCAGATGCACACAGTCAGTCTGCACCACAGGTAGGACGTTAAACTCCTATTTTCTCTATTCTAAACTGGCCCTCTATCCACTCTACCACAATACCTCTCTGTAGTCTGAGACATATTCTTTTCTTTCCAGGATAATTTGCCTTAATTTGGATTTTAAGTCTTCCTGGCCCAATAAACAATGGAAAGAAATTCAACTGCTTTTGGCTTAATCTTGAATGCCTTAACTTATTGTGCAGGAAATGCACTAGAGCATATTGAGGGAGGGAAAAAAAAACACAGAATTTTTTGCTATTGTAATAATGTGTTCAGAAGCAGAAACAAGGACATGACTTGCTTCATTGATTAAAGGATTGAATTTCCTAGGATAAGAATTGTAGAAATCACTCCTAGATTTGTAAATATAGTGAATCTAAAGGTTTCTTCTCTTACCTCATACTTTTGAGTCTTGCATGTGAAACTGGTAAGTGAGAACACAAGATACTCTGGATAAGACTGAGAAGAAAAATGAATGTGACTCATTATATCACTTTAATAGGACACATTGTGCCTCTGAATTACCTTTCAAGAAAAGGAAATTGAGTGACTTTCAAATCATTTGATTTTCTATGATAGGGATAAGAATTCGACATGTGATTTCATGGGTCACAGACAACTGTCATGTGAGGAAACTCTTTCCAGTAATGCATCTCAGCATCTTCTATGCAAACTACAGCCTTACAGAGTCATTTACAGAAATTAGACTTCTCCAACGTCACACAACCACAGGCAACATTTGAATTCAAATTTTTCTGATTCAAAATCCAGCTATCTATGCCATACTGCTTCTCATTTGATTTTCACTAACTCCAAAACATTTCAGAAAGCAAGATACCCCAGTCTTAACTTATTTGTCTTTGTGAATTGTTAAATAATGAATGTCTGGTAAAAGTTCCAATTTTCACGGGATCTCAGAATCATATATGACCTTATAGATTACTTAGTTGAACCAGTACCTACCTAAAGGAATCCCCATTAAGTGGTCATTTACCTGTTATTGGAAATCTCTAGTGGTGAAGAATTTATTGCTTCCTCAGGCAGCTGATTACCCTTTAAAGAAAAAAAATAGTTTATTTATTTTTAGTTTTCAACATTCACTTCCATAAAATTTTGAGTTTTAAATTTCCTCCCCCTCTCTTTTTTCCCTCCTCCTTAAGACAGCATGTAATCTGATATAGGCTCTATTTACACATTCATATTAAACATATTTTCACATTAGTCATGCTGTAGAGAAGAGTTAGAACTAATGGGAGAAACTAAAAAAAAGAAGAAACAAAGCAAAACAACAAAATAGAGGGAGAGCAAATAGTATGCTTCCATCTGCATTCAGAATTCAAATTTCATATTTTCCATCATGAGCCTTTTGGAGTTGTCTTACATCCTTTCATTGCCGACAAGAGCTAAATCAGACATCACACAATATGTATGATTGCTTCTGTGTATAGTGTTCTCATGATTCTGCTCATTTCACTCAGCATCAGTTCATATAAGTCTTTTTAGATTTATCTGGTTTGCCTGCTTATCATTTCTTATTGCAAAATAGTATTGTATTGCATTCATATACTACAACTTGTTTAGCCATTTCCCAATTGATGGACATCCCCTCAATTTCCAGTTCTTTGCCACCACAAAAAGAGCTGCTATAAATATTTTTGTACATGTGGGTCCTTTTTCCATTGTATAATCTCTTTGGGATACATACCTAGGAGTGATTTTGCTGGGTGAAAGGGTATGCACAGTTTTATAGCCCTTTGAGCATAGTTTCAAATTGATTTCCAGGATGGTTGGATTAGTTCACAGCTTCACAAACAATGCATTAGTGTCCCTAATTTCCCATCATTTATAATTTTTCTGTTTTGTCATGTTAGTCAATCTGTTAGATGTGATTTGGTACCTTAAAGTTGTTTTGACTTGCATTTCTCTAATCAATAGTGATTTAGAGCATTTCTCCATATAACTATAGACAGCTCTAAATTCTTCCTCTGAAAACTGCCTGTTCATATCCTTTGACCATTTATCAAGTGGGGAATGACTTGTATTCTTATAAATTCAACTCAGTTCTCTCTATATTTTAGAAAAGAGGCCTTTATCAGAGACACTGGCTATAAAAATCATTTTCCAGCTTTCTCCTTCCTTTCTAATCTTGATTGCCTTGGTTTCCTTTGAGGAAAAACTTTTCAATTTAATGTAATCAAAATCATTCATTTTGCATTTCACAATGTTCTTACTTGGTTATAGATTCTCACAACCTCTTACTTGGTTATAGATTCTCCTCTTCTCCATAGACCTGACAGGTAAACTATTTCTTACTCTCCTAGTTTGCTGTAATGTTAATGGGATTTAAGAAATTCCCTGACCATTAATAGACCTCATATGGAGCCCATTAAAGAAAACTTGCTTAGGAGAGGCTTGCTTGTAAGAAGGCTCTCACACCTTTTGCCAATTTCTTATTAGGCACTGAGTCTTGAGGGTTGTGGTGACTTCTGACTCTGAGAAGTGTATATATACTCTGAATTGGTATTTTGCTTTGGGGACTTATTTATGGGAAGGATTTTGTGATTCCTTGGTTTATATTCTGAGTGACTGTATGTTCTAAGCTCCCCAGCTACTCTCTGTTAAAGGCTCTCTCAATCTGGGGATGTGTGTAAAGTGTATAGTAGATCCATGCAGTCTGAGCCCTGTCTGTTGGTCTTTATTTCTCTATTTGTATTTTCTCTGAAGATTCAGGGTGCTGACCTTTCCCCTGAACTAGTGAATGTAATTTAAAAAAAAAGATTGTTGACTTCTTAAACAGCTGTCTTTCCTAGTAAAGCAGATCTAAGAATCTGTTCTAGCAGTCATCCTGGTTATGCCAGTATGGTTGCCACCACATTTGCTTATAGTAACAGCCTTTTTGTGTAGGTGCCATTACCACTGGGAAAAAGGTATATTGCTTTTTATCCCCATTCAGTTTTCTCCAGATTTCAACATAGTTATCTGTTTCTAAAATTCTATTTATCTCCTTAGCTTCTTTCTTGTTTATTTTGTGGTTAGATTTATCTAGTTCTGAGATGGGGAGGTTGAGGTCTCCCACTAGTATGGTTTTGTTGTGTATTTCTGCCTGTAACTCCCTTACTTTCACCTCTAAGAATTACCACTTGGTGCACATATGTTTAGAAATGATATTACTTCATTGTCTATGGTACCTTTTAGGAAGATGTAGTTTCCTTCTTTACCTCTTTTAATTAAATCTATTTTTGCTTTGTTTGGGATCAAGATGACTACTTTTTGTTTTTTTTTTCCTACTTTAACTGAAGCAAAATATGTTTTGCTCCAGCCTTTTACTCTCTGTGTATCTCTCTGCTTCAAATGTGTTCCTTGCAAACAACATATTGTAGGATTATGGCTTTTAATCTACTCTGCTATCTGTATTTGATGGGAGAGTTCATCCCATTCACATTCATAGTTATGATTACTATCTATGTCTTTCTGTCCATCCTATTTTCCTCTTGTTTATGCTTTTTTTGTTTCCTTTCTCCCTTTCCCTCATCACTAGAGTTTTGCTTTTGAACACTGACTCTCTTGGTCTGCACTTTTCTACCATCCCCCTCTTTTTTCTTCCCCCTCTCCCTTAATACTTCTTCCCTCCCTTCTATCCTCCTCCCTTTCCTGTCCCCTTTCCCCTCCTACTTCTTATGGGGCAAATTAGATTTCCATACCTAGCCAATTATGTCATTCCCTCTTTGAGTCAAATCTGATGAGAGTAAGGTTCAAACAATGCTCATTTCCCTCCCTTCTTTACCTCTCCTGTGGTAGAGCTTTGTGCCTTTTCATATAATGTAATTTACCTTTGTCAACCTCCTCCTTTCTTCTTCTCCCAGTATAATCCCTTTTCACCCACTTAATTAGATTTTGTTTTATCATCACATCAAAGTCAACTTATGCTCCCTCCCTCTGTCTATGTATACCTTTTAAAAGTTGTAATAACAATACAGTTTTCAAGAGTTACAAGTATCATCTTCCCTTGTAGGGATGTAAACAGTTTACTCTTATTAAGAACATGTTGTTTTTTTTTCTTTACTGTTTACTTTTTTAATGCCTCTCTTGAGTCTTGTTATTTGAAAAATCAAATTTTCTGTTGAGTTCTGGTCTTTTAATTAGGAAGGTTTGGAAGTCCCTTATTTTGTTGAATAATCATCTCCTTCCCTGAAAGATTATGCTCAATTTTTCTGGGTAAGTTATCCATGATTTTAATCCAAGTTCCTTTGCCTTATGGAATATTCCATGCCCTCTGATCTTTTAATGTAGAAGTTGGCTCAGCTGTTCCAGGATTTTTTTCCTGGGATGATATTTTCTGGGTGTTCAGAGGTCAATAAGGGAGAGTGAGAACTACTTAATTCTTACTCTACCATCTTAGCTCCTGGATGTCAGCTGATTCTACTTCAAACAGCTCCAATGGTTAGAAATATTCTATCACAATGAACCAAAACCTTACCTCTCTGTATCTAATTCTGCCTTCTTTTATTGTTGTTTTTTAGTAATTTTTCAGTTGTGACCAATTCTTTTTGACCCCATTTGGAGTTTTCTTGGCAAAGATACTGGAGTTGAAGAGGGTGCCCAAAGAGTGTTAGGGCTGCCTGAGACCCCAAAATACCAACATGCCGGGTCCTGTGGAAAGAATTCCACTCAAGTCTTCTCAGCCAAAGAAAAAGTAAAATAAGTTCAAGTTCACCACGTGGAGTCTATCACACAGAGTAAGTCTGTGCTAAGCTATTGCAGGGCCCTTTCACACCCATGGAGGGAAGATAGGGTCTTATATACAGAGGAATCTAGTGGTGGTTCAGAGGAGGAGTCTGGGGAGGGTCCTCAGGAGAAGCCAATGAGTTCAGACTCCAGTATGAGGTCAATGTTCAGACTCCAGTAATGAGTTTGGGGAGGGTCTTCAGGTGGAGTTAATGAGGTCAATGCAAGAGTAGATTGATATTTTGATAGGCTCAAGGGTGGGAAGCAGATGGACAATGGAGGGCCAGGCTAGTAATAGCTTTGGGCCCAGCCACAATAAAATACTTATGGCCTCTGCAAATGCCTCCTGAAGATTCAATCAGACTTCAAGATGTTTCCCAGAGTAAGTACCTCAAAGATTCAAGGAGAGCTCAAAAAGGGGGGGTGTCCCAGAGCCTGCACCTCATCAGAGTGGTTTGCCATTTTCTTCTCCAGACCATTTTATAGAAGGGAAAACTGAGGCAAACATGGTCAAGTGATTTGCCCAGGTTCACACAGCTAATAAGTGTCTGATGAAAGATTTGAATTCAGGGAGAGGAGTCTTCCTGGCTCTAGCTCAGCACTCTATGCACTGCAACACCCAGCTGTTGTTAATTCTGCCTTCTAAAGTCATAGAAAACAAATTTAATGCCTTTTCATGTGATGGACCTTCGAGTGACTACAAGTTACCATAATTTTATTGCCATCACTGGCACAATTGTATAGTGGAAAGAACGGTTGATTTAAAATCACAGCACCTGGGTTTGAATCCTAGTTCTGATACCGGAGTGACTTGGGGCAAGGAAATCAGTTAATCAATTAATACCCTCTGGGTCTCAGGTTCTTCATCTACAAAATGAAAGGTAGGTAATATACTGGGTGATCACTGAGATCCCTTCAGGTCTAAGTCCTAGAAATCTTATAATTTTCACTCCTCCAGGTTATATATCCTCATTCCATTCAGCTGATCCTCATATGATATATGTATTGATAGAGGATAGCTTCCTGTGACCCTTCTCTCACCATACACATACACCTTATCCCCTAGGCCATAGGGGGCAAAGTGATAGGCTTATGACAGACTGTGATTGCTTCATGGCTTTGAATGGGCATTTCCTTTCCTTGTATCTCATGTGCTTGCCTAACTCCAGTCTTATATTATAAATATAAATATATAAAATATATAGTTTTCCTATCATGATTGATCACTGTAGAGTGCTTGATACCTCTTTGGTAGTTTCCCAATACAACAAACTCATTTATGTATTTGTGCTGACCCATGATGGCTGCAAAAATCACACACATTTCTTCATTATTCCCTTAATTCCCTCTCATTTGCAGTCAAATGAACCTCCTAGCTCTTCTTACATTCCTGCCTCCCTGTCTTCACTCATGCTTACCTGAATGCCTGAAAAGTATTTCTCCCTCACTGCTGACTCAAAATCCTTACCTTCCTCCCAAGTGTAACTCATTTTGCATGTGGATTTTCCTGTGTAGTGCTTTCTCCCTTGTTATTTTGCTTTTACCTATCTCTACATGTTGTATCTCACAGGAGGATATAAACTTTTTGAGGGAAGAACTTATTTCCTTTTTGGGGAGCTGAATAAATGCTTATTGAATATACTACCTAGATAAAAGTAACAGACATTACCTAAATGTAAAGGAAATCTGGTGCATTCCCAGGTCACCTAAAAGAACACTACTCATAGAAGATGCTAAAGGACCTGTTTTTAGGAGATAGGTAAAGTGGCAGAAAATTGGGGATGTTCTGCATTCTTATGACATTTCTGGGAGCACCCTTTTGGATTTTATTGCATAGTTGGAACTCTTCATGTATTTAAAATTGCCTAGGCATGATTTGAATGAATCTTTTTCTGAAGAACTCCTTCATTTATGGCAGGTGACATAACAGGGTGAAAAGGGGAGGGCCTGAAATGTAGCATGGTTTATTAAGGTTCCATTGTCTGAAGGCAAAGTCTGTCATATCCTCCTGCTCCCCACTGGGTACTTCACTATTCTTAGGGGTTTGGGAAGTTCTACCAGTTTTAATGGCCCTATTACTAGTACCCCAGTTCCATTTGACAACTTAATATTAGATTAGCTATGGCAAAAGATTTAATCCAAAGATAAAGCAGGAATAAGTTTCAAGTTAAGCAAAGGTAGCAGATACTTAGCATTAGTAATTGATCAAGCTTCTGTTGGGGAAACAGAAGGTATGAACTCCTGTCTCCTGTTCATGATGTAACAGGAAGGGGTTAGCTGAAACAGGAAGCTAATTCTGTATGTATATAAGGAAAGGCCCTAGGGAGGGATGGTCAGAATTTCTTGGGACAGGAATGTGGAGGCTGAACAGCTGCTCGTGAGAATTGAGAACTGAGTTAGATCTTGGAGCAAGTTCTGTTGAGGCTGAGGAGGAGCCCAGGAGCCCAGTAGTCCTCCCCTCCCCTCCCTGCTTCCTGGCTGGATAAGGTGATTCTGATTTTTTGAACGATGCTAGGACTTTGTGGCTTGGTTGAGCCACAATCAAATTGATTATATACTTATAACAAAAGGTGGAAAAGTTCTATATAGTCAGATAAAACAAGACCTTGAGCTGACTATGATTCAGATCTTGAGTTTCTTATTGGAAAAATCAGACTTAAAATGAAGAAAGTAGGGAAAACCATAAAATCATATTGGTATGAGTTAAATAACATCCCTTATGAATATGAAATGGAATTCATAAATAGATTTAAGATATTAGATCTGATAGAGTGCCCAAAGAAAAATAGACAGAAGATAACAATGATATATAGGAGGTAACAACAAAAAACATTCCAAAAAAGAAAAAAGAAAAGAAAGAAAACAAGATGACTGTCTGTTGAGGTTGTATAAATAACTGAGGAAAGAAAGCAAGCAAGAGGTAAAGGAGAAAAGAAAAGTTATACCCAATTGAATGCAGAATTCCAGAGAATAGCAAAGACAGATTAAAAAGGTTTAAATAAGCATGTAAAGAAATGGAAAAAATACAATAGAATGGAAAAGATGAAATTTCTTCAAGAAAATTAGACAAATCAAAGGAATATTTCATACAAAAATAGACAAGATAAAAACCAAAAAAGATATGGACTTAACAGAAATAGAAGAGATTAAAAAAATGGCAAGAATATATGGAAGAACTACACAAGAAAAATGTTAACATCACTAATAACCATGAGGGTCTGGTTATTGATCTAGAACCAGATATCCTGGAGAATGAAGTCAAATGGGCCTTAGATGACATTGCAAGCAATAAGATTAGTAGAGGTTAGTTCCTGCTGAACTATTTAAAATCCTAAAAGATGATGTTGTTAAAGTGCTACACTCAAGATGCCAGCAAATTTGGGGAACTCAGCAGTGACCACCAGATTGGAAAACATCAGTTTATATTCCAATCCTAAAGAAGGGCAATGCCAAAGAATGTTCAAATTACTGAACAATTTTACTCATTTCACAGGCCAGTAAGGTTATGCTTAAGATTATGTGAGCTAGGCCTTAGCATTATGTGAACTGAGAACTGCCGGAAGTATCAGCTGATTTTTGAAGAGAGAAACTGCAGACCAAATTGTCAGCATTTGCTGGATTATGGAGAAAGTAAGAGTTCCAGAAAACACACACACACACACACACACGCATGCACACACACACACAGGAACACACATCTCACATATACTTCTCACATAATATGCACATTAAAGTCTTTGTGCATATCACAATAAAATGTGGCAAATCCTTAAAGAGATGACTATACCAGACAATCTTACTTGTCTCTTGAGGAACCTGTATGATGGTCAAGAATAAATCATTAGAACTGAACACAGAAGAATTGATTGGTTTAAAATTGGGAAATGAGTACAATAAGGCTGTACATTGTCACCATCTTTATATAAGTTTTCTGCAAAGTGCATCCTGCAAAATGCCAGGCTGGATGAACCAAAAGCTAGAATTAAGGTTGCTGGGAGAAACATCAACAATCTCAGATATGCAAACTATACCACTGTGATAGCAGAAAGTGAAGAATTAAGAAGCCCCTGGATGAGTCTCAAAGAGGAGAGTGTAAAAGCTGCTTTGAAGCTTAACATTAAAGAAAAAAACAACTAAGATCTTGGCAACTGGTCCCATCATTTCCTGGTAAATAGAGGGAGAAGAAATGGAAGCAGTGTCAGGTTTTGTATTCTTCAACTCAAGGATCACTGCAGACATTGATTTCAGTCATGAAATTAAAAAAAAACCAACAAAAAACCCCACTTCTTCCTTGGGAGAAAAGCTATTTCAAATTTGGAGAGCATACTAAAAAGTAGAGCCATCACCTTGCTGACAAAGGTGCATATAGTCAAAAATTTCATTTTTCCAGTGTTAATGTACAGCTGCAAGAGTTAGAATATAAGGAAAGCTGAACATTGCAGAATCAATACTTTTTAGTCCTGGAGAAGACTTTTGAGGGTTCCTTGGACAGCAAGGAGATCAAATCAATCAAAGTTTAAAGAAATTAATTCAGACTAGTCTTTGGAAGGACAAATACTGAAGCTTAAATGCTTTGTGACCACATGATGAGAAGACAGAACTCATTTGAAAAGATCCTTATGTTGAGAAGTTTGAAGGCAAAGGGAGAAGGGCATAACAGAGGATGAGATGGATAAATAAGAAACAAATATGAGCTGGAACAGACTTTGAGAGATAGTGGAGCACAGAAAAACCTTGCATGCTGTGATCCATGACCTCACAGAGAGTTGGACATGACTGAATGACTAAATAACAACATTAGAATAATGCTCCTGAAAGCATTATTTATATAATAAATTCCTATTTCTTTTGAATAAACTATATATATATATATATATATGTAAACTACATATATACACATAAATATGTTATATATGCATATGTTAGTAAAATTGCTTACTATTCAAAGAGTTCAGGGAAAATATAATTAAAATTCCATGGCTTAATATACATTTCTATATATGTATATATTTATCGAAGTATATTCATGTATTCTTAGATATAATATGCTGACATATTAAATATATACTTATATTAATATTTTCCTGGCTAGTAATAAGTCAAATCTTAGTGTGCCCAAATTAACACATCTACAAAACGATATCTAATTATCAACTGTTGGGTGACTTAAATATGTGATATAACTATTCTAACTTCATGAAAAGCTAAAAAAAATTGTGAATCAATCAGTAAACATTCATTAGACACTTGGAAGCAACTTAGAGTTTCTCATGATGATAAAAATGTCTTTGAATACTTTTAGTTCTAGAATTCACTGTTGTTTCTGTAGCATCTTTTATTTTATGGATTCAGACAATGATTAAAATATGAATGGTAACTGCTATCTTAGTTGTACTTTAATATTTGTAAAGCACATTCCTAGTAGTCCCATAGGTAGTCAATATAGAGAGTCTCCCTTTATAGATGTACCACCTAAGGCTTATTGAATTCATGATGCAACTAGTACATTTCTGTGGTGGAACTCAAACTCAGGTCTTCTGCCTATAACAGAAAAGAAGCTCATACTATCAATATCAGTTTTTCATTGTGCCTGGCTTTTGTTTTTCTTAGGGACAAATTCATATGACATGCATTCCTGTGAGTCTGACTATTGTGGTGATAATTCAGTGTGCCTAGACTATCAGGTTAGAAAGAATTGAGGTAGAACTTTTTTTTCTTTCCTGTAAAAATGTCATGTCCTATGGAAACATATGAATTCATTAGATTATGAAACAAGGTATAAGTTAGTCACGGATATATTTATGTCCATTTTCTGCCTCTTCAAATCTTTGAAAATATTAATATAGACTCCAACAAATTAAAAACATTCTACCAAACATTCTCATTCTGAAACCAGTAACTGCTAGTTGATAACTTTATTTTAAGTGATATTTGTTCTGTTTCAAGCTAAGTGAAGAGAATTAGTAGTTCATAGTGAATTTTTTTTCCTAAATTAAATAGTTAGGGGAAATCTAATATGAAAAGCATTACAATTTTCAAAACCTGTTTGCTTTCTTTTAATAAAGTTATTGAACTGATAGATAAGTGGACTCTCAAATTATTCCTTCCCTTCTTCCTTTTCTCCCTCCTTTCAGTTGCTCCTTTCCTTGCTTCCTTCCCTCTCACATTCTCTCCTTCTTTCCTTCCCTCCCTCCTTCCTTCCATCTATTCTTTTGTTGTATAATTCCAAATTAAGATCTAGAAATGTTTCTATAATAATTTTTAAATGTACAGTTTAACTATCCATACAGGAAAATAGCAAATGGATGAAAACTACCCATTGACCTTACTATGAAATGCTGTTGGACTGACACTCTGTAGCATTGATCCATCAGTATTTATATCTTGGACAAATGCTGCAGATAAAAAAATGAACAGACTCCAGAATTGAAAAGGACATCAGACTAGATTTCATTCTGGAAACTGCATAATTTTTAATGGCTAAGAAAATATAATTAATGATTTATGAAGAATTATTTATTTTATCCCAAGTCCCAGTCCTGGTAGTCATGTACTGGAGATAATATAAACAAAAATTAGATATCTATAAAGTCTCTCCTGATCTCATCTAAAAATGATGTTTCATTCCTTAAGTTTTTATAATAACTCTTATCAGTCAATCAATAAGAACTTAAGAAGCATTTACTATGCACCAGGTTCTGTACAAAGTTCTGGGAATGCAAAGAGTTGTACATTCTAATGGAAGAGATACCGCATATATAAAGTGGTAAAAAGGAGGTCTGTATAGAGTAGATGAAAGATAACCCTAGAAACAAAGATTTTATGATCCATATAACTTAGCTGGTAATTGATTTTGTACTTCCTGTTTTGTATGCAGCTTTTATTTTGTCTTAAACCATTGCTAAATATTACATTTATTACTTTATTTTTCATGTGTTGAGATCTTGTTTCCCCTGCTAACATATAAGTACCCTAAAGTCAGAAACCATATACTTTGCAGTCTCCATGGTAACTAGCACAGTGTCTTACATATAGTGGGTGTTAAATAAATAACTATTTATTGGTAACTATTTGTTATTTGATTGATCAAACTTGCTTTTCAAGTAAGTCATTATGGCACTCTGAGGAGCCATGAAAGACCACTTGGTAACCTCTAAGATTACTTCCAATTTATCCTGTATGTTGCTTGTCTGTGGGTAGTTGTTTGCATTTTGTCTCGTCTCTTAGACTGTGAGATCATTGAGAGTAGGGACTGTTTGTTGTTACTGTTTAGTTTTCTTTGTGTCCCTAGAGTTTAGCATAGTGTCTGGCATGTAGTAATCACTCAAGAAATACTTGTTGACTCCACTTAATTTCACTTCGCTGGAGTGCAGTTTTCTAAATTGTAAATGGAAGACCGTCGTCAAAATGATCCTTAAGACCCCTTCCAGCTTCTTCAGTATATATGAGCCTATTTTATCCTTCTAGTTTTAATGTTCCAAATTTCCTGAATTGGTAATATTCCTTTGAACCCCCTTCAAACATCTGTCAGACATAAGCACGAGGATCGGTCCTTAGGGCCCTATTCAATATTATATTTATGAGGAAGAGTGCCCTACAGTTCTCCAGTATGTTAGTACTTTTTGTGCTTGCTTTAATTTGTCTGATCCATATTTACTGCATTGTAGCCATTCCTAAAAAATTAGATCCCTTTTATTTTATTTTTAAAAATTTTTTAACAGCTTTTCCAACTTGGCATGGAGATGTGAATTTCAGTCAACTTTTTCAGAAACTCATGACCTTGATTCTGGGAATGTCCTTTTGTGGGGGCCAGATATTCAAAGTGATTTGTGAATATGAGAAATGATAGGAGACCCTGCATGTGCTGATCCCATACAAACTTCCACTTAGGATGTGCTTTCTAATCTATACTTAATTTCTTTGTGAGGGTGTTTTTCTTTGTCATCCCACATCTAAGAAAAGTACCAATTAGACCATGTTTTGAAAAAAAATCATATAAAATTAGAAGCAGAGGGTAAAACAACTGTTCTGACCTCTTCATTTTATAGATGAGGAAAGTAAGTCTTGAAGTGACACATCCAAGGTCAGAGTGACAGAGCAGGGACCAGAACCCAGACATTTTCTCATCTAGTTGAGGATTATTTCCACAGCACTATTTGGTCTTTCTATCACATGTTTAGTCACTTATATAATAGATTATACTTAATCAGTGGTTAGAATTTAGTCTCCTAATTAAAATGTTCTTCAAAGGTTATTTACCTGTATCATGCAAATCTTACTGCCTGGTAAATTGTTTAAATTCTTATGTTCAGGAGGAAGATCCCAGTACTTTTCAATCTTAGTACCTTATAAATGCTTTGTAAAGGTAAATTGATAATTGAAAAGATATGGTTAGTCTGTGCACTATCTTCTTTAACTGTTATTATTTCCTCCCCTTACCAGCACCCTCTTTACTATTATTGTAGTATCATGAAAACATGCCATCAGCTTTTTGAGAACCCTTCAGGAGTTGGTCTGTCCTTCTTTCCCTTCCTTCTCAGCTATAGCACTTTGAAATTCTTTTTTTAGATTAAACCCGAGTACTCTTTGTAAGGGAGGGAAAACTCTCCCTCCCTTCTCACCAAGTTTCTCTTTAATTGACTCAATATTTCTGTCAAGTAGAGGTTTTAGTGTGATGGGGCCGCTCAGACTAAAGAGCTGTCATAGACCCGTTTTACAGTAAATGGATTCATGATGGATTAGTTCAGTGTTCCATACCAGGGAAAGAGAGCCCCATATGACACCAACTGAAATGCACCACAAGTTTTCAAACAGTTCTTGGTCCCAGGGAGACTGATTCTTATATTATCTTTCCAGATCTAAATGCTTCTCAAATCACGAATTCAGAATTGAAAGCAGAATTCCTTGGACGATAGTTTCCTCCATTGGAGGTTTCAGCACAAATAGATTTTTTAAAACCATCATTCCCTTCCACATGCAGACACATTCAGGTTAATTTTAGAGTTGCTGGCATTTGGATAAATTTGCTTTGGGTGGGGTCAGTCAAAAGAAGGAACTCAGGTCTTGATATTTGTCATATTTCTTCCTTTTATTTATACTGTATAAGCCACAGTGATGCATTTAAATGAGCACTGTAGTGTTGTAGGGTAGTGTTTACAATGATACTCTTCAGGAATGTAAAGAAATGTACAGAAATTTTTATTGTTTATTTTCCCTCTTGGTATTATTCCTAGTCTCTTTGATTGACTTACTAGAACAAATTAGAGCTTTAAAACAAGTGTGAACAATTTCTAGACACTTCTGTTGAATCAATCAAGGAGGAGGTTTCACCTGATAAAGATATTAAGGTTGTAGAGCTTCTTGTTAGTTACATTAATTGGGGATGAGATGGCATGAAACATCCATCTTTACCTATAAAATGATCAAGTCTTTGGGCAGGCTACTTGGCTCTTCGGTATTGCTCTGGGAATTTTCATTTGTGCATTTTACCTTAGGAAACCAGCAACCTTCCTTGATTAGTGACTGCCAGGATTTGAACAGGCTCTTTTTCAAAGTGTTGTAGCAAGTGCTTTAGTCCCATTGTTTGATACTCACATTGTGTTTAATCATTATCCCAGTGTGGGGGCAGATTGAAGCACCAAACACCTATAACATCCTAATATACTGTTTTGCACCCCAAATGTTACAAATCTGATGGTAATTACTTTCTCTGTGTGTGGTTATAGAGCTTGGGAGGAAAGGTACAATCAAACAAACCAGTATATTATCAACAAGTTTTCCTAAATTTTGTCCAAACAAATATTGTGTTTTTTTTAATGTTCTTGTTGCCTCTACTTTATAAATCTTATCTTCAAAACAAAACAAAACTCTGCTCCTTGAACTCAAGTTTGGCCAAAATCTTTGTTTTAAATGAGCACATACATCTTTGAATGAGCCAAAGCCCTAGAGCTAAGGTGACAGGGTTAGAGAGGAAGGAACTAAAGCTTACTACTAACCAACCAGCTAAACAAGCAAAGTCAGGAAAGGAAGAATGGGGGTGGGAGGAGACCAACCTTAAAAGCTAGTCACAGTTCTTATTTTAAGTCAAGATACACATGAATCCTTTTTGAAGATATATAAATAGGGAAATAAAAAGTGATGCAACATTTAAAAATAATCAAACATGTCACTGGTCCCCTGATGGAAGAGCTAAACTTTAATATGAAGCTAAAATTGTTCGTTCCATGGAAGAAATAAGGAGACAACCTCCTTAATAATTTTTCTGTTGACTTTCAACTTAACTTAAAAATATAGATGTAGGGGCAGCTACCTGGTCCTGGAATCAGGAAGACCTGAGTTCAAATGTGTCCTCAGATGCTTGACACTTAACTAGCTATTTGACCTTGTGCAAGTCACTTAACCCCAATTGCCTTGCCTTCCCCTCTCCAAAAAATATATAGATACAATTTTTTATTTCTGTTATGTTCACTGTTATCATTCAAAAATCATTACACCAAGTAAAAGTGATATTAAAGGATTTAAGCTGATGAGACAGTTAATTGGATGATTTTCTTTCTCTTCATGCTGTCTTGAACTTGTAAAATGCTTTCATTGTTAGTCATTTCAGTTATATCTGACTCTTTGTGACCCCATTTGGGATCTTCTTGATAAGGATATTGGAGCAATTTGCCATTCCCTTTTCCAGCTCATTTTACAGATAAGGAAACAAAAGGAAGCAGTATTGACTTGCTTAGGGTCTCACAGGAAGATGTCTTCCTGACTTCAGGTCTGACAGTCTATCCACTGTGCCACCTAGCTGCCACAATTATACAATACTAGTCATTGTATTTTTTTTAGATTGAATGTTAAAGTATGTTGTTTGGCACCCGGAAGTCTAGTTAGAGAATCAATTAATCAAAAAGTATTTATTAAGCACTTCCTGTTAAGTCAGGAACTATGATAAATCCGAGGCATATGATGAAAGAGGGAAAAAAGAAAGCGGTCCCTGCCCTCAAGAGACAACATCCAAATGATTGTTTACATGCAAGATACATACAGTGTAAATGAGAGGTAATGGTAGAAGGAAGGAGCAAGCAATGTGGATGTGGGGGAAGGAGCTTTTTGAAAAAGTTTGAATTGTCCCCAAAGTAATGAAAATCTGAGAAAAGTATCTGTTTTATAGCAGCAATAATCTAAACCCTGACCCCATGCAATTCGCCTAGTGTTTTCCTTAAAAGATATTGAGACCATCCGGGAGACTTAATTGAGTGAGGGGACTAAAGACTCATCTAAATAGTAAGTGGGAGGGAGCTGCACAAGCTCTGTGATGTTCAGCTGGTGGATCACGACTGGCAACTCAGACAAAGGGATTTGCTTAGCTGTATCAACCTGAAATTTCCTAAATATTTATCCTTATTGAAGATCCTTGTACTTTGGCTAAGCACATTTCCTTTTGTTGAGTATTAAATGGCACCTGATTGTGTCTCATTTTGTTCCAGCGTTAAACCTGAATTACCAGAGGACTGGCCTGAGTCAGGTTCAACCCAGAACAGTTATCAAAAACAACACTTGTTGTTGCATAATTCCTGTCTCTTCTTGTCCTTATCATTCAATTGACACTTATTGAAAACTGCCTTATGCAATTAGTTATCTTTTCAAACCACATAGCTCTCAACATAGTTTGTAATGCTGTGTTTTATCACCCATGTTATTTATAAGTACCAAGCACACACTTGGTACTTAGTAACCATTACCAAATGATAATTTTATAATAATTTATCATCTCCCAGCATTTAATGTAAAATTTAACAACTACATATACATAATTTTTATATGTAAAATGTGTGTGTATGCTGTGTTTTGTGCCCATGTAAATTATGTGTATCTACATTAGTCTGTCTAGATGTGGCCCACAGGGAGAGAAGAATAAATATTTTCTAGTCTCTAAGGGAGACTTTGATTCCTTCCAGGAGGAGAAATAAGAGTTTCAGATCAGAGACTGGCCACTTTACTGTCCCCACAGAAAGAATACTGGCTTATGGTTTTATCTATCTACCATCTATGCTACTGACAAAATATCTGCATCTATCTATTTTTTTAACTATCTTTAGTATAAGGAAAATATTTCTATTAGGTTCAAGTTATGCTCTTGATCACTGTCTCTTTTTTTTAATTTTTATTTATTTTCTTGGTTACATCATTCATTTCAACAAGGTTTTGAGTTACAGATTTTCCCCCCTTTTTGCCCCTACCCCAGCCCAGAACACTAATCCCACTGTAAGGCCCCTCCCACAACCTGTTCCCTTTTATGCCCTCCTCCAACACCCCTCTAGCTTTCTAGCAGGGCAGGGAGGGGCTCCCTGCCCCCATCCCTGAATGTATTATTTCCCAGTTGCATTTGATTGTATAACTAAATACTAGATTCTTGCAATTCCTCCCCTGTCACCCACTCCCACTGGGCAGAGCAGCAATTCAATACAGGCTGTACCTGTGTAATTACAAAGGACATCTCCATGGTGGGCAAATTGTGAGAGGCTAATTGTATGTCCCTCCTTCCTATCCTGCACCCCCCCTTGTTTTGTT
>CM053594.1:208546004-208574332 GCA_028646575.1 Pseudocheirus occidentalis
CTGATGCCCCAGGGCTTGACCCAGCCGGGGCGCGGGTCCCAGACTGCTGAGAAGAGCCCCGCCTGCTGCGCTGCCTGTAGCAACAGATGTGCTTTCTGTCTTTTGGAGAGTTTTGGAGCTTGAAAATCTGTTTAGCGTCCCATTTTATGAGTTTTTTAGCGTGTTTGTGTGGGAGTTGTGGTGCTTTGCTACTTCTATGCCGCCATCTTGGCTCTACCCTTGATCACTGTCTCTTAATGGAAATGGAGAAGCCCAAGCTATATATACAAGGTTTCACTTCCACCCAACAAATGCCAGTGCTACGATGGAGACATATAGTGACTAGCAAAGAAATCCATTTCTGCAAGTTGATCGCAAAATAGAAATTAGAGAAAGTACACATAGGAAAAGATATACCAAAGAATACCAGAGGGAATGAACTCTCTTATGAGCATGACATAACTCAGCTCAACTAAGTGCTCAACCAAAGCCTAGATCTCACTCAAGGGGAAATTCTTCAAAGTTTCTGGTGTAGTAGTTTGGGGATAGGGACATGATGGTTTCAGGATTCTCTACATATCAGTTTCTTCCCAGAGTCTTTTTCTCCTTTCAGAGACTCAAATAAAGTATTTCACAGTATGATCTCTCTTGAAGTTACAAGCCAGAAGATGAAGCTCTCTCTTTTCACAAGCTCTCAAACTCCACCCTTGCAGGCTTGAAGACTTGAATAATTAGTCTCTACAAATGAGAAAAGTTCCATGTGAATGGGCTTTGAAGTGCAGATTACGTATTTAACATAACTTTGATTTCATTATTATATTTAATTTGGTTCCTCAGTTAGAAAGTATCCTTCCTGCAGCTAGGGTATTTTTTCTTTTTTGGTCTTTCTTTGTGTTTTTAGCCCTTAACACATGCCTGAAACAGGGTAAGCATTGAGTAAATGATTATTAAATGACAATGGACACTATTTTAAAATTACATTCTGCATAAAGCCAACTTATGCCATGTAGATTCATTTCCTCAAACTGTTCTATAAAACCTGCCCATTCAGTCACTTAATTCATCTGACTCTGGGTCCTTTATGCCTTATTCTGGAACTCATAGTCATCTCTTTCTATATGTGAGTTTCAGTTACCTTATACGAAAAGTAAAGCAGTTGGGTTTCAGGTAGTTATCTGACATCTTTTTCAGCTCTAAATCAAATCATATTATGATCCTTACCACCATCCCCTTATCATTCATTATGTCACTTGAGACATGTGATAATTCTAAAGATAGAAGAGAATGATAGATGGGGAAATGGTAACAATGAGTTTAGTTAGCTAAAGAGATTGATATTGTGTGCCTGGTTATGAGTAGGGGGTTATAAATGAATCTTCATTTAAAATATATGTTATGGCTACATATTAAAGTACAAAAATGTTGCATATTATTATAGTGAAAATGATTTGATAATTTTAATGATACATAGCTTTGTCATGGTTAGGAATATAAACTCTCCCCCTCCCCAAAAGGAGGAGAAACATTCTTATGATTGAACATAAAAACATAAATACATGTACACAGTCACACATGCTGGTATACACACAACAAAAAGGCAAATAGTCCTTTATAGTTGTCAATCACCATTAGCTTCTCTCCCCTTCTCTCTTAATTACCCTTATCCAAGAAAAAAGAATAGTATATATATATTTTAAATACTGTCCCCATCTACCACTTTGCAACAAAGGGCATCAAACATTTTATTAGTTAGATAGGAAAGAGAATGGTAATTTGAGATTGTTTACCAGATTATCTTTGTCCCCTGATATATTATTCAAAGTAGGCACAGTTTTCAGCTGAAAAGTGTGAGTATGTAAGATCTCAATGAGATATTACTTTAAGGAGGTGAATTGGATAGTCAGTTGGACAGAGGCTGGAATATTCTGGCTTAATTAGACTTTTGAGACTTGAAGAATGTGAAATCAAGCAGCCCATTGTTCATTTCAGATGACAAAACCCATATAAAATGCTCAGCAGTGCACTTGAGGAATAATTAGGAATTGCAGCTTCTTCAAGAGCTGACTTCTTTACTGTTTATGTTGTCACATATTAGGACTCTGGGGGTTGATCTAGGCATTTTCTTTATCTGACTACAATAAAGATTTATGTTTTTTGTTAAATTCATTATCACTCAAAGCCCCAACCAATAAAAAAAGGCACATAACTCCTTATTCCTTCTTTAGAGCCCTTCAACTTTATCCTTTTTGCCAATTTTCCACTGGAGAGTGGTGTAGGATGGATGACATGGGGACTGTAGATTGGGAGCAGTGTGTAAAATTACAGAAGAAATGGTTTTTTATTGCCTGAAATATATTTGGGAAAAGCGGAACACTTCTATGATTCCTTTCAGTAAGTAAATACCTGGAAGACTTTACTACAGGGCTTAACTTTAATTGACTGTGAAGCTCATGTGCTTTATCAAAAAGATATCAATAGTAATAATCCTTATTGAGCACAAGTAATTCACTAGATGCTGTGCAGAACATAAAACTGGGCATGATCTTTGCTCACTGGGTTTATAGCTTGATAGAAACACCCCTAAGGAAAAGAGTGACATTGGAGAAATGTGTAGTAATTTATCCAAGAGAAGAGTGGACAGCAGAAAGAATTCTGCAGTAATTTTGTAGTCCTTGTTTTTATTGGTAAATGATTCCCTAAAAGGGGCAGCAAAGTCATTCTAGATATTTCAGTTTTGGGTTTCTTTGATAAGATCCTGTTTTGTTTAGAAGGAAAAGATACAGCTGGTTCCCTATAGTCAATTCAGAAGGAGAGTTGAAGCCTGTCAGAGAGAACAAGTACCTAATATTTCAGGAAGCTGTGTTAAAGGGAGATACTCTTCAAAAGGCTAGGATTAGTGTTTAGAAAGGGACTAGGTATATTTTCCTAGTCTCTAAATAGCCACTTCTCATTCTAGAAAGTAAGAAAACACGTTAGTATTTCCCACATCAATGACTGATCATAGAAATCCCGGAGATAGGCCAACCTCTGCCCCAGTTAAAAGTGTGCAGATGCCATCAGTTAAGGACAAAGTATTGAAATCCTTTTTGTACTTTCTGTAGATTTTTTCTATTGACATTAATGCTGCCCTGTTGATTTATTATTTTGAAAAATGAATTGCTAATTAATTTATGAAAATATGAAATGAGACAGGCATGCTTGGTTCTTTAGGAATTTGCTGGGAAAGACCATGATGGCAGCGGGAAGTGAGGCTGTAATCACACTTTAATAAGGCATAGAGGATGCAGAGGGGAAATGGCACAAAGAAGGTTATAGAAGCAGGCAGTTTGGGGATGGCATATGGAGTGGTGAAGTAAGGCAGGCAGTGATGGAGAAAAGAATGAGAAGGGAGAGATGCATAGAGAATCACTTATGTGCTCATGAATTCAAGTTGGGAATACTCAGCAACATGGACCCAAATGACATGGAAGAGTGCTTGGATGGGAGGAGGGAAGAAACACAGAAAAAGGTTGAGAAAATTTGCATTGAATGATGACTAGTTTATTATGACAAAGGCTCAGATTTTTAGCTGTAGCTTTCTCACATGTGGCACATTTCACTGAATTAAGATTTCCTTGGTTCAGATGTCCTTTTTCACTACAGAAAAACAAAGCAAAGCAAAACAAAACAAAAGCTATAATTGTCACCAGTGCTAATTGAGTAAGATATTCACCAAATTGTCTTTCCACTCGGAATCCCTTCATAAAAATGGATTAGAGAAGACAATTGATGTAGCCTTCCAATTGGTCACAAATGACTGAAGATTCATTTAAAGGTGCTAGTTTAATCTTCATCTTTGATCTTACTGGGGGTTTTCTGGATTGCATCTTAAAAAGTTCCTGTCTTCACACGATAGCTATGGAAAGTGGTAGATTGGCCAGATGTCATAGCAATCTGTTGGCCTGTATACAACTCAATAATTTCCCATGCTTCATAGGATTGCCTCTTTCCTTACAATCCACCAAATAATTCAAGTTTAAATGATTATTTTGAACATGAAGTTCACTCCCTTGCACAGAATTCTGAATGTTCAGAATTTTTATAGAAAGTTCATTCTTTTAAAGAAAATTTGGTAGTATTTCCTCTTCAGGTTATCCAAGTGATCATATAGGACAATGATATGCACTTGATTTGGGCCAAATATTTATTCAAAAACAAAGCACAAAACACCACAATTAGTTTTTCCCACTTCCCTCATGCACTTTTTTCTTAGTCCCATTTGTCCAACAAGGAAGTGAGAACTGCTTTTTTTTTCTTCTTTCTTTAATGAAGTTCTGAGAGAGAGGGCAAGTATAAATAAGAGGTGAACTATATTCATATGGACTATTTCCTGGATCTTTGATAACCATTTGAAGATTTTTTTGGGTAGTTCTCTTGACAAATGGAATTGGGGGCTCTTCTCTTCCAATTATCCTTCCAATGCCTAATTTCTCTCTACTTATTTTTCTTAATGTGTTGTCAGTACTTAGCCCATAGAAAGCACTTGACACATGGCTTTTTAATTCTACATGGGTGAAATCACAGTTCTAGATCAAATGAAGAAGGAGATAACATAATAGGTCTTGTTTTTTAGTTGTGTCCAGCTTTGTGTGACCCAATTTGGGGTTTTCTTGGTAAAGGTACTGGAATGGTTTTCTATTTCCTTTTCTACTGCATTTTACAGATGAGGAAACTAAGGCAAACAGGTGAAGTGACTTGCCTAGGGTGCAAAAGCACGTGTCTGAGGCTGGATTTGGACTCAGGAAGATGCATTTTCCTGACTCCAAGCCTGGCAATCTATCCACTGTGCTTGCTGAGAAATGGTTAATATATTTGAGAAATGATTAATAGGAAATTTGGTTGTATTTGTCCTCTATTGTCTATTTCTCTTTTTTACAGATTGTATATATTTGCTTATTGTAACAGTTATCCCTTGCTTCTATATGAAATGATTGACCCCATTCTCTCTCTCCCTATCTCCTCTCATTTTATTCCTCTCCCATCTCTTAATTTCACCTTTTAAAACATCATCCTACCTATTCAATTGATCTTGTGACCTCTATGTACACATATATGCACACACTTACATATGTATTCATATGCATATATACCCTCCTATATAGACATATGTGTATATATACATACATATATGAATTTACATTCCTTTCACCTATCCTCATACTGAGAAAAGTTTCATAAGACATAATTCTTATTTTTCCATGTTGGCATTTAAATAGTTCAACTTTGGTAAGTTCCTTATGGTTTCTTTTCCATGTTTACCTTCTCATGTTTCTTGTGTTTGAATGTCAACTTTTCTATTCAGTTCTGATTTTTTCCTCAAGAATGCTTGAAAGTCCTCCACCTCATTGAATGACTATATTTTCCCCTGAAATATTATACTCACTTTTGTTGGATAGGTGATTCTTGGTTTTAATCCTAGCTCCCTTCATCTCTGGAATATCATATTCAAGGTCCTTCAATCTCTTAATGTAGAAGCTGCTAGATCCTGGGTTATCCTGATTGTGTTTCCACAGTATTCAATTTGTTTCCTCTTGGCAGCTTGTAATATTTGCTCCTTGATCGGGGGACTCTAGGACCTGGCTATAACATCCCTAGGAATTTTCTTTTGGGCATCTTTTTTAATAGGTGATTGATGAATTCTTTCAAGTTCTATTTTGCCCTCTGGTTCTAAAATATCAGGGCAAATTTCCTTGAGAATTTCTTGAAGGGTGATTTCTAGGTTTGTTTTTTGATCATGGTTTTCAGCTAGTCTAACAATTTTTGAATTGTCTCTCCTGAATCTATTTTCCATGTCAGTGGTTTTTTTTAAAGGAGATATATCACATTGCCTTCTATTTTTTCATTTTTTTGATCTGTTTAATAGTATCTTGATTCTTCACAAAGTAATTTGCTTCCATTTGCTCCACTCTAATTCTGAAGGAATTATTATCTTCAGCGAGCTTCTGAGATTCTTTTTCCATCTGCCAAATTTGACTTTTTAAGGTATTCCTCTCCTCATTGGCATTTTGGACCTCTTTTGCCATTTGAGTTAGTCTATTTTTTAAGGTGTTATTTTCTTCAGTCAGTTTGTTGACTCTCTTATCATGATTTTCTTGCATCATTCTCATTTCTCTCCCCAGTTTTTCCTCCATTTCTCTTATTTGGTTTTCAAAATCCTTCTTAAGCTCCTCCCTGGCTTGTAACAAGTCTACGTTTTTCTTGTGGGAGTTCTGATTGTGCTGTGTTCCTCCTGTTCCATCCTTTGATCCTTTTTGTGCCCCCCACAAAGGAAACTTAAGTTGGATTGCTGAGCTTTCATTGCTTCATTTGCCTGCTGTAATGCCAAGGAAAGGCAACTTCCAAGGTTTGGATTAACAGCATAGCAAATGCCATTTATTCAGCTTAATTCAATCCACCCCTAGACAGTACATTCATTTAGTCAGTCAAAATCTCTTTTCAAATGGAGATCAGTTTCCAGTCATAAAGAAATTACATTCATTTGGTCAATCACAGAGCACAAAAAAGCCAAAGGTTTCCCACCCCTGGACTCAAAGTAATTTCAATACCATCCATTAACAACAAGCACTTTCTCAAAAGGGAGCAGGAGAGCACAAAAGACCATCCACCCGTAAGTCATAATAAGGTCAAGATATCATCTCAGCATGGAAAACCCAAGGAAAGGCCCTTCTTTCATCTTCACTCGAGGCAAGCCCTCAGCAATCTCAGTTCCTGGAGAGACAAGGCTCAACAAAGCCATAGCCAGTGTCCTCATCAAATCACTCTCTGATTGTAGAACAGTCCCAGAACCCCTGAAAATATCAGCAAGGCTCTCTTCCAGGACTTCTGTGAACATATAACAAGAAAATCCTTCTTCAGCGCTTCTGAACCAACAGCCAGATTCCAGGACCTCTACAGCAGCAGCACTGTCCACCATCAGGTGAATCTGAAAAAACATCAAAACAGACAGACAAAATGCTTACATCATAGCCATGCCTCCTCAGTTCTTGGCAGCTCCTGGTGGCAGTTCTCAAAAGTCCTGGGCAGCTCCAATGGGCTCTCAGCAGTCTTTCTCTCAGCAACTCAGGCTCCATCATATTGGATAATGCTCTCCCCAAAGTCCTTCTTCTGGCCTTCTCTGGGTTTGAGCCTTTCTTTCAATTCATGGCTCCTTCCAGTTTGGCCCTCTCTCTACTAATCCCACAAGTGGGATTCACAAGCTTTGGGTTTTAACACTCAACGCAAAAGCCAAGCCAATTCAGGGGCATCTCCAAATTCTATTACCATTACACCTGCTCATGTTTACAGTCAGTTACTTGACTCATGGTCTCAATAGAACTCTGCTTTCAGAGGGGAGAGCTCTGTCCCAGATTAGCGGGGCTTTCATAGCTGCTGGAGTTATTAGGAGGTCACAGTCTCTTTGGCCACCACCAGCTTTGGCTCACTGAAAACACACCTCAGGACCAACACCCAAGACTGCGATCCTGATCCAGGCAGCTCAAGGCAAGAGCACTTAGCCTCTGAAGGATTGTTTGGCCCCCCTGCAATCTGCAGGCTGTGAACAGCTTCTAGCTCAGGAGGCAGTTGCCCGGACCCTCTCTCCCAAATTTAGCTGAGCTCCACTGACTTTTTCCCTTTGTCCTTGGCTCTTATGGGTTGGTGATTCTGGAATCTGCCATAGCTGCCATTGATTCACTCTCCTGAAAGCTCCAGCTGGGGCTTCTCCTGGATGGCCTAGGGCTAAAACCACATGGGGCTGGGCTCTGCTCCCAGAGTGCTGTGATAAGCCCTTTCCATCTGTCTGTAGGGCTGCCTTCAGCAAGAGCCTTGTTTCTCTGTCATTTTATGAGTGCTGGAGCTCTAAAATTTATTTAGATCACTGGTTCTCAACCTTCCTATAATCTTCCTAATGCCAGGACCTTTTAATAGTCATATGTGGGTATGTCTGCATATAAGCGGGCCTGACTGGAGACGGATAGAGGAGGTTCCTAAGACCATCAGAAATATGTACTTTCAGATGGTCTTAGGTGACCCCTGTGACCCCTGTGAAAGGGTCATTCAACCCCAAAGGGGTCATGACTCTCAAGTTGAAAACCAGTGGTTTAGAGTCACATTTTATAGGTATTTGAGGTGGTTATAGAGGTGGCCATGGAATTCTGCTTCTACACTGCCATCTTGACCCCCTTAATATGTTCTTTTGATAGAATTATTACCAATAACTAGGGAGAATAGGTTGTTTTGAAATGTAGCAATAAATGACATATCTTTTTTTTTAACGTTTTCAAGGTTCTCTTCATATTCTTTCTAATTTGATTATCTGAAAAATCTTGTGAATTCAGTTAATTACATTTTACAGAAAAAAAATTGAGGCTCAGCAATTAAGTTACTTGGTCAAGGTCACACAGCTAATAAATGTCAGAAGATGGATTTGAATACCATTCTTCCTAATTCTAAATCTTACACTCTCTTTATTTTCTAAGAATAAACAATTATTTTCCTTAACAATTTAATTTTTACTTTATCCTACATGTTAATAGTGATAGAAAAACCCAAGCCAATAGCTATATCTGGATGCCCGTAAACATATAGCTCCTCCTGAATTCTTATTTCTCTGATAGTTTTGAAGGTGAGAAGCCTCACCTCATATTTTACTGAAAAAAATGGAGGTCACTTACTGAGAATTCCCTCTTCTCTCCATGTTATATTACATCACCTATATGCCATCTGTCACTATCTCCTCCTTCATGTGTCTCAGGTGAATTGGTGTCTCTTCTTCTTGCCTAGGCAAACCCCCCTACATGCACAAATGATTCTGCTCCATCAGGTTTTCCCTAGTAAATCACCTCCCTCTAAAATCCCCATTCTCTTACTTATCTTCAACCTCTCATTCTTTATTAACTATGTCCTCACTGCAGTCAAAGATGCCCATGTCTCCCCAGCCTCAAAAACCCCTTACCTCATCCCTTTGTTTTCAGTAGCTATAATCTCATGTTTCTCCTCACTTTTGTAACTGAACTCAAGAGGCCATCTACTACCATTCCTCTCATTCTTATCTTAACACTCTCCAGTCTGGTGTCCAAGCTTGTCATTCAACCAAATTTCTCTCTCCAGATTTACTAAGGATCTCTTAACTGCCAAATCTAACTCCTCATCCTTTTTGACCTCTTTGCAGCTTTTGACGTCTATCACTGCACTACTTGATATACTCTCTTCTCTACAGGCTTTTGGGCATTATTGTCTCAGTTCTCCTACTTATCCAATTGCTCTTTCTACTTCCTTTCCTGAATCTTCATCAAGATCATTCCTGTTAACTGCAATTGTCCTACAGGTTTCTCTCCTGAACCCTTTTCACTCTCTATGCTATTTAACTTGATGATCTCATCAGGTGCCATAGATTCAACAAGTATCTCTATGTTAATGATTCTCAAATCTATTTATCCAACCCTTAGTTTTCTGTTGACATCGTCTCATATCTCCAAATGTCTACTGGACATCTTTACTTGGATGTCCAATAGACATCTTAAATTCAAAATGTCCAAAAGTGAACTCGTTATTCTTTCCTCCTTTCAGCCATCCCTTTCCAATCTTCCATAGTACTGCTGAGAGCACTACCAAACTCTCAGTCACCAGACTCCTAGCTCAGGAGTCATACTCAGGCCCTCACTTTCTCATCGCTTCCGTCCCATTCCATATTCAATCTATTGCTAAAGGTCTTTAGATTTTTACTTTTGTTCCATCTCTCCCATGCTTCCCCTACACTCTTCTGATATTACTAAAACCTTGCTTCGGGCTCACATCACTTCACTCCTGGACTATTGCAAAAGTTTGCTGGTTGGTTCCCCTGATACAAGCTTTCCCAAACTCTACTTCATCCTCCATTCAGATGTCAAAGTATTTTTCCTAAAGTATAAGTGTTATTATGTCACTCCCTTGTTCAATATATCCTACTAGCTCCTTGAGGATCAAATCTATATCTGTTTGACATTCATAACTTTTTGTAACTCCACTTCACCCAACCTTTCCCATCTTCTTACACTTTACATTCCCCCATGTGCTCTAAGATCCAGCAAGTAATCCTTTGCTGTTTCTTGAACAAGACACCTGATATCCAGACTCTAAGCATTTGTACTGCCCTTTCTTTATGTCTGGGACTGAGTTCATTTTATTCTTGATGTGCATGTAGATTAACAAAAGCGTGATGGGGAAAGTTAATCTGACCATAAAATAATGCTCTGTCCAAAGCCTCCCTGCTATTCATTTGCTTGATGATAGTAAGGTTTATTTTAAATGTTTATGATAGAGATAATTATATCTGTTAATTGAGGTTTCCCCCTCTCTTGGCTATGCAATATTCCTTAAGAAAACATACATTTTTGCCAATTTTGAAAATTGCTGGAACTTCCTCCATAAACTAAGCAGGAAGTGAATATCAACTAGTAAAGTAAGAGTGCAGAAAGTTTTAGCCAAATATTCACATGTGTTTGGAGGGGGAGGAGAGGGCTTTTGGTTTGTTGAAAACAAGAAACTTAGAATTAGGACAAAGTAGAAGTTATTGTGAAAATATCCTCTCCAGGGGTTAAGTGATTCCTTTGCAAGCACCTGTGGTCTTTGAAGACTAGTCCTGTGACAATTAAAAGTGAAATGTGTGAAAATTCTTGATTATCCCTGGGTATGCATAATGAACCTGAATTTGCTTTATATTGTGAGACCTTTTCATTTTAATTTGCCAAAATTCTTACACAACTCTTGAAATACAGCCTATAACTGAAGAGTTAATTTCCAGCTACTCACTCCCTACCTACTTCATGAATTTTTAATATGATCCAACTCCTCAAAAGGTGTCTCCTCATCCCAAACTATATTTCATAATACCCAACTGGACCATTCCCAGCTGAAATCATGCTATTTAATTACAGATTAAATTGCCTTAAATTTGTGACTCTTTTTGGAATTTGTAGGTTAATGTGGTGAGAGTTTCAATTCATTGTTTAATAGTAGAATGAAAATATAGTTGGTCAGAGAGGAACAAGACCAACTAGCTCTGTGGAAACTTCTGACTTTCTTCAGTTTATAATAGAGTTGCTCTAGGCTGGCATATTCTTGCTTCCTTATGCCTTTTAAACTGTGGAATGAACTAACTTAGGCTTTCCATTTAATTGTCTGAAGTTTTAATAACTGCAGATTGAGCTAATTTTCAGCCTTATAGGATATAAAATTCACAAAACATGAATTGAAGAATTCTAACTTTGAGCATTATGATGATACTACCACAGGTTTAGATGGCAAGAATTAAACTTTTCACAGCATTTTAATACATTTTAGTCTTTATAGATTTTAAAACATGGTTAGAATGATTATTTTGGAGAAACTCATTAATTGAAGTTTTTACTCTTTGTCCTCATTTTCACCTCCAGTCACCTAACACCACCTGGCCTTCTAGTCTGTCAATGTATTTCTAGCTTTACCAGTCTACTGATCTATCCTGAGTTCCATGTTTAGTTGTTTCAGTGATGAAACTTAGTACTTCAGTATAATTTCTCATCTGTATATTCTTTTGTGATTCCAAATGACCATATTCTCTGATGATACTGATGGGTTACTGAGTACTTCTGGGGAAGTTAGAGAGGTCAACTAGCTCCATTCTAATTTTATCCCTTCTAACCTTAGGCAGCCTCTCAGGAGTGATCACAATCATCTATATCTATATCTACACACACACATACATATGTGTATATATGTATATATATATATGTATATGTGCGCACACACACACATATATACACATTTATGTTATTATATTGCTTTCTTTCTTCTTTCAACTCTCCCTCTAAAATTTTCCTTCTGACTAGAAAACATATAAATCTCTTCAATCCTAAAATAAAATATTCCCTTGACTTTTCTGATCTATCTAGCTCCCAACTTATATCTTCTTTTCAATGCCAAACTTTTGAAAATAAGTCTGTGTTTCCTGCCATCAATATCTAATCTCCCATTCATTCCTTGAACCCTGACAATCTTTCTTCTGTCCCTGTCACTCAATTGAAATTGCTCTTTCAGAGGTCATGATTGACCTCCAAGTAGAGATAAGGACTAAACCTATGATTTCATTGCCATAGGTGACTCCTAGTAACTAACTTCTTCTACCAATGTAGGTTAGTATAGTTTCTAAGATTTATGGTCATAGACAGGTGCCTAGAGTACTGTTCATGGTCACACAGCCAATATGTTAGAGGTAGGACTTGAACCTAGGTCTTCCCAATCTCAAGAACATTTTTCTATCCTCTATGTCACACTGCCCATCTGTATATTCTGTGAATAGATATAATTAATCATATTTTTGGTTGATATACACACATATTATACTCAGACTTCAAAGGAGTCCATATATATGGTTTTGTGCCTCTTAATAAATATAATCTTTTTGTCTGTCCCTTGACCTTTTTTTGTTGCTTTTGATAGTCAATCACTCCCAATTTGTAAGAAGTTTGCATTCTTCTAAGGGTGTGTGCATGTGGAAACAGCAAGTACATATTTACATTTTAAAAGAATAAATATTAGGAGAACAAATATGAAGAAATGCAAATTAGTTAAATGTTAGGTAAGGAAGAACATTAGTAGTACAAGGAGGAAGGAAAGGCTTCACCTAGACACTTGTGCCATAGCGTCATCTTGAAGGAAGAGAGGGATTCTTTAAAGCAGAGGTGAGGACAAAAAGGGACAAACATTCCAGACATGGGCAGGTGGGGTAGCCAGCTATAACAAAAGGAATAGAGATGAGCTGGGAGGTCATCATGTGTGAGGAGCAGAGAGCAGGTCAGTTCAACCTGATAACATAATGTAGAAGGAGAATTAATGTACAATGAGAATGCAAAGACAAGGTAGGACAAGGATATAAATGGCTTTCCAAGCTAAAGAGCTGAGTTTATATTTTATCTCAGAGACAACAGGAAACCACTGGAATTGATTGATTTGGGATTGACATGGTCAGATCAGGGCTTAAGGAAAATCATTTTGGCATCTTTGGGGAGGATGGATTTCAGTAGAGACACATCTGAGGCAGGACTCCTTTGAAGTATAATATGTGTGTATATCAACCAAAAATATTATTAATTCTATCTGTTCATAGAATACATAGAGAGGCAGTGTGACATAGAGGATAGAAAAATGGTCTTGGAGTTGAGAAGACCTGGGTTCAAGTCCTACCTCTGTCATATTGGCTGTGTGACCATGGACAGTGCTCTAGATACCTGTTTATGGCCATAAATCATAGAAACTATGCTAACCTACATTGGTAGAGGAAGGGACTAATTAGGGGATTGTTGAAATGATCTGGGTAAGAGGTGATGAGGATCTGGTAGCTAGGGGAGCAGAGAGAATTAATCAAATCCTACTAATGTAGAGAGTTAAAAATCCCAAGATTTGGCAACCAATTACCTACTTGGAGTAATGGGCAATGAGGAGTAAAGGATAGTACCACACTAATGAACCTAAGAGAGTATTTATATAAAAAGGCTTGTTTTGTGTGGAGTCTGTTAAATGCAGAATAAGAAACTAAAATGGAAAAAGGAATGGGATGCCTTTGACATAAGGATGTTTGAAAGAGGAATGTGTTTTGGGGAAAAGATGCTTTAGACATGTTGAATTTGAGATCTCTCTTGGAATCCAATTTGAAATGTCCAGTAGGCAATTCATAATGAGATAAAACTTCAGAAAGGAACTAGGTATGGATATATGGATCTGGGAGTCACCTGAATAGAGATGATAACTGGATCCATAGGAACTGATGAGGTCTCTAAACAGAGAAAAAGTAGAGAGAAGAGGCTAGGGGGCAAAGGCCAGTCCTGGAGAATACTCACTATTAGGGGAATGATCTGGATAAGGGAAACAGGCTGAAAAGGAGTTGCTTGACAGGAGAAGAGCAAGGAGACAGCACTATCACAAATGCCCAGAGAGGAGAGAGTAAAACTCATGAGAGTAGTCAGTAGTATCTAATAATAAAACAGTAAATGTAAATGATTTCTAAGGATCTTCCAAGTATTAAAATTATGTTTCTAGGATTTCCTCCTTCTACTTCTTCCAAATTTCTTTTATCACACAAATTATTCAGTTCTTTCTCTCAAAGTATCACTATCAAGTATGTCTGGCAACAGAATCAGTTTAAGTAATGGAATCTGCTTTTACAGCAAGATAAGAAAGAAAAGCAGTTTCACATAGATTTTGGCACTCCAAGGTATTTCTAGAAACAGTTCAGATGCTTACAAACAAGTAGAAAATACCAGGCTCTTCTCACTGAACAGACAGTTATGTGGAAGAAGTGATTCATTGATAGAAAATCATGTATAATTCAATCAGATTGCATTGTCCAATGGAAAAATACCTGGGTAGAATTTTTCTCTCATTTCTCATCATGGTTCCCCTAATTCTGTACATGTAGTTCAGGGAGCTGTTTAAATAGGGCATATTAAGACATGCCCTTCCTTTTTGAGGGAAACTCTGTATTCCCAAAAGCACATCCCTTACCAGCCCACCATGAAACCATTTTCCTCTCCCCTTGGGTTGTATAGTAAAGGCCGGATTATTGACTACAGAAAGCTATCAATAAAATGCTAATATATCACTTGGGACATAGTGTGGCATTGTCCATAGAGAACTAGCTTCAGAATTAGGTATAACCGAGTTTGTACCTCTGACATAGGTCACTTTGGGCAAGTCATTTAACACCTCATTATGTTTTATGATAATAGGTAACATTTATATTGCACTTTAAGGTTTGCAAACCTTAAAAGTATTATTTTATCTTCAAATTACAGCCCTGGGTGATAGGTACTACTACTATCTCCTTTATATAAAGAGGAAATTGAAGGAGAGAGCAGTTAAATGACTTCCCCAGCATCTGTGTAAATGTCTAGATTTGAATTTGGGCCTCTGTTGACTCCACATACAGTGCTTTATCTACTGTGCCACCAAGCTGCCTCTGAGGTTCTGACTTGTATCAGTAGAGGAAGATTCCTACCTGGAGTTCCCTGTATGAATGAAACCAGAAGCATGATCTAAAAAGATTATCCAAGAGAAAAGAACTCTGGCTTTGTGGTGGAAGTTGGGGGGAAAGGAAGCGAAGAGCAAGGGCACTCTTTCCATCAGCATAGTAGAGATTAGTTTACCTTAGAAATGAGTAAACAGACACCAGAAGGGAAGGGGATCTAGACAAGATTAATGTTGATGGGAAATGGGGGATACCTAGAATAAGAGTTCCTTTTCCAGAAGGTTGATGCCCCAGGGTATGGGCAGCCAGGGGACAGAAAAAAAACATCAAATGTCTGCTTGGCAGAAATGTGAGGCATACAAGGGTTCCACTACAGAAGAAAAATAGGTCACAATTTTGAATGGCTCTCTTCCTTACCATGATATGGAGGAGGAAATTGAAGCATACATGTTGGAATGATAAGTTACATGAAGAATAATTTTCTCATTATGTAGAGTTCCTAAGGCATCATTTTAAATAATCCGAAGGGAATATTTCCTATGTCCATAGTAGACTGTCTCTTTTCTCTTAAGCAAAACCAGAAATACTCATGAGTGGGCATTTTATGTAAGCCTAGTGACCAAATTTCTATATTTGAACTAATTAAAAATAATTTAAATGTTTATATTTAATTGGATGTTTTATATAAAAGGAGTTTTAAAAAGACATATGGTACGTTGGGAACAGCACTGACCTTGGAATGAGAAGATCTATCTTGAGTCTGAGCTCTAAAAATTGAAAGATATGATCTGGATAAATCGCTTAAGTTTTCTGAGACTTAATTTTCTAATCCAGGAGGTGGGGATAGTAAAATTTGTACTAACTCAAAGAGTTGCCATGATAACCATATGAGAGCATATATGTCAAGTGCTTCATTACTGTAGAACACTTTCTACTGCTAAGCTATTTTGAAAGCCCTGGTGAGTTTAGTCTCTTGAGTTGTGATTGTCATTTAATTGATGTTCTCTGTGGCAAGTCCTTGCTCCACTTTAGTAATTCATTTGTGATATGATTATGTGATTTATTCAGACCTGGCCATTTTCTCAAATTATTTCTTTCTTTTCCCTTTTCTTTTTGATTTTTGGAGGGGGGAAGGCAGGACACTTGGGGTTAAGTGACTTGCCCAAGGTTAACATGGCTAGTAAGTGTTGAGTGTCTGAGTCCAGATTTGAACTCATGTCCTCCTGACTCCAGAGCTGGTGTTCTTTCACTGTGCCATGTAGCCATCCCAGTTTTCTCAAATTCTCTCACTTGGCACAATTTCTGCTATCTCCAACTTCCTGTATTTTTCAGCATCATATTTGTCGGTGACTTGATGCCTGTGATTATCACTTACTTAAATAAATATGTTACAAATACCTTGGATTTTACTTTACCCAGTATTGGAGCCTTAGTGAGTATTGCTTATTAATTGGAATAAATGTCTTAGAAGTGGTGAATCTAAGGGGAGAACATATTTTGTCAGATATATCTTGAAATGTTGTTCTTGGTGTGAAATATAATTTGTCTGGAGGACAAGTTAAAACCAGACAAAAAGCCAAAAGGAGCCAAGAGGAAGTTAGTTGTACTAGATCAAAGAAAGTGGATGGATGAGTAATAAGAGACAAAGTGAGTGTGATGAGAAATAGAATTATAGAAAGAATTGTTTGAAGTAAAAAATGAGCCATATGTAGAAGAAAAGGAGAATCAATTAAAAGTCAGTTTCAGAGGCCAGTGACGTGATGATCAAAATGGAAAGCAAGAAAGATAATTTGGGCAGTAACATTTTTGGCCCGAGTTATAACATTAACTTCACTTTTCTTCTTCCTTCTTTTCCTGATGGTCTATTTAAAACTATGTACTTTGTTCTTATGGAATGCGTTAAAAATGGTTTTCATTATCATTGAGTCATTTTAGTCATCACCAACTCTTCATGAACCCATTTGGGGTTTTCTTGCCAAAAAATACTGGAGTGGTTTGCCATTTCCTTCTCCAGCTCATTTTGCAGATAAGGAAACCAAGACAAAGAGATTAAGTGACTTGCCCAGGGTCACACAGCTAGTAATAGTCTGAGGCTGAATTTGAACTCAGGTCTTCCTGACTCTAGACCTGGCACTTTATTCACTATGCCACCTAGCTGCCCTTGAAAAATACTTAAGAAAATTCCAGTACAATACATGTCTTACTGTGATTATTTATAACTAACAAAGAAGTATTTCCTTCATATTCAACTCATGTAGGAATATGTTCCTTTTAAAAATTGTTATAATTGTTGGTGGCTATTTGAAAAAAGAAAAGTCTATTGAATTTATTCCCTAAACTTGAATGCTTACAGAAGCTTTTGCAAAGTTTATCTGAGTTTTGAAGGTAAAAGGGGAAAGTGTTTTTTTCCCTTTGTGAATTCCGTAATAATATAGAAAAAATGGCTGATGGTTATTGCAAATTCTCAACAGTTTTAAGAAGCAGTTTTCATACAGGGACATTGTTCTTAGCTTGGATAAAATACATGCTTATACATTTTAATAAATTATGGTATAGGTTCTCATAGATTATTTTGATCATTGATTCAGACTCAACCCCTGAGGGGCAATCTTTTTTTAAAAAGCAACTTTTAGTTTCTTTTGTGTAGGCTATTCAAAGTCTTCTCCTTCAAAAGAAGACTTCCTTAAGATGGACTATAGACTATCAAAAGCTCTATAAATCTGCCCAGAGCTCTCTGTGCAGTGATATTAACTCGGTTCTTCTTATTTGGAATTTCATATTACCCTAAAAACTGACCCTTCCCCCAATCCTTTCTTTCTATTGACTTTGCCACTATCTTCCCTTTCATCTAAGCTCAAAGCCTGAGAACAGTCTCTGATTCTTATAACTTCCCTCAACCCTACACCTTCAAATGTAATCAATCAGTTTACATTTTTGTTGTTTTACTTTGTAATTGCTTTCCAAATATGCATTGAATTTCAGTAACACAAAACCATTACAAAAATATGCTATTGTTTCAAGGGGTGGGGGGGTGATAAGAACAAAGTTTTATCCATTGGTTTGTTGATTATTCAATGCTTCTTTCACCATGGCAAATAATGAGAATAATTTGTTCATCCTCAAGTAGTAAAATGCATCAGTTTAGACTACCAAAAAAAAAGAATTCCCCAAACCACTTGTAGTAATCAGCACTTAAAATGAAGTAAAGCTTACCAGTGGACTTTTTGGAATATTTATTTAATAATTCAAGAATCCATCATTTCATGGTATATAGTGTGTCTTTACCAGTGTAGACACTAATGCCTCTGTGCTTTAGTAGATTTTCTTCATGATTTGCTGTAGGCAAAAAATCATCACCAAATGGCTAAACTTCTTTTAATTAGCCTTTGTGATTTAGCTTTGTGAGTTTTAGAGAATAGAATCCATGAAGCCTTTCCAATTTAGTATGATCTTCTATAGCTTGTATGTAGCTAGTATAGATTTGGAGAGTTCAGGGTTGCCTTCACACCAGGAAAAGCATCAAAGTAGGACTTTAATAGCAGACTAATTGGTGGTAATCGAACCAGTGTAAAAAAAACTGGTTAAAATATCAACACCACAAAGAACTGAACTAGTGATTATCAGCTACTAAGACCTTCCAATGTTGTAATGAAAACTCAATAGTACAAAAGAATTGTGAATGAATTTTTACCTTGATGGGAAAGGAAGTTCATTGTAGAAGACTTACGTGTGAACAGTTGTTTTTTTATATTTACCAAATGTAGAGAAAACTACTAGTCTGAGAAGTCTTTCTATTGACTGCCATCTTTCTTGTAATTCATTCTTTGAACATATCCACTTCAATATGAAATAAGTGAAATTCAATTCGATTCTAAGGTCTTTCATTAAGTACTTGGCAGCAAGGTGAAAAAGTGGTTTAAGCACTGAACCTTGGAATTAGGACAGGCAATCAAATATGGCCTCAGATTGTTACTAGTTGTGTTACCTTGAACAAGTCAATGTCTGCCTTAGATTCCACTTCTGTAACATGGAGAAAATAACAGTATTTCCCTCCCTGAGTTGTTGTAAGGATAAAACAAGATATTATTTGGAAACCTCAAAGTGCAATATATATGTTAGTTATTGTTATATACAAGGGATTAGGAATACAAAAACAGAAGAGAAATAATCCTTGCCCACAAGGAGCTTGCTCCAAAAATAAAGCTGGTTAATGATTCCCTTTTCCCATATATTCCTTGTCTTCCTTCCTAGAGATGATTAGGCTAACTTATTATGCATTTTTTAAGGCTTTATTTTTCTTCTACTTTTTTGTACTTGTGACTCAATACCACTTTTAATCTCCTACCTCTGTTTTGTTTTATTAATTAACTCACACTATAAACTGGTGGTACACTTGGATGCCATATCTCTCTTCAGGGCAAGAAGAACAAATGTTTGATGACTAAGGTGCATTCTGATCTTTTATGCATTCTTCCATATGGCAACTCTTTTAAGTTGACTCATATTCTATGAGAACTGGAGAAAATCTGAATGGTTTTTTACCCTTCATCTATTTTTCATTTTTCAGTGTCAGCAGCCTGTTTGAATGTTAGGTTGGAACAATTGTAATATTAATATTTCACTTCTATCCTTTTAATTTAAAGTTGACTGTTTTCATTTGCTCTAACTGGTCAATGATATGGTCATACATAGGAGCCATGATTTAGAAATGATTCCCTCATCAGTAACAAGTCATTCCTACTGTTAATAAAAGAATGAATAAGAAAGAATTTATTATATACAAGGCACTATGCTATACAATGGGTATATAAAAACAAGCAAGTATGACAATCTCTTCCGTGAAGTCCATCATATATTACATTTTTCTAGTGAAAGAAGATGGTAAATATAGGGGAGCTTAAAAAGGGGACAGTATAGGGTTCATAGATGGAAGCACAGTTTGTAAATAAATAAGAAGTGTGTGGTAGTTTGGTTTTAGGCAATTTAAGGTGAAAATTTACCTATTCTAATCTTGAATCTTGGGGAAGAATTCATGTTCTCATGTGAGGGGTAGATGAAGTAGATGACCAGAGTACAGGAGACATATCTGAGAAATAGCCCATTTCATTTTCGGTAGGGTTATTTGCTACCTACCACATCCAGCACCTTCTAACTCACTTCTGGAAGAAAATATTTGTGATGTCCAATGACAAGGTTTCTGAATAGTTAATGAGCTTTTGGCATCTTTCACTGCACCATTTTAAAAATATATTCTTTACTTTTCTATCTTGTGCCTGTCTTTGTATAGAAGTCCCCAGGTATCAAGATGTATGTCACTTAGTTTTGAGGATTATTTTATCAGGCTGACAATAGAATTCCTTTACCTCTTTATCCCTGAGAAGTGATGATGCAACCTAAGTGGCAATCACTTTGATGAAGGTATTTTTTCCTAGTGTGTATTGTATCATTGCAGGGTCAAATCAACGAGTGTATCATGAAATGATTATTCTTGTTGTCTTTGAATACACAATGAAGCTAACACTGCCAACCCCTTTGTCCCTCCCAGATGAACCTGTGAGCAGTCTTTCTGCTTTGACTCCTTTTGTCTTCTGGTTTTGTTTACTGCAAGGCTACTAAGATGCCTTTGGCTAGCTTCTATTTGTCTGTACAGTCACTGGCTATTAGCAAAGATCTTGACATTCTAGTACTATTGTTTATAGACAGTTTTGGATTATTCCACTTCTGGACCCCTTTTCTGCCATTCTGTCATCATCTAGAATTGGACAATTGCCACCAGGACTGAAAGTTACTTTCCCCTTTTATTGATGGGTTGTCATGGTCATATAATTCACCATGTAGTAGCCAACCCAATGGTGATGAGCTAGGTTGCCCTTTGGATGCCAGCCATAGTCTGCTCTCAGTCTCACACTTAAAGCTTTTCTAACTTGATAAAATATTCCATGACTTACAGTCTCTTGGCACAGCCTCATAAGACTGAAGGTTATATCCTCATCATGCTAAGGAGAATAGAATAAAAGTGTTGGAGGAAAATAGAATATTAAGAATAAATATCAAGTCCTACACTTATTTTTTTTAAATCAACTGCAGAATGGCAGGATAGTAGAGATGTGTCTTGATAGGAGTAGATATGAAAAATAAAATTTTGTGAGATTTAGTGGTCTACCAGTTCACAGCTTCTGGTAAATTATTAAGAACTTTGATTATAACTATATTGTAAATTGTTGTTGAGTCATTTCAGTCATGTCTGATTCTGACTCCCTTTGGGATTTTTTTGGCTAAGATGCTGGAGTGCTGTACCACTTCCTTTTCCAGCATTTTACAGATGAGGAAACTGAAGCAAATAAGGTTTGAATGACTCGCCCAGGTTCACATAACTAGTAAGTGTCTGAGGACAGATTTGAGTTAAGGAAGATGAGTCTTCATGACTCCAGTCCTGGCATTCTATCCACTGCACTACCTCACTGCCCATTGACAACATTGTAAGACTTAAAATTTTTAATGTAGCACACTATTTTAGTTGATACTCACAAGAAGTGCTACTGGTATTATCTCAAATGAGATAAGATTTCTAAAGTGCTTAACACATAGGTCCTTTGTAAACGCATATTCTCTTCCCCTTTCCTTATTATCCCTATTTTACAGATGAGGAAACTGAGAGCCAGAGACGGTAAGTGGCTCACTATCACAGAGCCAACACATGGCCAAAGTAGGATGTGAACCCAGGTCTTCCTAACTGTAAATCTAGCCCCTTATTCAGTCTGCACTGCTTCCCCTTTATGGATGATTTTCACAGTGTGATGTAGACAAGAATAGTATAGGAAAAGAAGGCATGGATGTATTGCAAATTGCAGTTTTAGAGGTTGCATTCATACCAGTGAGATTTGAGGTCTACTTGATGATTGAAGAATTGTTTTTTTTTTAAGAATCATAACTGGATATTAGGTAGGGTGAAGACCAAAAGACAACAGGGAGAGGATGATGTTCTATTTGGGAGGTGTATGTGTTTATTTAAGGTTACCAATTCAGTATGCCATCTTTCATTTTGCCTGTAGTCATACTAACATGACTACTAAGAGCCATTCATCTTGGGAGAGAGCTTCTTGAATAATATAACATAGTTTTAGGAAGAGCATTTTATTCACTTAAAATCCTTCTTTTCTTACCTTTTTGTTCAACATTAAAATTCTATGATGGGCTCTCAATTCCTTTACCTTAATCACTTAATGCCTCTTAGAATGAAAGTCCCTTGAGTAAGGTAGCATTTTGATTAATAAGCCATTTTACACTTTAGTGTGAAAGGATTTCATATTCTTCCTACAGTCAATCAGTTAATATATAGTCAGTCTTAGTCAATAAACATTTATTAAGCACTTACTATGTGGCAGGCAATGTGCTAAACTCTGAGAATACAAAGAAAGGAGCTCATAGGCTAATGGGGACAGAAAACATGTAAACAACTACGTACAAACTACAGAGATAGATTGGAAATAATCAATAGAAGAAAGACACTGGAATGAAAGGGGAGTGGGAATAACTTCAAGCCTGTGGTAGTGAGATAACATGAGGATATTGGGTATGAGAGAGAGAGAGACAGACAGACAGACAGACAGAGACAGAGAGAGACAGAGAGAGACAGAGACAGAGAGAGACACAGAGAGAGAGACAGACACAAAGACACAGACACAGACACAGAGAGACCCAGAGACAGAGATAGAAAGAGCTGAAAATGACCTAAACAGATAGTCTTGAACTCAGAAGACGTATTTTGCCTTTTTTTTCCCTCTGGGACCAACTGTTTTTTTTTTAATTTTTATTTAGCATTTTGTTTTTCCAAAATTACATGTAAAAACAATTTTCAATGTTTTTTTTAAGTTTTGAGTTCCAAATTCTCTCTTCCATCACCACCATCCCTCATTGAAAAGGCAAGTAATTTGATATAGCTTATACATGTGTAGTCATGCAAAAGATATGTCCATTTATTCATGTTGTAAAAGAAAACATGGACCAAAAAAAATCAAAGAAAGTTTAAAAAGAATGCTTCAATATGTATTCAGACTTCATCAGTTCTTTCTCTGGAGATAAAAAGCATTTTTCATCACAAGTCCTTCAGAGTTGTCTTTCATCACTGTATTGTTGAGAAGAGCCAAGTCATTCACAATTGATAATCATATAATATTACTGTTAATAGCAATTGTTTTTTATAACAAGACTCTCCTGGTTCTACAAATTTCACTTTGCATCAGTTCTTATAAGTCTTTAAATGTCTTCCTGAAAGCAATCAGCTGTAATTTAGAACTTTTGTTTATTAAGGTGAAACCCTTTGTGCCATTTCTAATATATGATGTTAATCCTTTGCATTGTAACTTTGGCTCTTTAGAAGCTATTTTGCTTCTCCCTGTCTTAATTTTTCTATAGGTTGTGACTGAATTTTTATTTTGAAATTGAACCCCGTCATCTCTGTCATATATAACCTGGAGGACTGAGAAGGCTCCATGTGCCAGGCAAGTCAAACCACTACCCATCAGCCTGAGCACTCTTTCTTCACAGATCCTGATAGAAAGAGCCCAAGACTGGGAAGTATAGCACTTTGGAAATCACAATGTTTCTTGGACAGTCTAACCAATATTCTAAGTAGCAATGCCTATAGAGATGCAACCTAGTAACTGCTCCTGCATGTGCTACAGACACATTTTTAAAGACATCGCCCTCCCCGCCAAGACATTTCTTGGCACCAAAGTCTTTGACACTGTCAAATGATTTAACTTCAGAAATGGAATAGGATTTTGTAAGTGGAAATAACATTAAAGAAGAGGTATTGCCATATGTTTTGTTTGCCCCAAAGACTATTGGACTTTTCCATTTGATTTGCAGCTGAAATTTACCATATGTGTTGTCTTTCCCATTAGGATAGGAGCTCTTTGAAAGGAGGGAATGTCTTATTTTTGTTTGCATCACTAGTGATTCACACATATTAAATACTTGACAAATGCTTCATTCATTAATAATTTATTCTTTCATATACCCTCATAAAAAGTAAGCAGATTTCAAAAGTAGAAGATACTCCAAATGAGCTGAGAACAATTGGTTGTAAGGTAGAATATTACCTTGATGTTATTTGGTATTTGGTTTTCTAATAGTGAGAAAAAACATTCTATATATCCATGAACACACAGACATATATATTTATATGTATATACACACACACACAAATATATATGTGTATATAGCATCTTCATACATATGTTTATACACATATGTACAAATAAATATATATATACTTCTTACCAATATCTATTCCTCCCATCACATAAATACACATTAAAATGAACTGTTAATAATTTTAAATCTTTATTTCTTCCTCCTTTTCCTAATAGTATTTTTAAAACTATGGACTTCGTTCTTATGGAATGCATTTAAAAAGTCATTTTTGTTGTTGTCAAGTCATTTCAGTTGTGCCCAAGTCATCATGACCCCACTTCAGGTTTTTTTGGCAAAGATATTGCTGTGGTTTGCCATTTCCTTCTCCAGTTTGTTTTACAGAAGAGGAACTGACATAAACAGGGGTAAGTGATGTTCCCAAGTTCATACATCTTTTAAGTGTGTGAGGCTGGTTTTGAACTCAAGTCTCCTTATTCCAGGCCAAGCACTCAATCTACTGAGCCAATTAGCTATCCTTATAAATAATCATACTTAAGATAATTCCATAGCTTGCTTGTACAGGGTGTATTATAGAGATAAAGGACTATAATAGAGGATTTTGGCCAATGGTGAAAGAATTGTGTTTATTACCACAATAAAACATATTTTATTTCCTTCTTAGGGACGTGAGTGATCTATTCTGCCTTATGTTGACATTTAAAAGGGTGCTGTTGTTTGCTCCAAGGTTATCCTGAGAGTTAGTGACATTCAGACATGTA
Source organism: Pseudocheirus occidentalis (assembly GCA_028646575.1). Taxonomy (NCBI): domain Eukaryota; kingdom Metazoa; phylum Chordata; class Mammalia; order Diprotodontia; family Pseudocheiridae; genus Pseudocheirus; species Pseudocheirus occidentalis. Next base: position 208,570,899 of record CM053594.1, read on the forward strand.
GGAAAATTAGCATTTCTGGACTGTGGGATACTGAAGGACTTTTTAACTTAAAATTTTTATTCTCAACAAAATAATTTCCTGGTAAAATAGCAAGAGGTACAAATCTACAAGTTTCACTTTGTAAAATGATGTTCCTTTTGGTCTGGTCCCTGTTCAAAAAAAATGAAGTCTATAGATCTGTCATCTCTAAACTTGAAACAAAGAGCAATAGTGGAGATTTCTACAACTTTTATTTCAAGGTTCACGCTGAATCATAGGTGCTGGAAATTACCCTAGACAACATCTAATCAAACCTCACTTGATCTATAGGTGAATAATTTGTTAATATTCAGTCATTTCAGTTGTGTCTGACTCTTTGTGACCTCATTTGGGGTTTTCTTGACAAAGATACTGGAGGGGTTTGCCATTTCCTTCTCCAGTTGATTTTACAGATGAGGCAACTGAGGCAACCAGGGTTAAGCGACTTGCTTAGGTTCACACAGACAGTAAGTGTCTGGGGTCATATTTGAGCTCAGGAGGATTAGTCTTCCTGACTCCAGGCCCAACACTGGACCACCTAGCTGCTCCATAGATGAAGAATCTGAGACCCAAGGAAGTTAAGTGATTTGTCCAAGGTCACATAGGGTCTTAAGTGGAAAATGAAATTTCCAATAAAGGTGATCTGATTGCATCTCCAGTGTTTTCCCCAATACCTGATGTAGTGTAGTATTGGTGTTTGTCTAGGAAATTCTAGGTATCTCATTTCTAGAAAGTATCTGATGCTTAGTGGGATGAGGGCTGGAAAGTAGAAGAAAAAGGAGCCTTTATCCCTTTTGCTAGAACAAACAAAATCTTGACAATATTTAGACAATGATCAAACTAGCCTGGAAAAGTTTTTTCCTTTGGCAAAAGACTGTTCTTCTAACTAAATAGTGATTTATAGACAGGAGACAAGATACTCATATACCTGGGGCAAGATGAGTTGGAAGAAGCTTTCACCTAGAATGTCATAAGCTACTTTGCATTTGAAAAATCACAAATGGAAGGCAAATGCCTGGACCTGTTTATAACATGGAGGCTAAGCCCTCATTCTGTGAAAGACATATTTACTCATATATTTTCAGGCATATTAGTATTTAAATCCAGCAAAAAAATGGTAAGTTTTCAGTGCCTCCCTATTTTTTTTAAAGTTAGCTTAGCAGACAGAGTGGAAATCACCATGATTTGTTCTGCATTGTCTGAAAAGTAGCTCCTTGCCTTTGCATAATCATGTGGAAGGCTCCTGTCCCCTGCTTTTTGAAGAAGACTATAAATTCTATACCTCACACTTGAAACATGAGCAAAGAATTTTGAAAGTTCTAAACAATGCTTGAGCAGAAGACTCTTCAATGAATGGTATAGACTACCCTGTTTCCTGAAGCTTATCTGCTTTGCTTAAAGTTTTATACATTCTGTGCTTTCTGTCTCAATTACAAATGCATTTGATACAAACTGGGTCCATTTGTTGGGGAGAAAATTTCTGATAATGATTTTTCTTCACCAATGAAAAAATAGTGTTATTAATAATACAAACGACATCCCTGTGACTTGTTATGGTAATTTGTTTGGTTCTGTCTGTAAAAAATATGGAAGCAATTTATATTTTTCCTTTCATAATGTCATGAAATACTTTCACAAGAGGAACAATTATATTATAGAGAAGAAATTTAAATAGAAAAATCACTTGGAGAAAGAGAAAGGAGGTAGGGACAGGAATTGAATTTGATGCTGGAGTAGCATGAAGCAGTTTCTTCTCAATCTGTGTAGAATATGGAGGATTAGAGAACGATCATTTAACATTTAGAATAGTTGATGGTGAAAAGGGATTAAAAACAAGAGCAGCGCCTATGGCTTGGATGTACTTTGCCTTATCAAAGGCCTTATCAAAACATATTAGACACTGACCATTAGAAATCATAGACAGTAAAATTTTAGAATAAGAACAGGATGTATTGAAATTAAATTTTTTTTAAAAAATGACTCTAAACAAAATTTTAGAGCCACAGAACTCACAAAGTGACAGAGAGAAACAAATCTGCCACTGAAGGCAGCCCAGCAGACAGACAGAAAAGGTCTATTGTAAGGGGCTAGGAGCTGACCACAGTACCGCATGAGCTATGGGGTTGGCCCCAGAGTGGCTCCAACCATCTGTACCTAGAGCAGACTTCAGGAGAGTGAATCACCAGCAGCTTTTGTGGTTTCCAGACTTCTCAACCCATATAAACCAAAGACCAAGTAAAAGATCAGTCAGAAACTCTGCTGGAACTGGGTGGAGAAGAGCAATGTCTGGCCCCTGTGTCTAGGGTGAGAAGTGGTAGAGGTGTGGCAGCTTCAGCTGCTGCCATGTGGATGCTTCCAGAGTTCCTGCTCTGCAGATTGTAGGAGGACGAAGCAACCATTCAGAGGCTAATTGCTATTGCTTTAACCTTCTTGGATCTGGACCATGGTCTTGGGTGGTGGGGCAAGGTGTGTGACCAGTGTGCAAGACCTTGTGGGGGCTGCAGAGAGGGTGCCTTCCTAATAGCTCCAGCAGCTGCAAAAACCTGAGCAATTTGAGACATGCCACTCTGCAATCTGGGAGCAGAGTTCTATTGTGGCAAAGAGCTCAAAGGTCAAGTAATTGGCTGGCAATATGAGCAAGCAGAGAAAGCACAAATAGAGTATAGAATCCTTTTTTGGGGACAAAAAGGGCCAAATCATGGGATGGGAGGAAGACAACAAAGTCATAACTCCTGTATCAAAAGCTTCCAAGAAAAGTATGAATTGTTTCCAGATCATGGAGGAACTCAAGAAGGATTTTGAAAATCAAGTCAGAGAAGTGGAGGAAAAATTGGGAAGAGAAGTGAGAATTGAAAACAATGAAAAGTAAGTCAACAACCTGCTAAAGGAGACCCCCCCACCAAATACTGAAGAATATAACATCTTATAAAATAAACTAATTCAAATGGCAAAAGAGACTCAAAAAGCAAATGAGTAGAAAAATGTCTTAAAAAGCCAAATTTGCCAGATAGAAAAGAAGTTTTAAAAACTCACTGAAGAGAATAATTCCTTCAAAATTAGATTTGAGCAAATAGAAGCTAATTACATTATGAGAAATCAAGATACTATAAAACAGATCCAAACAGATGAAAAAATAGAAGGCAATGTGAAATATCTCATTAGAAAAGCCACTGACTTGGAAAATAGATCCAGGAGAGATAATTTAAAAATTATTGGACTACCTAAAAGTCATAATCAAAAAAGAACATAGCATCTTTCAAGAAATCATAAAGCAAAATCGCCTGATATTCTAGAACCTGAGGGAAAAATAGAAATTGAAAGAATTCACTGATTGACTCTTGAAAAAGATCCCCAAAAGAAAACTCCTAGGAATATTATAGCCAAATTCCAGAGTTCCCAGGTCAAGGAGAAAATAC
>CM053594.1:208574832-208596991 GCA_028646575.1 Pseudocheirus occidentalis
TTCAAGCTTTTTTGTTTGTTTGTTTTTTGGAGGGCAATTGGGGTTAAGTGACTTGCCCAAAGTCACACAGATAGTAAGTGTGTCAAGTGTATGAGGCTGGATTTGAATTCAGGTCCTCCTGACTCCAGGGCTGCTGCTCTATTCACTGTGCCACTTAGCTGCCCCCATTTTTAAGCATTCTTGATGAAAAAAAACAGAGCTGAACAAAAAATTTTACTTTCAAATACAAGAAGCAAGAGAAGCATGAGAAGATAAATAGAAAAAAGAAATCATAAGGAACTTATTAAAGTTGAAATATTTTCATTACTACATGGAAAAAATGATCATTGTAACTCATAAGACTTTTCTCATTATGAGTAGAGTTGAAAGGAATATATATGTGTGTATATATATATTATGTATACATACATATGTATGTATAGGAGGGTGTATGTGTATATATATATATATATATATATATATATATGAGTGTGTACATATGTATGTACATGTTTATATAGACAGAGGGCACAGGATGAGTTTAATATGAAGGAATGATATCCAAAATAGTAAAATAAAATGAAGATGTGAGAAAGGAATATATTGGGAGAAGGTGAAAGGGAGAAATAAATTAGAGTAAATTATCTCATATAAAAGAGGCAAGAGAAAACTAACAATGGAAGGGAAGAGCAGGAAGGTGAACGGGAATGTGTCATCCTTACTCTCATTGCATTTGACTTAAAGAGGGTATAACATACACTCACTCAACTGGGTATCTTACCTTAAAGAAAATAGGGGGGAAGGGAGTAAGAGGGGGGCTGATAGAAGGGAGGGCAGATTAGGGGAGAGGGTAGTTAGAAGCAAACACTTTTGAAAAGGGATAGAGTCAAAGGAGAAAATAGAATATGAGGGGGGCAGGATAGGACGGAGGTAATTATAGTTAGTCTTTTTTAATATAACTGCTATGGAAATGTTTGTGTAACAATGCATGTACAACCTATATTGAATTGTTTATCTTCCCAGTAAGGATGAGGGAGGCAGGTAGAAGGGAAAAAAGTCTGGAACTCAATGTTTTAAAAACAAATGTTTTTTTTTCATTGCTTTTTTACATGCAACTGAGAAACAAGATATACAGGCACTGGAATATAGAAATCCACCTTGCCCTACTAGAAAGTTAGGGGAGGGGGATGAGGGAGGACATAAGAAAGAACAGATTTGTGGAAGGACTATTCAGTAGCCTCACTGTTTTGGGGTGGGGGGTAGGGAAAAGATGGAAAAATTTATAACTCAAAGTCCTGTGGAAATGATGCTGAAAACTAAAAATAAATAAATAAATTGAAAAAAGAAAAGAAAAGTGGTACTGTCATTATTGTTTGTTTGTTTGCCTTTCTTTCCATCCCAGATATTTAATAGTGAGCACCTAATACTTGCTTGTTGATTTACTAATTGACCCAAGGGCTCCACTCTGGTCTGGAATAGCCTGAACGTGGTCCATTACAAATCTGTGGAATTTTTTCCCCCTACTTTCTCCCCTCCCTTCTTGTATTTCTTACTGACACTTATCCTATAACAAAAGAGGCTAGAAAGTTCTCAAGGATTTTAGAAGTGTTCTTCAAGAGGACAGCAGATGTGGGATGGATTCAAGGGTTTCATTTCAAAGAGTTGATTAGGGGGACTTAAAGCTGATGTCTTTATAAAATTTTCCTCCTCTGTTTGCAAAGTGTTTGGAATGGATTATCTCTTTGGTCTTCATAGTCCCTGAGAAGTAGATGGTATGTTACCATCTCTATTTTTTAGATTTAAGGACTTGTCAAGTTCACATAGCTAGTATTCTATATTTGAGGCAGGATATGAATACAACTATTTCTGATTGAATGTCCAGAGATTTATTCACAATTATACGCTAACTCACATATAAATATGATAATCTAAAAAGCTAGTGCAATCTTTGTCAGTATTAAGAGAATACAGTGTCCAGAATAAGAGAGGGTATAGAATCACTCAGGACAGCATGTACTACCTCTTTCATGAAGCCTTCCTTTTTAGTTGAAGGATAAAGTAGTTTCTCTGTCCTTCTATTTCTCATAGAATTTTGGACCTTTCTTTTCTACTTATTAGATGCTCCTTTGTATCTTCCTTTATGATAAGGCTGATTGGCCTATCAATTATAAACTGCATAAGGGCAGGGTATATATGACAATTTTCTATAGAATGTGGAACAGCACCTACTACATGTAGACAGTGGTATTTTTTGTTTGATTTCATACTTCATAATTTTAATTATATATTTAGAATGTAATAATTTTAATTTAATAATAATAAAAAATAATAAAGAATTTTAATTCAATTCCAGTTTGCAGTAGAGAAACTTAAAGCATGTAGATAGCTCTACTGCCAAATGAGTTTCTGAGAATCATTTTTATTTTTATTGATAACCTTTGGGTGTCATTGAAACTTCTACCTCAGGTTGTCTCTCATATCAATAAATTATGGCAGCTTGTCCATGAGATGAGTTTGCTAGACAATGGTCAAAGTACTCATACCCTTCTCCTACACCTCCCCACATGCTATTTATGTTACAAGATTTGCCATTACATTTGCATAAATAATCAAAAAGACATGCTGAAGATTTAAGAACTTTGAGAAGGGATTAAATTTGACTGTCATTGAGTCCATTGATCTTTTTAATAACAATGAGTAAATTTGGAGTTTGAATAATGAGTCAACCAATAAGCATTTATTAAGTATTTATTGTATACCAGGCACTGTTCTAGGCAGTGGGAATACAATGACAAAAATGAAACCATTCTTGCCCTCAGGGATTTATATTCTATCAAAGAAGATGTCACATATAAAGGTATAAAAAAAACAATACAAAAGAAACTAAGATAAATACAGTTTGTTCAGTGATAGGTCTTGAGTGAGTGACTTTTCCCTGGTGATGAAAGGAAGAAATGAATGTTATATGCAACAACCATATATCACATGCACAACATACTGATAGTTTATTTGGCATAATCATAATAGATAGAGCACTCCATTTGGAGTTAAGGCCTGGGTTAAAATCCTTTCTCAGATGCTTATGAGTTGTATGAATATGAGCAAATCATTTAATGAATGCCTTAAAGCTTTGGTTTCTTTACCTATAAGATGAAAACATTTTTGACCTTATTTCAACATATAAAAGTGAATTGATACAATAATGATGGTGGTAGTGATGGTTGTGGTGGTGGTGGTGATGATGATGATGATGATGATGGTGGTGGTGGTGGTGATGATGATGATAGAATCTCACAGGTTTATGATGAGCATTGCCTAGTCCCCTTCAAATTAATTGTATTCTAAAAACTAAACAAGTCATTACTAGCAGTGGCAATAAGGGAATTCACTAAGTGACACACTTACCATGATACCACTGCCACTGGAATGAATACTACTAGTTTACTCCAAATTTGTAAACTATAGCTGGACAAAATCAAAATGGCAGAGTAATGGCAGGGACTTGCTTGAGCTCTCCCCCAAATTCCTTCAAATACTTAAAAAATGACTTTAAACAAATTCTAGTGCAGCAGAACCCACAAAAAGATGGAGTGAAACAAATTTCCAGCTTAAGAAAACTTAGGAATTCAGAAGGAGAGGTCTGTTTAACCAGCCTGAGAGAGGAGTGTAGTCTAGCACCAGCCATGCTGGCACAGATCAGACCACAACAAACTCAGAGCAAGCCTTGAGGTGACTCATAGCAATAGTGGTTTCCAGACCTCTTAGTCTATAGACACCAAAAACAACTTAGAAGGTCAGTAGGAAAGGTCCATCTCATGTGGGTGAGAGTCGAATGTAGTCCAGCACAGGCCATGTCAGCACAGCCCCAGCCACAGCAAACCAGAAACAGGCCTTGGAAGCTATGGAATGAACAGCAGCAACGGCAGCAGGAGAAGTGGATTTTCCTGGAACTCTGAACAGATGATCTTACCATCTTGCAAGGACTGAAAACTTACATGTCCCTAGAAGTATCTCAGAAAACAGCTGCCCAAATCCCCTGAAACTTGGGAAAGTGACTCCTCCATCCTGGAGGCAGAGCCCTACTTTAATAGACTTAAAAGTCAACTAATAAGCTGGGAAAATGAGCAAATAATAGAAAAGTATTCTGAGTTTTGAAAGCTACTATGGTGACAAGAAAATTCTGAACACGTAATTAGAAGACAACAAAGTTAAATTGCATACATCCAAAGTCTCCAAGAAGAATATGAATTGGTCTCAGGCAATGGAAGAGGTCAAAAAAGATTTTAAAAATCAAGTAAGAGAAGTAGAGGAAAATTGGGAAGAGAAATAAGATTGATACAAGAAAATCATGAAAAATGAGTCAACAATTTGGTAAAGGAGATGCAACAACAACAACAAAATACTGAAGAAAATAACACCTTAAAAAACAGACTACGCCAAATGGCAAAAGAAGTCCAAAAAGGCAATAAGGAGAAGAGTGCCTTAAAAAGCATAATTGGCCAAATGGAAGAGAAATTACAAATGCTCACTGAAGAAAATAATTCCTTGAAAATTAGAATGGAGCAAATGGAAGCTAGTGACTTTATGAATTTGTAACCTACCACACAATCCAACAGCCACATGACTACTGGCATTTCTAAAACCTGCTTGAATTCTATAGGCCCAGATACTGTTATTCAAATAATGCCTTGTGGGTTTGAGCTCTCATAACTCCTCCATACCCCCTGAAAGAAAAAAAAAATTTAGACCTTCAGGTTAAGTAAATGACAGCAGTCATTTAAGCCATTTTTAACAATAATTATTGCCACCTTTTAATTAGCATAGACATTTTCACATACCTCTCATAAAGATGAAGTTTTTTTTTAAACTATGGTTTTCTTCTTTTAAATTTTGGAATTTAACTGACAAATATACCATATCATGATGTAAGTCTGTTTTTCCTTAGAAGAAGGCGTTCTCAAGGGTATAGATGTCAGCAATTTTTTGAGAGCTAGTATTAATTATAAGGAGCTCAGTAGGAAATTAGTATATATTACTAATGGGAATATTTGACACTAAGGGCTATATTCATTAAACAAAAGGTTTGCTCTATTTTCAGGAATTTTCTTCACATTTCCCTCATAAATTGGATGGTACTGAATGTTCATAAATTGAAAGTCACTAAAAGGTGCATTTTTCACTAAAGATATGAAAATTTCAGTTGCTTCCATGAGAGGCATTGTTAATTTACACACCTAGGCTCAAGGCCTTAAAGCCCCCTTTTCTTCTAGTTCTAATTTGTGTGTATATGTGGACTTTTCTGGTATGTGTTATATGTTAAACTATTGTTTTACTATTATCTTCTCAAGATTTAGAGGATAGAAGAATGTAAGTCTCAAACATCTTTCAAACTCCCAGGGATCCCACTGACATTCCATGGAAATAGGAGTCAGATGTCCTGACTTATAATGGGGCTGTTATAGCAGGAGCTGCCTGATAAATGTCAACTTAGGTCCAGAAAGAAGAGATAGAAGTAGGCTTTCTTCCTTGAAAATCAGGTTCTCTGCTCAAAAAACATATTGCTCTTAAACAACACTAACACAAGTCCCTGGTGACTTAGGATTATAGCTACAGCTCACATTCTTCCTTACTCATACATGTTCAGAACCATATGGTTTCAAGGCACGTGGAAGTTTTATTCTGGAATTCTCTTAAGTGACTGGAAAAGTGACGTGTGGCTAGAATTTTGCACATTTCCTCATCCTTTCCACTTTGTTTCCAATCTAGTTCTGCCCCAATCAATTAATATTATCTTGCTAAAAAAAACTGGCTATATAGTTTATACTAATTATTAGGGGAAGAGTTTGAAAGCTGTTTGAGACTTACATTCTTCTATCCTCTAAATCTTTGGTGTATAATATAAATATACACAATACACATATACATATACATACATAGTACTTATATACACACATATATACATATATACACATATATACATAATACATATATACATGTATACATATATATCACATAAAGACACATGAATATGTTTGTATGTTATATATACATACACACATATATCTTAGATGTAGATAGACAATATTATGGGAGATTTAGATGGATCTCATTTGGAAAAAGTGCAGTGCTTTTAGGAATTCCACTCTTTTTGGTGATGTAAAACTGTTTCTTCTAAAATAACTTTTTAGGACTTCTTCTGATGGTCTCTGCCAATCACAGGACATCATGATCTCAGAAGAATTAAAATAGTAATCAAGCTAAAGGGCAACGGGCTAAGTAGGCATATTGGATATGTGTAGAATGAAATATAATGGCAATAATAACTTGTATATGAGAAATAGTTAAAATTCGGGGCATATATGACTGAAAAGGAGATGAGATTTTTATGTTCTGAAAGTGAAGGATAATTGATAGACACCTCAAGGAAAAAAAAGCAAATGAAGCACTTTAACATACTGGGTGGGTTTCCTATGGAGGAATTTACAGATACATATAAAGAGGGGATTTAAATGTTGTGATCTGCTTCAGCAAAGGGTATCTATACCATTGAGATTCTGATTCTTCTTTGTGTTTAAGGCATTGTGGTTTACCAGAAGGTTAAAAACTAAAAATCCAAATGTCTATCTTTCTTAAAAGATAGAGTTATTTTGTCTATATTGAACCCCCACACCCAATTGTCTTTACTGATTATATGATTTCATTTGAAATACAGGAATCTATTTAGTTTAGTTTAGTTTTTCAACTGAGTTTAACAAATGCCTAAGGGCATCCTACTTCTGTAGGATCATTGACTGATAAAATGTGATTTCACCAAAACTATGATTTAGATAAGAATATTTAGATAACAGCTGCTACATAGCTATTTTTCAGAGTTGTCTTAAAGAATTATTTAACTATGTTGGAAAATATTGCTGGAAATGGAACTTAATGAAAACTATTATAGAAGGAGCTTGTAGAGGTCACCTATACTTTTCTTATTATTTAGAAACAATGCAGTTAATGGTATTAGGCTGTCTTCTTACCCCCTGAATATGATTCAGTTCAAGAAACTTCCAAGGGACCAAGAGAATCTCCTCAACTTGCTTCTTGTGTTTATATGCTGACCTAAATCATCTGAGTGGATCCTGAGCTACTTCATGGCTTGGACCATAGAATATCATTGGGAATCCTTATAATTTGCTTGAGGACCTCAAATTGCCTGTTTCTACTTCACTGGAACTGATATAACAGATAAAATATTTCTAGATAATTATTTTCTAAGGAGAGCATAATGTGTTTCTTTCCTTCCCAACCTGATCTTTCTCCTAATCTCTGCCAATAACCCCAGAACCATTCAGGATGCTTGATTGCTAATATGACAGATGAGATGGGAGTCATCAACAGTACTTTTTCCATTGAGATAGAAGCTTTATCATATGCCCTGCCACTACCTTCTAAGGTCCTTTGAGCCCATGCATCCCATCTGCTAAGCATCAGTGTCTTCCAGAATCATGACCCTGTTATCTGACCTACTAATCTAAGCATCCCTGGGCCCTGTCATCTGTCCTGGAATGTAACCTTTAGGTCTTCTGAGCTTTGCCATCTTCCCCAAAGTTGAACTCTCTTTTACCCAATGTGTCCCTCAATTAATGAGAGTGTGAACTCCTTTAGAGCAGGGACTACCTCACTTTTTTCTTTTCATATTTTTATTCGTAGGCTTCATAGAATGCTTGGCATATAACGAGTACTTACTATATTTTTAAAATTCATTCATTCATGCCTGCCTTTGGTTTAATGAAATGCAACATAGCAGAATTAAAGCAGTACAGAACTGGGAATCAGGAAACCTGTCTCTGTCACTAATTTCCTGTATGACTTTGGATAGCTATTTATATTCTTTGGACCCTAGTGTCTTCATTTGCAAAATAGAGAGGGTTGGACTGGCTAGCCTTTAATGATTAAACACATGAGATAATGCATGCAAAGAGCTTTGCAAGTCTTAAAGCGCTGTGTAAATGTTATCTGTGGCTAGTAGTCATAAAAATAATAATAGATAACAACAAAAAATAATAAAAATAATGATAATAGTTTCCTACAGTAGAAATAATGACAGATTTGGAATCAAGAAATTTGAATTTGGGCTCTATTTTCTACTATGTATGCAGTACCATATTGCATTCATATATAAATATGAAGGCATTTAACTAGCTTACCTTTAAGTCTCCCTATAACTATAAATCTATTATTGCATGGTTCATTCAGAGAGATGACTGTGAGTTAGGGTAGTTAAAGAGAAGATCAACTGAAAAGAATGCTAACCAGTGCTTAAGAGAAGCAGGGCATAAAAGAGGGAGGAGTAGCAGGGAGCAAGATAGGTTTGGCATGACTCTTATCAATAGCCTATGAAGGGGTGGCTAGGTGGCACAGTGAATAGAGCACCGGCCCTGGAGTCAGGAGTACCTGAGTTCAAATCCGGCCTCAGATACTTAACACAAAAAAACTAGCCGTGTGACCTTGGGCAAGTCACTTAACCCCAACTGCCCTCCAAAAAAAAAGAAAAAAAATAGCCTATGAAGCTTCATTTTACAAAGGAGAGCAAGAATGATAAATTTAGTGTCTCCCACCCCACCCAGGAGACATGCGTTCTTATAATGTTTAAGTGAAATAATAGAGATGAAATTGCTTTGCAAATTACAATGTTCTATATAAAGTATAATGACATTATTACTATTAGTGGCAATTTTGATAGTAACAATAATATCAAAAACTGAAGAAGAAAAGAAGGAGGAGGAAGAACAGAGGGAAGGAAGAAAAAGAATGGAAGGAAGAAAGGAAGGGAAGAAGGAAGGAAAAAAGAAACGAAGGGAAGAAGGTAGAAAGGAAAGAAAGGAGGAAAGAAGAAAGGAAGGAAGGAAGGAACGAATGAATGAACGAACAAACGAAGGAAAGAAGGAATGAAGGAAGGAATAGTGATGACAAGAACAAGTACCATTATTCCCAAATGTCATTATCTTTGTATTCTAGGTTGAATTCAAAGCATGGAACATGGAAGGAAGGGGCATATTGTTATTTTATTACTCAATACACAATGCTAGCACTAACAACATTTACTTTATTTAAATGATGTTACTAAATGTAGCAGCTCTGTCCTTTTAACTTGTCTTTTAAAAAGGTATACAAACAATTGTGTTTCCATTCAGAATATTCTAAGGAAGGACTAAATCCCTGATGGAGTCAACAGAGAAACAAGGCACATTTTAAATCATTCTGAAGTATCTGTTCAATAATCAACAAAGAGAGCTTTGAAGATTAACAATTTGATAAATGGCAATGTCCTATCAGAAAGAATGAAATGTAGCATTCTATTTTTTTTTTTTGGCTGATAGACCAAAGTAGCAAATTGGTTATTCTCTCACTTGGTTATTTGCTGGAAGCTTTGGGACTTTGTGTTCTTCCCTGATCTAGGAGTAAAATTCAAGCTACTAGAATCTCTTTGTGGCAGTTTCTTTCCATAAATCAAGCTTATTAAATATATACTGTTTAATGTGGGTTTCTCCTGTGACTTCACTTGGAAATAGTTCAAAGAAAAGTCAGGAAAAGGGATAGGCCAGGTAGGAGCTGCCTAGGATGCAGCACTCAGTGTTGGTGAACTAATAGACCATATTTACTATTATTTTCTATAAATTCACACATTTTGAATGCCAGGAAATCCCACTCTCCAAAGCACATGGGTGTATTTTGTGATGTCAAGCCTCATGTGTTACATTGAAAGCACAAGGTCTCCAGTGGATTGTAAAATACAGAGGAGCAGATGTAGGGGGTTGTAATTTTCAAGCCCTGCCCAGGATGCACAAATGCTTTGTTAAGATTCTGGTTCAATTCCCACCATACCAAATTATTCTGTGTTGAGCCTATTGCAGTTCTGTAGTGAGCCCTGTTGCTAATTGTCAGTCTTTGCTATAGCCTAGTTCAAATATTGAGAGTACTGAATTTAGCCTTTGAAATACAGTGCAGCAGTGATATTTCAGTGTTTATGTCTGTCAAGACAGTCCTTTATAAATATAATTTTTCTATTGTTTTGGTTTTCTTTTTTCAATTTTAATTGGAGATTTCATGTATCACCATATAAATTAACTATTAATTCTAGGCATAATTTTCTAAATGTTATAATTTCAAAGTAATTAACTTAATAATGATTGTTCATATTGGTTCTGTCCTCAACACATTAATGACTCATTATATCCTTGCTTTGTGTATTGATCCATCTATTGTGCTAGCTCATTTCATTCTCATGCAGAGAGAAATGCTTATCAATTGCACCCATGAGCCTAAATTTATTGGAACAGTTAAATGACATTTAATGCAGTGTAGCTGGGAAACAGTGCCAGTAGACAAACCTATTATTATACTAATGGAGTTTCTGAATCACATCTCCCTAAACTCAGCATTATCTGCTAGAGTATTCACTAGTACAATGATAGGTAAGATAGATTAATATCTTTTTGCATTGTATATGGTTTTGATTTTCTTGCTTAATGGACTAGCTATTTCAGACATAATTTTCCTTTACTTCTACTCAGCTTAAATGTTTTAAAATAATCATCAACCAATCAACAGACCAATCATACATCAATTAGAGTATTATGAGGGAGGAACATTGGAAGTTATTATCCACTCTGCTTTCCCATATCTCCCCAAGATCTAACAGATCCCAGTTCAGAATACCATTCTTTCATTGGTTTTGCACTGCCTTTGCTTAGGCTCCTCAAGTAGCTCCTTGCTATGCTTCAAGTATTTTGAAAAAGATTAAATAGATCTTGGAATCTTGGAAAGTAGATCTTCCCATTCCAGAGATCTAAGATTTCTTTTCTCTTCCCTCATTTCCCATCTTGTCCTCCAATAACATGACCACCTCATTTTCCAGAATGAAACAAAACAAGAAATAAAACAATGATCTCACGAATGATTTGCTGTCCATAATTGAGTAGTTTTGAAGGGTTCCCACCCATCATTGACATCCTTTGCATCCTAGCTGTCATCTTCAACTATCACTTCTTCACTGTCATCTTCAACTTTCATCCCTCTCTGTAACCCACCATATTAAATTTGTTATCAGGTGTTGTCAATTCTACCTCCACGATATCTATTTTGTATGTCCTTCTCCTCCCTTCTGACATTGTCAGCTGCTTTAGTTCTTTATCACCTCATGCCTATCACCTTCTGCTTGTTCTCCCTTTCTGAAGTCTCTCCCTATTCCAGTCCATTCTCAACTAAGCTGCCAAAGTCATCTTCCTAAAACACAGGTCAAGCTACCTCATTCTCCTATTCGATAAACTCTAGTGTCTCTCGAATCTTCTCTTTGCCTTCTAAGACCCTTCTATAACCTGCCACCTTCTTGCCTTTCCAGGTAAGGTGGCTATCTTATATTTGAGTCCCCTCTATACTCTGTAAAGTTTGTAGTTTGCAGAGACGCTGGCTTCTTTGCTGTTCCTCACACAACAGTCTCCAGCTACCAACTCTGTGCTTATTTATCTGCCCCCCCCCCATGTCTGGAATACCCTTCCTTTTCATCTCTACTTCCTGAGCTCCCTGGCTTCCTTCAAACCTCAGATAAAATTTTCCCTTCTTCAAAAAGTCTTTCCTGGTCCCCTTAATGCTCATATCTTTCTTCTGCTATTACCTCCAGTTTGCTCAGAATGTATCTCAGATATACATGGTTGTCTACATGTAGTACCCCCATTAGAATATGAGCTTCTTTAAAGTGGAGACTGGTTTTGTTCTATCTCTCTTTGTATCCCTACAGTTTAGCACTTTGATTGTCCCATAATAATCACTTAGTATTATTGTTGACTGACTTACTTTATTCCACATGCTTTAGAGATAATTCAGTTGAGGAACATGCCATAAGGAGTTTCCATTAATCAGTAGGAGCTTCTCAGCTGGATCAATATTTCAGTAGCATTCATCAAGATGAGCAACACGCCCTGACTGAAAACCATATAAATTTCAAAGGAAGTAATTAGAGCATATTCCCATTTGGATTCCATTACTAAACCTTTTCATTTCAACTCAGTGGAAACTGCCTGTATTGTAGTTGAAAAAACATCAATGTAGCTTCATATTACTGCTAGTAAAGGAATATGAAAAGAAAAATATAAAACTGTATATACTTCAGAAATAGAACAAAAGTTACTATAATCATTAAATTCTTAACTTTTTCCAATTGGTGTAAGCACTGTGGGCTCATTATCAAAGGACATTCACTTAACCTTCTTGATTATAGATTTGCATATGAATTCCACGCTTCATATTGACTCTTAATAAATGGTCTACTTGCTATTTTCATATTTGTAGACATAAAAACAAACATTTTACCTTTGGAAAAATTAAGTATCCACATGTATTCAGTGCAGATATACTTTGCAAAATGTACTTGAGGCAAATTTTGATTTGCAAATAAAAACGACTTCGTTTCTAGTCCTGATCATCCTGTTGAGATCTGGGGCCTTCTCTCGTGAAATTGAAACGGCCACCTACCATACTTATTAAGGATATTGAACAAGTGTATGATTTAGCACCTTTAAAGATATTTTTGGATATTATACAAAAGTGGAGGCAGAAAGGTGAAGTTTCATTTTCACTGCTTTTCCCATTATATGGATTTTGTTTTTCTGGTATTTGGTATAAGAGATAAAGTAGCCTGTAATGAAGGTTATTTTCCTCAAATTTTCATCAGTGCTCTTTAATTTGTAGTTTATTTCACCCTTTTTATGCCTCTGGAAATTAGATGTTTCTTGGCGTGACTTCAAAAGATCATCATGATAGTTATTTATTTTTATGGCTCAGATGAATTTGATGCTAGCTCGTTATAGAAGTATGTTCAATTGATCCAATATGTTATGATCTAGTAATACAGAGAATTTCAGTAGCAGTAGTAAAACATACAGGAAAAAATATCTATATCTAGTGAAGCATACTGTAAAAGGGGCTTGTTATCTGACATGTAATGGTTCATTAAGAAGTGTTATAGGCTCACCCCAATCCTAGTTAGAGTCACATTTATTGATCTCTTGTTCCTATGTCCATGTTTAAATGGTCTCCTTTGAGCACTGTTTAATCAGCATCAGAGTTGTAATTGTGTTATGTCAGTATCTGTATTATATACTTCTTTTGATGCCCCGTCAATAAAATCTCAGAAAATAGTCATTGGTTGGATACCAAACATCATGACAAGATCAGAAATGTGAAATGGAAGCAGTAGAGTTTCTAACTTAAAACATTTTCATAGTAGCATGGTTTCTGGTACCTTCTGAGGCAAAGTGAATATGTTCAATTTGTGCTCTTTCTTGTCAATAATTGCTCCCTTTTTATTCTCTTGACAGTACCTTTGGTTTGGTTGAACCATGAAGTTTCTTAATATTGGTAGCTTACAAGAACATTGTTGAATCCTTATCTACCCTTTTCACAATGGAAATCAATATTGTATGAAAGGGTTTGCCATTTGAGGCATATGACATGGAAAAATGCAATTTAAAAAAGCAATTTTGGAATCATTTTATGCTTATAGATATCTTTAAAGATTGAAACATGCCATATTTTGTATTATCTTGGATCATAGTATCATGGTTACAGAGCTAGAAAAGACCAGGTGCCGTCTAATCTAGTGTCTCCATTTTATAGATGAGGAAACTGAGACTCATGGAGGTTAATTGACTTGCCCAAGACCAGGCAGCTGGAAAGCATCAGAGGTGGGATTTTGAACTCAAGTCCTTTTACTCCAGAATCACTCTTTATTCAACAATTATTACTGCTACCCCATTTTACAGATGAGGAAACTGAGGCAAGGAGAGGATAAAGGACTTTCCCCAGGGTCATATAGGTAGCAAGAATCTAAGGCTAGACTGAAACCTAGGTTTCCTTTACTCAAATTCCAGGATTCTATCCACTATGTTACACAATAAGTAATATAATCTTAAAATTCAGACATATTCTTGAAAGTGGTCTCAGAACTTATATACTGAATATTTTATAGTGTCTCCCCCCTCCTGCTGTCCCTTATGCCTTGAAAAATGTGTAAATGTTGACACCATAATGAAATAGATTTGAATGGAGAAGCCTGAAAGAACAGTTATCTCTTTTCCATTAAGCACTAAAATGTTTCTTCCATTATCACTCAAATTGCAAAACAACTCTGACATCTGATTTTCTTTTCTTCATAAATTCAGATTGTTTCAAATTTTACTATTGTCTTTGTACAAATGGAATTCAATCCTAGAATTATGTCAGAGAGCATCCTGTATGAGTTTGTTGTTCTCGTAAATTCCAGCTGATGAATGGCTGAAATAGGCTTTCTGTAAGGAAAAGGTTAAAATGGGATTTCTTTAAGATGGAAAGCTTGGAACATCCTATTTTTTGTTTTGCTTTTTAGAGGGGGGAAGGCAGGGCAATTGAGGTTAACTTACTTGCCCAAAGTCACAGGGATAGTAAGTGTTAAATGACTTGAGGCCAATTTGAACTCAGGTCCTCCTGACTCCAGGGCTGGTGCTCTATTCACTATGCCACTTAGCCATCCCAAGATCCCATTCTTTAAAAGGTTTAATAATCTTTCACTTTACAATATTGTGGTTAATTGCTAATTATATTTAAATTTTTCTTCTTACTTTGTGTGGCCAGAAATGGCAGTTCTTCACCTCAGTATTATTAGATTACTCTTAAAATGGCAGTCAATGGTAACTGCATGAATTAGTGCTCTCAGGACTCATATAGACAACTAACTTATTATCTACTCATCTAAGCCTTTTACAGAGAAATTACTAGAGAACTTGAAAAAAGCAAACAAAACAAAAAACAACCACCTGCTGATTTGTTGACTGGGATGATATTTTATTTTGATCTGGTAATTATTAGTGTGGAATCGTCATTTTATTTTCTGATTTTCATGAACTAAAATGACAACCTTATTTTCATATTTGTATCCCAAGTCCTCAAGAGACAATCGGGTTATGATGAATAGAAGGCAGAATTGAAATGACTTGGATTCTAGTTTAGTCTCTGACACATAAGGTTTGCATATCCTTGGACAAGTTATTTAACCTCTCAGTGCCATGAACATTTAATACTATTAAGTTATAGGTCGGGTCCATATCTGTAAGGGGAAAAGAAATCTCTTTACTCATAGATTCCTCTATTAATACAGTTACAAATCCAGCCTTCCCTAACCTCCTAACACCCCCCCCCCAAATCCTCAATGTCTGTCATATACTAGGTGCATAATAAATACTTATTGATTGATTAGCATAAAATGTTTGAGTGCAATTCCTTCATAAGTAATCCAGGCAGCATGCATTAACAGCAGTGTATTAATGACATTGTGTATCAGTATTTAATATAAATTACAACCAAAGGCATCCTGGTTTGTTCTAGTCACACACTTTAGAATTTTTACTTTGTTAGAGAAGGAAAGATTGAAAAAAAAAGTGTCACTAACTTTGAAAGCATGCTACCTATTGAAAAAGTAAATTATAGTTTAAATATAACTTTCTATGGAAATTAAATAATAGTATAACTGGAAAATATCTTAAAGATCCTCTATTCCAAGGTCCTCAATATATGTGAATAAATTATGGCTTAGAGACTTTGAGTGATGTACTTAAGAACACAGGGTTATTTGGTGGCAAGAACAGAGACTAGAATCCAAGTGTCCTTATTGCCTATCTAATGTTCTTATTACACCATGATTTAGAAAATACTCACATCTGTGATTCATCATAGGATCAGATCATAGGAAGTGACCTTAGAGAGTAGGCATTGTATCCTTCTCATTTTCTGCTATTAAAAATATTGCCCCAGTACAACCAAACATGGGATAAATGAAAGAGTCAATAATCTCTAGCTGCAAAAGTTGTCAAGCAAAACAACATTCTATTTTTCACTATGAAATGAAGACTATGCTCATTAACTTTAACAAAGTAGCACCAATATTGTCCATTTGATTTGCCATGAATTCCTATAGTTGAATTTAGAATGAAATTTTTTTTGGTTCTTTTGTTCACTGTGAGGTCACTTCAGATAAGGCTTCCCATGTTGCTTTGTGTTCATTCTATTAGTCATTCCTTAAAGAACAATAATATTCCATTACATTAATATACTCAAATTTACTTAACCGTTTCAATCATTGGGCACAGAATTTATTACTTTTTTTGCTATTATTCTCAGACCCAATCTGATTAAGATAAGCTTTTGTCATCCTTTATCTTCAGCATTATTTTGATAAACACAAAGTGTCACCACAGAGTTATTTGAATTTGCATTTTTTCCTGATTATTGCTACAGCTTCACATTTTTTCAAGTGGTTGTCAGTAGTTTGGGTTTCTTTCTTTTTCTTTTTTAGAAAACCACCTGCCTATAATATTTAGTTACTTGCCTACTGGAGAAAGGTTCTTAATCTTTAAAAAAATGTTTTTATTTCCTTTAAATTTAAAATAGCAGTCTTTTATTATCAGAGTCAAAGATTATTCTCAAGTGTATATCTTTTCTTCTTATTCTAACTCCATTAATTTTACTTGTTTAAAACTTCTTATTTTTATATAATCAAAATGGCTTATCTTTTCTTTCATTACTACACACTTAGAAATCCACAAATCAACATTATCCATGTTTATTGTATTATATTAAATTTTCTGATTTCATTTTAATATAGTTTGGGCTAGAGGATACCATGCATGGGCCACAGTTTAACATCCTTGCTCTAGAGAACTCAATAAAATTCACATGGAAGAACAGAAGGTAAGGGCTATTAAGGGAAATAATGGAAAAAAGTAGGAAGGAAAAGGAGATGGAACCACAAAATCTCAAGTCATACTAGATTATAAAGTAGTAATGTTTTAAACTATATGGCAGTACAAAAACTTACAAAAGTACATCATTGGATTAGTGTTGAACATTTAGAAATAGATGAATACAGCAGCCTAATGTTGGATAATCCCTAAAATACAAGTTTGGGCAACTAGGTGGTGCAAGGCATAGAGTGCCTGACCCCAGGGAGCCCTGAGTTCTGTCTAGCCTAGAGTCAGGAAGACCTGACTTCAAATACAGCCTTAGCTACTTATTAGCTATATGACTCTGGGCAAGTCACTTAACCCTTTTACCTCAGTTTCCTCATCTGCAAAATGAGCAAGAGGAAGAAATGGTGAAACACTCCAGTATCTTTGCCAAGAAAACCTGAAATGGGTTCATGAAGAGTGAGACACATCTGAAAAAACTGAACAATAAAAATACAAATTATTGGGGAAAGAATTCATTATTCAGCAAACTTAGAAAATTGGATTGTATTTGGATGTAAAATGGGATCAAACATGTAACACAGTACTCTATAATCAATTCCAAACTGATCAATGATCTAAATATAAACAATCATAACATGACAATAGAGAAAAATGGAAGATTGTATCTTTCTATAGAGAGGGGGAAAATTCTTCACCTGCTTATAATAGAAATGAAATGCTTGAATATCTATATTAATACTTCAAGGTCTACATTATTCAAATATATTCCCTCATTCAGATTCTGGTAACAGTTATCAATCAAACCCCAGGATATTTTTCTTCCTATCTCAATGAGTTCAATGCCTGTCTATAGATATTCTCTCCAATGTGCCTCCTGCCCTCATATTAGAGAACTTCACCATAAATAATATTTTGCTCAGTTCCCAAGACCTATTCCTTCCTTCTACTTCCTCTATACACAGAGATAGCATCTATATAGAGATCTATACATAGAGATGGCATTCCATGCTGGAAATGGTTTTCTTCCGCACCTCTGCCTGAGTCTCAGCTCAGTTCCAACTTTCTGCAGGAGGCCTTGTCTTGTCTTTTCCCATCTCCTTTCCAACACTACTAGTACCTTCCCTTTTAAGAGAGTAACTTCCATTTGTACTTTGTTTCTGACACAGAAGGTACTGAATTCTTTGCTGAACGAATGATTGGATACTTACTCTACACTTTGTACTGTTTACATGTCTGCAAGACAATAAGGACCGTATCTGGAATTAGTGGATCAGGATTCAAATTCTCATTTTATTATGTACTACATGTCATTTAATCTATAAATCAATTAATCTCTTTGGGCCTCAGTTCCTTTATTTGCTTGTGAAGGGGCTAGACCGGACCATCTCTAAGATGATATTCAGCTGTAAAGCTGATGCTACCAATTGTTAAATAATGTACAATATGATATGAAACATTAAATTAACATTTAATCATGGAATTAATGACACCACGTGTGACTCAAGATTTTATACTGTTGGCCCAAATTTATCTGTCACTAATAAGAGAGCTTTTTCTGCCATTTTAAATTTTGAAAGAACAACTACCAGATCTCCCTCTGTAGCCTGCTCCATCAGCACTCATGAAGACAAAATCCCAGTAACCAGAGAGGTTCTTTTTTACTTTAAAATTCATACTCAGAGGAATTTAGAATGTTATACAGCACTTGAGGGAATGTGTATTTCCACAGGAAATATTTGGGAAACCTTCTGAATGCAGGGTATCCATGAAGACCAATGCAAAGGAAACAATTCCAATCAAGTTTTTTCACTGTAACAAAAGTGCTAGTCTCTTGCTTACTGAATTCATTGAAGCTGTTTGAATATCTCTCTGTCACATATGGTTAGGCCCAGGGTTGGCTCACCGGTGCAGAAGCCCTGAGACTTCTGGACAAAGAAACTCTCAGAGCTCTTGATATTTCTGATCTAGTGGCAGTGAATTACAGGGCTCCTTTTATTGATGCACTGAATGGGAGAGAGGTTATCAAAACAGCCACAGTCAGTGTGGCATAGCCTGCCCACATTGTTTGTCATATTGCCTGAAAAGAATATATTACTGAAGTCAAAAGTTGAGTTGGTATGTCAGTCACAGAAACAGTCTGACTTGTGAAGTTAAGATTAACTTTTCTGGAATGAGTACTTGGAAGATATGTGACCAGGGTTGGGGGCGGGGGTTGTAGTTATAGGAAGCATTAGAAAGATGAAACTAGTCATTTAAAAAAAATAGCCATTGATCATTCTGATTAGATGGATTTTTTTGGATGAGGGATGGACATTGGGAAAATTAGATTTATATTCTCAATGAAAAAGAATGTAAGAATTCAAAGTATAAGCCTAGATTGTTACTCAGGTCTTTTAATTATTACAAGACACTCTTTTTAAAACTTATATAATTTCCTATTGAAGCATATTCTTTCTTTTCCCATACATTTATTAAACTACTGGAACATAAGCCTTTTAATTTCCCTGTTCAAGAGATGTCCTGTTCAATGTTTTACATTTTTAACAGAGATCAAAATTTCCATTAGAAATATTTTTTCAGTTCCTTTTATATATCAATATTCTGTAATCACATTGATGTGAATATGTGGATGTCCTCCCCAGTCAAACAGATCATAACCCAGCCATATCAAGGCAAATCAAATAAAGACAAGAAGCACTTACTAAGTGCCTGCTATGTGACAGCCACTATGTTCATCACTAGTTGCCTGACCATCCTGTGTGACTCCTGTCCTCTAATAAATCTGCCACAGGAAGTGCACCTATTGCACTCATGATCTTCCTTCCTTTTTTCTGACATTGACAATATACTAATGGTGATCATGGGTTGTCCATTGGTTATTTCTTGTTTTTTAAACACATGACCAGGCCATCTTCCTTTCCATCATATACTTCTTTAATTATATCCTTTATTTCAATTCAATTTCACAGTGTACTATTTTTATTAAGCATTGTAGTCTGCTCACTCTCATGTACTTCTTATACTTCAAATACGATAATATTCCATGGCTCATGGCCAGACAGTACTGGTAGAATACTGAATTTAAAAAATAGGCCTTTGTTTTTGTGAGAAGTTTGGGGTTAGTAAATATGTCTTAACATTTCTCCAAAGTAATCCAGCTTGCTTTCCTACTTCTCCTGTTTAGTTTAATTAATTAATTAATTAAATTTAATTAATTTAATTAAATTCTGGACCAAGTTGTCCATCATAGATAGATAGGTAGATAGATAGATAGATAGATAGATAGATAGATAGATAGATAGATAGGTAGGTAGATAGGTAGATAGGTAGATAGGTAGATAGGTAGATAGGTAGATAGGTAGATAGGTAGCATGGCCTGAAGTCAGGAAGACTCATCTTAGTTCAAATCTGACTTTTTGCTGGGCAAGTCATTTAACACTGTTTGCCTCAGTTTCCTCATCTGTAAAATGAGTTGAAAAAGGAAATGGTAAACCATTGCAATAACTTTGCCAAGAAAACCCCAAATGGGGTCATGAAGAATTGGACATGACTGGAACAATTGAATGGCATATATACATGTACAGAGATATATACACACATAGATATTTTTGCAGATGTCTTGACTATACAGATATGCAGATTGATACATGAATTCTTTGTGTTGTTCAATTAAGTGCATGCAATAATCTGAACAATATACATGCTTAATCCCTGTGGACAGTCAGGTCAAACAAATGGTTATAAATCTCTTTTCTTTTTGCAGGGAGGAAGGTAGGGCAATTGGGGTTAAGTGACTTGCTCAAGGTCACACAGCTATCTTTATGTTAAGTGTCTGAGGCTGGATTTGAACTCAGGTCCTCCTGACTCCAGGGCTGGTGTTCTATTCGCTGAACCACGTAGCTGCCCCTTGTTATGAATCTCTTACAGTGAACTGTGCACTGCTTGTGAACTTGGTTCAGCAAACAAGATGTAAACCACAAATAAAAGGATCTGCAGGACCTCATTATCTTGAGGGAATTTCTCTTTTCCACTTGAACCTTATGATAGATTTTCTTTATGGTTTTCCTGTGGTAGTGGCGATCACCTTTGACAAGCATATGTCTTTTTGGTTTTATGCCTCACTTGCTTTAAATGATCACAGGGACACTGAGCAAGATTATTAGTGTTGTAATCTATTCCATCTTTCATGGAATTTTGAATTAACTAGGTATATAGAAAGAAGGTCTTTTGCTGGAAATCAACAATTAGCATAGAGTGGAATATTGTAATCTCTGTATCTTTATTTTTCTAATAAATGATTTTAATTGTTTATATTTTCTAATTATTTTCAATTTTCTAATGATGAAGATTCTTTTAACAGTAGAATATTGCTTACAAAAAGATTGTACCCTTCTAATGATCTCATAAAAACTGACCATTCTGCATGTGTATTCCATTCAAATAAAAATTTGATATCCATGGGAAAGTAGGCATAAAGGTCAGTTCTTGGTATTCTCTAGTTATCTCTTAGGGTGTTATTAAGACTCAATATATTTCCCATTCCTTGGCCACTTCCCCTTCCTTCATTAAAATATATGATGTGAATATCTCAAAATTTCAATGCCTTCACAATTGTGTTGACTTCATCAACGATATTCTCTCTACTTGGTGTGATTCAGGTGCATTTCCCATCTTTGTTCTCATTTTTCCCATTCCAACCTCTTCTATAATCTAGGACTAAGATGTTAGAATGAAATTATGATGACTCCTCTGTTCTTGATGGTGCAATATTTTTAGAAATAAAAATCTTTGCATATCTTTTCTATGTGTCTTCCTATTTTCATCCTTAAATGTCTTTGAAAGAATTTGCTTATTTGAAATTGTTACCAACTTTCTTTCAATTGGTCTTACAAGCCCCCCTCACACTTGTTTTCCTTCTGTTTTCTGAGTTAATATTGCCCAGAGTCATTCAGCATCCTGATTGGATGAGACCACATAAAGCACTGTGCCAAATTTGAAACACTATATAAATGCTAATTATTATTATCATTAAGATTTTTTTAAATTTAATTTTAATTTATTTTCTTGGTTACATCATTCATTTCCACAAGGTTTTGAGTTGCAGATTTTTCTCCCCTTTTTGCCCCTACCCCCCAGCCCAGAACATTGATCCCACTGTAAGGTCCCTCCCACATTCTGTTCCCTTTTATGCCCTCCTCCAACACCCCTCTAGCTTTCTAGCAGGGCAGGGAGGGGCTCCCTGCCCCCATCCCTGAATGTATTATTTCCCAGTTGCCTTTGATTTTATAGCTTTAAATACTAGATTCTTACAATTCCTCCCCTGTCACCCACTCCCACTGGGAGGAGCAGCAATTCAATACAGGCTGTACCTGTGTTATTACACAGGACATCTCCATGGTGGGCATATTGTGAGAGGC
>CM053594.1:208597491-208614033 GCA_028646575.1 Pseudocheirus occidentalis
GTCTTTTGGAGAGTTTTGGAGCTTGAAAATCTGTTTAGCATCCCATTTTATGAGTTTTTTAGCGTGTTTGTGTGGGAGCTGCGGTGCTTTGCTGCTTCTACTCCGCCATCTTGGCTCCACCTCCTATCATTAAGATTTTAAAATTAGTTCATATTCTAAAATGGTGTTGCCTATAGCTGTCATACATATCCACTTGTTAAACAAGTTTTAGTCTTATTATGGCAATGGAGTTACATCAGCTGAACTTCTAGGTAGTCAATGTTCTGGGCCTTTCTTTTCTAATAGTTTTATGAACAGTTGGTCAAGATGCAATTACTTTAATATGTAATTAAATAGGTCAGGATGAAGTTGTTTTAATTGCATGCTACTTCATTTTCTCATTTTTATTCTTTCCTTTAGCTTTGAACTACTTTGTTCATTTACTCTAACAAGTCTATGATATTGTGATCTTTTTAATTGGTGTTCAGTGTGCAGATAACTGATTCAGGAATGACTCACATTAGTAATGAGTCAGTTCCTGTCTATTAAAATATGATCAATTTCATTTTTTGAGTGATAATATTTGGTGCTTGCTAGTTCTGGAGATTTCTGATTATTTTTCACAAGAAAATGTTCATTGCATATGGGCATGAGACACATATAACCTATCATTCTTTGTCCTCTCTCATTTCTTATTCCCAGTTCATATTTTCCAACAATTTTTTGCCATCGTCCCCTATTTCTTCCTCTTCAGTGAAGTCACCAAATATCAAAAAATATATAGATTTAATTTAGAGAGTCTTATTTAAGTTTTCTATGGAATTTCTGTACCTTTTCCTTGCATACGCTGCAAGTGTTTTCATAGTAGTCACTTTGAAAATATTTATCATTATTATTGCAGTACAAGATGTCCAGATTCCATGAAATAATGTTTATTGCTTTAAGGCCCATG
Organism: Pseudocheirus occidentalis; assembly: GCA_028646575.1. Lineage (NCBI taxonomy): Eukaryota > Metazoa > Chordata > Mammalia > Diprotodontia > Pseudocheiridae > Pseudocheirus > Pseudocheirus occidentalis. Next base: position 208,598,423 of record CM053594.1, read on the forward strand.
ACAAAACTGATTCCATCAACTCCTTTATTTGCCTCTCCAAGGAGAACCTATGATCCATCTTTATATATACATGTATAGTGAGAAAGTCAAGATAGGTCCTGCAGTATTACATCTACAATCAGTCACTGGACAAGGATTTCACATTTAGAGGGCCAATGGCTAATTCCAAATAAATATCCTAAATTTGCTACTAGTAAGCAGACCTTTATTGTCTTTTGTTTCCTTTCCCCTTTCAACCATTGTCACTGCAGATGTGACTGGAGATTGCACAGAACTGAAGGTCATTTTCTGTTCTTTTTTGAGGGTGGCTTTGAAGTAGACCTCTTTATAAAAGGGCATGAGAAAATATTGATCACAATGTTATACCACTTTGTAGCTTATAATTGCTTAAATCTACCATAATCTCATTTTATCCTTACAACAATATGATGAAGGATATGTGTGTGTGTGTGTGTGTAATATGTATAAATGGGGAAACAGACTAAAAAATAATATAGATGACTTAAAAACCTCACTTCATGTCACTGAAAAAACAAGTGAGACTTCTTGCCGATAGCTCCCTCTTCTTCCCTCCTCCTCATCTCACATTATTCAAATTCTGTATGCCACTATCCTTTCTTTCATCCCTATTTCACATGAAGAGGTGATCCTTCTCCTTGCCAGAGCAAATTGCTCTCTATGCACATATGATCCCATTCCATCCCAATTTCTCCAGCAAATTGCCACATCTGTCATCCCCATTCCCAATAATCTTCTATTTCTCCCTATCTACTGGCTGCTTCCCTACTGCCTACAAACATTCCCTTGTCTATCCCATCAAAAAACTCTCTTGATCTAGGCATCCCTATTAAATATCATTCCATATCTTTCTTTTTCTTATGCATAAACTCCTTGATAAAGAATTCCATGATTAATGCCTCCTCACCTTTTCCTTTTACACTTTCTCTTCGGCTTGATACACTCTTCTCTCTAGGTTTCCATCACTCTTCTTTTCCTGATTCTCCTCTACCTTTCTGACCACTCCTCAATTTCCTTAGCTAGATTGTAATTTATATTCTTCCCACTAAATATGACTTCTAGACCTTCTTTTTTTTCTCCCTCTGTATTATTTTGATTGGTCATCTCATCAGCTCCCATGAATTCAGTTATCTATGCTGATGATTCTCAGGTCTATTTATCTACTCTTAGTCTCTCTCTTAGCTGCCAGTCTTACATCTCTGTTTATTGAACATCTCTAACTGAATGTCTTATAGACATCTCAAACTCAGTATGTCCATAACTGAACTCAATTACTTTCCTTTCACACCTTCCCTTCTTCTGAATTTTCTTATTTCGGTCAAGGACATGAATATTAAGCCATTGCCCAAGCTTTCACCTAAGCCTCATCCTCACCTCCACAATCCCTACCCTATATCCAATATATTACCAAGACCTGCCCATGTTACCTTCACTGCACTTCATATCCTGCCCCTTTTCTCCTCTGACACTAGAGCTATCCTTGGGCAAGCCCTCATCACTTCTTACTTGGACTATTGATATATCTCTCTAGTTAGGCTCTCTGCCTTGTCTCTCCCTAATCCAGTCCATCTTACACTCAGCTGTAAATATGAGTATCTTATATTGCAGGTATGAGCATATCACCCTCCCCCCCGACTCAATATACTCCAGTGATTCTCTGTTATCTCTAAGATGAAATATTAAATCTTCTTGACATTCAAAATCTATCATAATCTTCTCCACTCCTACATTTCCAATATTATTATACCTTACTCACCCCTACATAAGCTCTGATTTAGTGACATTAATTCTTACCGTTCCTTGAATAAGATACTGCATTTTCATTGGTTGTTCTCAATGGCTCAGACTTTCTCCCTCCTCATTTTTCTCAATTACTTCAAATTGCAGCTAAATAATGGTGCCTTCCTTTGTTGATTAGCTCCAATTTATCCTGCATATATCCAATTTATATATAGTTGTTTGCATGTTTTCTCCTTATATTCTGAGCTCCTTTAGAGCAAGGATTGTCATTTAGCTTTCTTTGTGTCCCCAGTACCTAGCACAGTGCCTGTCAATAAATCCCTCAGGTGTTTAATAAATGTTTATTGACAGACTGGCTTTCCTAAGGTCACTCAGCTAATAAGCAGAAAGGTTTACACTTAGGTCTTAAGTATCCAAGTCTCTTTCCACTATATTATGTTAACTTTCATTAATTTTTAAAATCATATTTCATTATTGCTTATTTTTCCAGATTAAATTTTACTTGTATTTAGAAGCAACTTCACCTAGTTAGCAGATAGAAGAAAAAAGAAAATCAGAATAAGCATTTGCTCTGAGGTTGGAGTGTTTTGGTTTTGACTTTTATGGTTCAATCCTTTTTATCTGATAATGAAGAATGTGAATACATTTTCAAGTTGTATATTTGACCCCAAGCTTTTTTGTAGTTCTAGCATACAATTTCCTGCCACTGATCTCAAGGACTTAAATAGTGCAGTTCCCTAAATGACACACCGTTCATTTCTAAAGATCTGAAGTGTTGATAAGTATCACCACAGTAGTGCTCAAATTTTGTAGTATTTCAATGTTCAATACCCAGAGACATGCTACTATTAAAAAAACATTACTAAGTAAGGACGTTATAGCTTACCTATAAAACAGCTCAATAGAAAGTTCAGCAATTATACTCATTAGTCATTTAATGGCAAATTGCAAAATCTCCCAAATATTTTGCTTTTTCTCTCTCCCACTGCAGTCCTTTTTAAGCCAGCAGGGGTAAGGGTGGACTATGTAGCTTAATTATTGGTTTCTAGACTCAATAGCTGCGGATTCCATTCTGCAGCCTTTGTTACTCTGTAGCCCTGATGGAAATCAGTATTTGCAATGTATTGCCAAATAGGTTCTGGCTCATTGTTGAAGCTGAGACAATTGGGGATATATTATCAAATTTTAAGCATCTGTTTTAAGACACTGTATGGAAGTTCAGGCTTCACTGCAACAATTGTATATAACAGAATTCCATATCTTGGTACTGGAATGGTTTTAGAAAGAATAAATCACTTGGGTATTTTAAGATTCTGTGCCTGCAGGTGAATTAAGATATCAGAGCTTATGTGGATGGGATGAGTGGACAGCTCTGACACTTTCAAAGGTCTAAAGACATGATTTGAAACCGGAGAAATGACACTATATGGTCACTTCCTAGGCCATGTGCTTCATTTATTTTTAGCTATCCATGGCAGTTATTAGATTTTATAAGAAGCCATAAAGGTCACTTTTAATCCACTTTTGTTGAAGCAGCCACTTAACTTAGAACTAATTAGGTATTGGCAGAAAAGGACTAGGTCTACTTTTTCTGCTTCTAACTGGTAAGTCAGAGGACACAATAGTTTAGGAATCAACTGTACAGTGTGCAGCCAATTCAGGATCCTAGTGATGAACAATAGATTTATGAAGGTCTTTGAAAGATGTTTTTGCTTTGCTACTCAAACCAAATGTCCTATAGGGGAAAAATTAAGTTTAAAGCCATTTCATTATTGCTTGTATTTTCAAATTAAATTTTACTTGTGTTGAGAAACAACCTCAGCAAGTAGCAGGTAGCAGAAAAAAAAGAAGAATGATTTGCTTATTTATTGGAGAAAAGTCATTCCATTGGATATAGTTAAATGTCTTGAAACAAAGCTGAGTCAACAACAGTTTTCCCTTTGGTCTTAGTATCCTTTCTTCCAGGAGGTAGCTTTTAGAGAATATGAAATCAAGATTGAGTTTGTCCATGACCTATTTCTTCTTCATTTAACTTATTTTTTTTTATTAGAAGGAGCTGCTGCTACTGCTGGCATTGGAATGAAATAATATATTGGTCATGTATATCTGGGTTAGGCAAAAGGCTGATATAGGCCAAATGGTTACTGGCAACAGCTCCTATAAAACTTCTAAATATTTACCATATAATGCAAATTTCCTGATGGCAAGGACCATTTTGTTTTGTTTTGTTTTTTCTTTCTTTTTCAGTAACTCACACAGTCCCTTGAACAGAATAGAAGTATACTGATGCTTATTCAACAGATCTTGAACAAGTAAACTGAAGACACTTTAGAAAAAGACTCTGGGGAAGAAGGTGGGCCCCATGATCATCCCAGAGAGATCATTGTGTTTCCTACTCTGACTCTATTGTAATATACTATTTACTGCAGAGTCAGGACTAAGGATAGGAAAGATAAGCAGCCACACATAATTGGAACAATGCAAAGAAGAAGCAACCAGGGACACTTTTAAGCATGGTATTTAATAAATGAATTACTTTACATGAAAAAAATTCTACTCTTCATGCTATGTAAATATTTTCACACAAGTCATGTTACATTTGATATAGTGAGTGTTTAAAGCCTCCAATGGATAATAATATAGAAGAAACCAAGTTTTTCAACCCTACCTCATATACCCAAATGCTTTGTCACAGCAGTGACTTATTGAATTGGATGAAGTAGACAGAGAATTTCTGCCAGGATAATATTGAAAAGAGAATTTCTGCCAGGATAATATTGAAAATTGGAACCTACTGATATTCCTTCCCTAAATTCACTCACATTGTCTTGACATCTAGCAGGATTGATCAGTTTTGGAAAGTCATTGGAAATTTGAGGGAGAGATAGAAAAAAAAAGATCCAACTAAAACTATATACTATAAAATTGTGACCTAGAAAGGATATCCCCCATTGCTGAGCATTCATTAGAAGCTTAATAAAAATCCATTATATTAGATATCCTAAGATTCTATAATTCTGTGGTGAAAGGGAGCAAGTGGAACACAAGTTGGCATTTTAGACAATGGGAAATTACAATGTATTTAACATGGGTCAGAGCAGAAAAAAGCTCTTGGTTGGATTTAACTCACTACCATTCCTCAGAGACGTGGTATTAAACTGAATAGTCTGTGTGCAAGATTCTCCTCAGTCTTCTGCTATGGTGACATGGGGAGTCTTGATTTTCCATCTTCATGCCTAAGAAGTTTGTGGTTCTTGGGGGGCTCCAGTTGGCTCAGAGAGGATGTTTATCCAATGTCTTTGTTCCTTTGGGAGAGTGAGTTCTGGAAGGAAAAACAATGTCTGGGATTATGGGTGTGGTCAGAGCAGTGTTGTCATGGGAGGCGGGAAACACTAGTGATGAAGCACCTCTCTTACCCACTCCAAGCCGAGGCTACAAACCCTGTTCTTTATCCACTCTTAGTAATCCATCCCCCCTATTACTGACAACCACAGTAGAAGCTTTTGACCTCTGACAGCGTAGTCAATGTGCAAAACTGTGAAATGAGTTGTTAGTGACACCAACCAAACCTCAGGATGTATTGGATAGATAGTCTTGAGGACTGAAGATTTTCAGTCTAGGACTACACCAACTATTTAATTTAATGTGGATGAACTGCAGGCAGATATCCAAGTACATCTGAATAAGGTCAGACTCACTCTTCTATATCTTATAAAGTCACTTATAAAGATAAAATTTTAATCTTGATAAAGCCACTTCTCAGAATTCAGCTAATACAACTTGAAAATAGATCAGGATACCATTAAAATTTATTGTTATGTGATAGTCTTATAGGTTCCATAAGATATCACATAGTGCAAAGAAGGAGGGGTAAATCTTGATTGAGCTTGCCTGTAGTTTGATGATTCTGAAATTCTAACCATTTACTAGATGGTTGAAGTGTGTGCGGTTCTTTCTAGGAAATATTGCCTAGACCCAAATGAGCAATAAATGGATGAAATAGACATTGGATTACAAGGGTCAAATGCCATCAAAGTATACTTAAGTGGGATTTGATGAGTTTACAACAAGGCTACTGGTTAGTTTATCTTTTATGGAGTCATAGAGGCCTTTATGAAAATGGCCAACCAGAGGGCAGCTCTATGCCAAACAAAGTTCTGAGCATACAAATTCTGGTTAGAGAGTCTAGGATAATCTTGTGATCTTGAGGAAACTGCTTCATCTCACAATTCATCTTTTGGAGATCCTCAAAGTTCAGTAATGAGTCTCACAAGCATTCAACAAAAGGACTAGTTTAAACATATAGGGCATAGTTCAATATGAATGGGCCACCAGTTTATGCAGGGTGATAGCAAAGTATACTCTGTCATAGTCTATAGAGAAGTTTGCTGGCTACAACCTTATCGGAATCATATATCTACAGCAGTAAGGCACTTGAAAGACCAATCTATTCCAACTCCCATATTTTTCAGATTAGCAAAAGGGAGTTTCTAGCAGATTAAATCTTATGGAGGTGAAATTACTTGTCTAAAATCACATAGATAACAAATGAGATGTAGGATGTGAACCCAGATGTTCTGACTCCCAGGCTAAGGTTCTTTACCCTGTATCATGATGTATATGTGGCCACAGTGCCAAAGACATAGATATGTGTAAATAAGATGTGTACTAGTACAAGCCATACTAAAGCAATAGACATAGTCACTACAAGAAGGGATCAGAGAGACAAAAAGTCACTTTTAAAAACAGGGGCAAGAAAACTTGGTAAGTAGCTCTCCTGGGTAGTGATCACATGCTTATATTGCAGTAAAGAAGAGAGGCCTGATTGGGCAGCTCAAGTTGTATCCATGAGGAGGTGACAAATTACTCTTTTTATTGAGTTAGGGGACCCGGGCTCACTGAGCCATATTCTTCTTCCTGTAGAGTCTTGAGTACAGCTGAAACCATCTCTATTCACTCATGAGTCAAATCCAACTATTCTGATATCGGTAGGCCAAGTGGGGGCTACAGGGTATCTAACCCAAGAAGTCAGGTAGAATAGGCTCTAGGCAGAGTAGTACGGAATAGGGGTTTAAGGAAAAAATGTGGCTGAACAGACAGAGTAAAGAACTAGACACAGTTATGAGACAAAGAAGACTGAAGGATAGGGACTGGGGAAATTTCAGGGTTAGAAGTAGCAAGCCAGGCATGCTTTTTGGACTGAGAACATAGTGAAGGAAAAAACTTAGTTAAGGACATTACTGGATACAGGAAGGTGCAAACTGAGTTATAATATCAGTAATGCTAAGCCAATTATGTTAAAACAGGTGGGTATTGGGGCAACTAGGCAATGGATAGAGTTGCGGGCCCTGGAGTCAGAGCAGAGTTCAAATCTGGCCTCAGATACTTGACACTAGCCTTGTGACCCTGGGCAAATCACTTAACCCATTGACTTGCCAAAAACAAAACAAACAAAAACAGGTGAAGACATCAACAAGGACCATAGGTTAAACAGTTGAATGCAAACCAGGTCTGATTTGCTGACCTGGATCTGCAGGATCAAGAAACAGTGAGGGCCCATCTAACCAGATCCCATGAAGTATGGAGGTCCGAGGAAATCTCTGTGAATAGCTCAGTCTAATAATGAGGATTATTTATTTGGAGACAATTTGGGTGTATTCCCTTTGCCTTTAACTCTCTGTTTGACTTTGGACTTAAATTTTCTCAGCCTCAGTTTCCTCATCTGCAAAAAAAGGAGTTGGACAAGATGGCTTCTAAGTTTCATTTCATGTGTCCTCCTGTGATCCTTCTTGGTCCTAAAAATTAAGAAGAATTAATGCTATTTCACATCCTGAATGTTGGAGACTGTTTCCTCATTCCCCCAAGACCCTTCTGTTCTTACGTCTGTGTGTGATACCATAAAATTCAGTAAATATGAGTTTCATTGAGAGGGTTCTAGTCTCTTAGCCATACTTTGGAGGTCTTTGTCTTTCCTTCTTAGGACAGCATGGTGTAGTGGAAATAACACTAGACTGATTTAGGAAATCCGGGTTTAAGTCCTGTCTCTGACTGTGTGACTATAAACCAGTCACTTAATCTCTGTGACATTCAGTTTCCTTGTGTCTTTAAAATGAAGAGAAAATATTATAATATACATCTAAGAGGGTTATTTTAACCCTCTTTTGAAAAAAATAAGGTGTGATTAGGACTTTGTAAGCATTAACTTCATTCTCCCCCTCCCCCCATCCATTACCACCCTCCTCCTCTGCATTTGCTTGTCTTCTCTTCCTCTTCCTCTCCTTTCTCCTGCTCCTGTTCCTTCTCCTCCTCCTCCTCCTCCTTTTCATTTATTAGTATTATCCCTAATCAATCTGCAGTTGGGATTGAGTATGTGTGGTAGTGATGGTGGGGATGGGGATTTTTAATCCAGTACATGACAAAGAGGATCTTTAAAAAAAAAACCCAAAGCAAAAAACAAAAACCAGCCAAACCACACACATAGGCAACTACTTTGTTAGTGAGACACTTGTCACTGGCATTATCAAACTACGGTGTGTGTGCTCTTCTGTCAGACATATTGATAAACATGAAGTTCTGTTGTTGTTTTTATTGGCATTTATGTATCACTTTACCATTTTAAAGCACTTTATACATAATAGCTAATTTGAACCTCCTAAAACCTTACTATGTGGGCATTAGTGGTATTAATAACTCCATTTTGCAGATTAGCAAACTGAGACTTATGGAGAGAAGACCATTGTCACACAGCTAGCAATTTTCAGAGGTGGGACTTTTAGCTAGTTTTTTCTAACTCCAAGGATGAGGGAGAGAGGGAGCCACAGCTGAAAAAGATAAAGAAGAGGAGGCGATGAACTTGCCACATTGGGTGAGATCATTAGGGGACTAATTGTAAGGCACATTCCCAGTTTAAGATTCAATGATTTCATGAAAAAGTGATATTACCCCATTTCAATAGGTTTATCCTTAGAGATATGACAGGAAAACAGGAACATTTATGCCCTCAAGAAATAAACAGTAAGCACTTCTACCTGATTGTGAAATCATTGTTAATGGTCAATCACTAACAGTTAATTTATAGTAACTTCAATTTTTTTACTGCTCCCCTTTAAAATATTTTTCTCAATTACATGTAATTTTTTAAACATTTGCTTTTTAAAATTTTGAATTCCAAACTCTCTCTCTCTCTGTCTCTCTCTGTCTCTCTCTGTCTCTCTCTCTGTCTCTCTCTGTCTCTCTGTCTCTCTGTCTCTCTCTGTCTCTCTCCTTTCTTTCCTCCTTCCCCCCCTCCCTCCTCCTGTGGAGAAGCCAAGCAATTCAATATAGATGATACATGTGAAGTCATATAAAACGTATTTCCATATTATCCATAATGCCAAAGAAAACACAGACAAAAAAACCCAACCAAGCCCCAAGAAAATGAAGTTTAAAAACTATGCTTTGATCTTCATTCAGACTCTCAGTTCTTTCTCAAAAGAGGAATAGCATTTTTCATCATAATCCTTTGGAATTGTTTTGAATCATTGTATTGCTGAGAATAACCAAGCCATTCAAAGTTGATCATCACACAACATTGCTGTTACTGTGGGCAATGTTCTCCCTTATGTTAACTTTATTCCAGTCAAAGGGAATTTGTTTTCTTATCCCTTTGGGAATCAGGTAGATTTATAACACTACGTGCTGTGGTTGAACCAGATCAGAGGTCTGTCCCTCATCTTCTCTACTACATAAACAATTGAAGTGTATTGACATCCTAGGTCACAAAATATACTAGTCTGCTATCCGCAAGACCAGAACTATAAACTCACTAAACAGGGCCTATTGTAAAAATGGCCTGAGACAGCAAGATATAGTGGAGAAAAATTTGTAACTGTGGTTTGCAAATCCTACCTTGCAGTCTTAGTCCTTGGGTGAATATATCGCTGCTTAAGGAAGTATTGAATAATGTCAATGAAGTATTCAGTTGAACAAATTCAATTCCATAAACAGTAAATATATATCATTCTGCAAATGCCAATCACTGTGGCAGGTATAGGGAAAATAAAGACAAAAATGAAATAATCATTGTTTTAAAGGAACTTAAGGAAGCTAGGTAGCTGAGTGATAAAGTGTTAGGCCTAGAATCTGAAAGATTTGTGTTCAAATGTGACCTCAGACATATACTTGCTGTGGGACCCTGGGCAAGTCACATATCTGCTTCCTGCCTCAGTTTTCTCTGCTCTAAAATGGTGCTGCCAGGGTTGTTGTGAGGATAAAATGGAAAAATATATGTAAACTGCTTAACTCAGTATCTGGCACATAGTAGGTGTTTAGCAAATACATGTTTCCTTTCATGAAATTCTATTGAAATCAATCTGGTTTGGTATCTGCTCAGTGCAGACCTAATATGAGATATTAGAGAAGGAATGTTACTTCAATTACTATCTAGGTTTTGCTTTTTCTCAAAGAAATTCTATTTCATTGGAAGCATTGATAAAGTTTGTCAAATACCAAAAATCTTGCTGAATGAATGGTGAGATAAAAATCTTGCTAAATTAACAGAGGAAGAAAGTTTAACACAGCCATAACTGGCCAGGAAGGGATTTCCTCATTGGAATGAAATGATATAAATTAAAACATTGCTATTTTAAAATGGAATATTTCCAAAGGATGTCATCACTGGAACTGATACAGTAACAAAGACATAAAATTCAGGCATAAGACAGACTATGTGGTTTAAGGTCTCACAGGTGTGAGGTTAACGAGCATTTTCTGGTTTGGGGGAAGCCTTCAATATAGAACCTGTAATTGAATGGCTTCCTAGAGGAAGTGGGTATACAGTAGAGATGTGAAAGAAGAATAGGTGGTTATATTTGAGTCTGATCTGTTTAGAGATGTAGCTTGGAGTGCCTGGAACAGACCACATTTTTACCAAGCAAAGGAAAAATGTGTTGATCTTCTTTGTTTCTTGAGAAAGAAGAAAAGTAAAAGGTGTATTTCCTTTTTACATCTACATATTTCTATAAGACTTAGATAGATTTATTTTGGAAAAATAGGTTCTGAATTTTACAATGAAAGAAAACAGAATATATATGATGTTTTGCTAAAAATACAGATATTTTCAATACAGACAATGTTTTGAAGTAGAAATTGGTGGTTACATTGTTTTGTATGATTCATTGGCATATTTCTTTAAAAATCAGGGCCTGTGCTATTCCTTGTTAGAGAAATTGTTGTAAATATTTTAAAGCCTTTTAATATTTCTCTCTTTCCTACCTCTGTACCTTTGCTCACACTTATATCTCTAACCCAGTAATCTTAACTTTTTTTTAAATTGAAATTCTTACCCATTTGCTGGGGTAGCTAGGTGGTATAGTAGATGAAACACTGAGCCAAGATTGAGAAAGATCTGAGTTCAAATCTAACCTCAGATATTTACTAGCTGTGTTATGCTGAGCAAGTTCACTTAGCCCTGTTTACCTCAGTTTCCTCATCTGTAAAATCAACTGGAGAAGGAAGGGGCAAATCACACCAGTATCATTGCAAAAAAAAAAAATAAAAACCAAATGGGGTCACAAAGTATTGGACATGATTAAGTGACAGAACAGAACACCCAGTGGCTTTTGGAAAGATAGGTAGACTGATGTGAATTAATTTAATTGTTTTGGAAAATAATTTAGAGTTATTTAAATAAGGTGATTAAAAATTCATACTCTTTGATCAGGAGATTCTATTGCTAGGCATATCCCTGAAGGAAATCATTTATATAAAGAAAGTCTCCATATGCATAAAAGTATTTATAAATATGTTTTGTTGTAGGAAAAATTTAGAAACAAAGTTGATGACTATGAACTAAGGAATAGTTGGATAAATTGTGGCACATGAATGTAATGGAATATTACTGTGCTATAAGAAATGGTGGATATGCTTAATACAAAGAAGCATGGAAATGGCTTACATTAATTGACATGAAGTGAAGGAAACCATATATAAAGTCTATAATAATGTAAAAGGAAACAAGAGCAAGTCATTCTGAAATTAATTTTGTAAAATTATAAAGAAGTAGAGGATTAGAAAATATTGGACAGATAGAGACTGAAAAATAGAAACAGACTGAGAGAGCTAGAGATAGAGAGAGAATGACCAATGTCATCACATGTGTCATCTTGACTTGCACATGAATTGTATTTCAGTGAGGCAGAGTTGCACAAAGTTGTCAGCCTCACTCCCTCTTCCTGAGTCATCGAAGTCCATGGCCCAGGATGCAGTAGGTGACCTTGGTATCTTTGATACCTGATCAAGCTTTAAGTATGCCAAAACACCTGCTTCAACCGCCTTCATGGCCTTTGGAATAAATTGTTTTCCTCTACCCATTCCACCTGGGAAAGTCTTCACATGCTTGGGGCAGACATTCCCCTAATTCACCAGGATATTTGAAGCCTGCCAGTTACCCTCAACCTAGTTTAGCCCATCTACCGAGACAGTTTATTGGGGTGTGGCTGCTGTTCATTTTATACTCTCTTGGACCCACAAGTGAGAGTTGAGTAAAGGTGGATGTCAAAGGTAGATGAGCAGCCTTGAAAAGGGCTCAGCAAGCCTCACATCAGAAGTCCTCCCTGAATACATATTCTCTGTATGGGCCACCACCAAATTCCAAAGTAAATAATGGGACTACAATTTGAACCCATGCCTTCTGACCCAGGTGTTGTTCTTTTGGCTGTGACTGTATTGAGTTATTTGTGTGTAAATTATATGCCTTACTAGAATACACACTACTTGAGGGAGAGAACCAGATGTAATGGCAGTCTAGTGAAATAGAAAGGCCACTAGACATGGTGTCATTAAGATTTGAATTAGTTCTGACCCTTTGTTAGTATGATTCATTGGCAAATCACTTCTAAGACTCATTTTCCCATCTATAAAACATGGATAAGACTAATCATGGATCTTTACTCAAGTAATTGCAAAAATACTTCTATACATAGATGCGACACCTCTATTTCCTAGTACTCCATATGCCATTAACTAGCTATAAATCTTTGACTCGACATATCTGGGCACCTATTTCATCAATAAAATGGGTGAAGTAAACTCTAAGAACTAATCTTGAGTTGGTGGCGTTATCATAATGAGCACTAGAAATATGAATTCTATTTCTGATCAATATGGTGATATTTTGCTAGTTCTGAGACTAGAGAATACACTTTTCTGGAACATCTGATGTTTTCAGAAACTTCTGACTCTACATAACCACTTATATCCTCTGGTGCTATCATTAGGCAAGTGTCTTTCTCAGCTGAACTGGAGTCCTTGGCTTCTCTGTTGTCCTTTGACCCCTCTGTTAGACACTTCTGCTGCTATTATGGATCACCACTGGGTGTGTCTGTTGCTGATGCTCTCTGCTACTGTCTAGCGGGCTGCAGTTTCTATGTGTCCTGGGGGAGTGGCCTGCCCTCTCTTTAGCTTGGTAGTTTGGTATCCTCAGTCCACTTTTATTTATTTTATGGTATAAACTCTTCAACCAATAGCCTTTATCCAGCTATAAAAGTCCTTGAACGTTTTAAAGTTAATCTTTTAAAACTATTTTCTCCTGCTATGTCTCCAGGTACCTCAGGCTAAACTTCTGTTATCCAAAATTCCTTTGAATTTATGTCCCTGGGTCACTAGACCTGGGTCCCTTTAAATCCTCCTGTGAACTTAACAAAATGCCAAAGGTGCTGACTGGAGCTTTGCCAAAAGATTCCCTTGGATACCATCATGCCCCTGGTTGCTATGTCTCTATCTCTCTCTCTCTCTCTCTCTCTCTCTCTCTCTCTCTCTCTCTCTCTCTCTCTCTCTCTATCTATCTATCTATCTATCTTTATCTTTCTATCTATCTATCTGTCACTCTATCTACCTGTCTGTCTATGTAGGGCCAACATTCAAAAGAACCAAATGGACCTGATAACCTGTATTGTTCTATGCTGCTCCCTTTTTAAGCATTCCCAAGAGCATGTAAAACTCTGGTCTCTCTTCATTATCATCGTTATCATCATCATCGTTATCATCATCATCATCATCATCATCATCATCACCACCACCACCACTACTTCTATCACTATCACTTCATTGGTGAATGTAATAATAAACAACTCGGTCATACTGACACCATCTGTTGATTGTTCATTTTAAGGCATTTCTTGGTAAAATAATATATTGCCAAATTAAATAAGTTAAATTATAAAGAATAAATACCCTATTGTTATCTTAAAACTTTAATTTGGAAGTTTGGTGGACTATTTTTATTTTAAAATTCACAAATGTTTTTGTTAAAGTGAAAACTAAGGCATAAAAACTTAGTAAATAATATTTTCATTTAAACATTTAATTTTACAGCAAGCCTTCTTGGAGACAAGATCTAGCAGAATTTGAAATTTGTCCTATAAATCAATATCAATCACTTGGCTCAATTCTTTAGTTTGTCCATGATTATTAGTCTTGACATAGGATTTTATTGGTATAGGAACTCTTGATATGAGCTCTTTCAACAAAACATATTGTAACTCCTGTGCAATTTAGTCTAAAAGAATTGTCTTTACAACAATTTCTCCAGAGTCACAAAGTTGGTATGAGAGTTGATAAAGAAGTAAAACTTTAATTTGTTTACTCCTAGTCATCTCAACCCCTCCCAGTCCACTACTTCCTCCTTCCTTATAATATCTGATATATTTAATTGAATTAAAGATGATTATAGTACTAGATAGGGTCTGAAGAGTTCATCCAATCAAATCTCTTCCTAGTATAGATGTGAAAAGTAAGGTCTAATGAAATTAAGAGTCATTCCTAAGGTCACAAAGCTAGGTGTTGGTAGATTAAGGACTAGAATCCAGTGCCCCAATTCCTAGGTCAGTGCCCCATTCTGCTGTGATACTCTCCAATGAATATATTACAGAAATGATGTGTGACTATATAATTATTATGTGTATTGATATTTGGCACCTCAAACGATCTCTGCTTTGGTAGGTGTAGGTGCTCCCTTCACAATACATGTTACAGCCCATCTTTGCTTTTGTATCCTTGGTCAGTTTTTTCTATTTTCTCCCCTCAGTCCTATGGGAAGGTATAAATAACATACTAGAATCCTTCCTCAGTCAGTCAACTAGCACTTATTAAACACTATTTATGTGCTGGTCACCGTGCCAAGCACTTACCAAGAAAGTCAAACAAACTCAAGACAACAGTCCCTCCTTTCAGTGAGTTCATTGACTCTAAGGGGAAAGCAATAGGCAAATAGTTATATACAAACAAGATATCTACAGGATAAATTGGGGGTAATCTCAGATGGAAGACATTGATATTAATGAGGATTAGGAAATTCTTGTGGAAGGTGGAGCTGTAGCTGAGATTTGGGGGAATCCAGGGGAGCTAGAAGGTGAGGATGAGGAGAGAGAGCATTCTAGGCATGGAGGAAAGCCAGAGAAAATATACAGAGTTGGGAGATGGAAAAGCCAAAGAACTAGTGTCATTGGAACTCAGAGTACATAGAGGGGAGTAAGGCATAAGAAAACCAGGACAGTCAGAAGGAGTTAGGGTAAAAAGGGCTTTGAATGTCAGCTAGAGGATTTCATATTTGTTTCTAGAGGTAAAAAGAAGTCACTATAGTTCTTTGAATAAGGGCTATATATGCTCTAGAATCTAGATCCTTTTAACCTTTTTTCAGTGCAACATTCAGGATATGCATCTATTATTCATTTCTCTTATTACTCTTTTCTTATCAGATTTTTCCTTCCTGACTTCTCATGTAGATAGTAAATGGTTGAAATGTGTCTATTGCATTCCTTTTGAGTCATCTGCAATGTTCATATTTCAAATAGTGACATTTGAGGATTCTCAAACTA
>CM053594.1:208614533-208658339 GCA_028646575.1 Pseudocheirus occidentalis
AAAGAAAGAAAGAAAGAAGGAGTCTGAGAATTATATATTTAGATCTGGAAGGGATCTTAAAAGCCATAGAACCCAACTCCCTCATTTTACAGATGAGGAAACTGAGAAGCAGACAAATCATTTGACTTGTCCAGCATCACACACCTAGCAAGCTTCTGAGGCTGCATTAAAATGTAGGACTTCAAGTCCAGCACTCTGCCCACTAGACCATTTAGATGCCTCCTAAGGCTTAGTTCTAGTGTGTAACAATTTACACAATTTCTGCAGTACACTATAGCTTACTGTCCTATTCAATTCATTTCATAAAAAAAATTAAAAAAATAATTTTTTAATATCCATATGTCTCTTACCTCACAACAACATTATTAAGTAGGTACTTTGGGAATTATCATCCCCTTTTACAGATGAGTAAATTGTGGTTCAAGGAGAACACAGACCTGTTCAAAGTATAAGGAATTTTCATAGGTGGGATTCCTTCTGTTCCACCTGGCTCTAAATCCTATATTCTCTTAATTTTCTCTCTCCATTCTTCAATTCCAACAATTTTTGTTCTTCAGTCACTGTAAAAGTGTTAAAATTGTACATTAAAGATTGTAATCTGGTCAGTCTTCTTTGGCTAACCCAAAGTGGGGTTTGGACCTTGGGTTTAACACATATTACAAAACAATAGAAAGCTTCTAACATCATTCTCTGATGCTTTGTTATGGCATAGGGATTGTCATGTGTTTTTTTAAGGCTTTGTTGTTGTCGTTCACTTGTTTCAATTGTATCTAACGCTTCCTGACCCCATTTGGGGTTTTCTTGGCCAAGATACTCAAGTGATCTGCTATTTCCTTCCTCAGTTAATTTTACAAATGAGCAAACTGAGGCAAATAGGGTTAAGGGACTTGGCCAGGGTCACACAGCTAGTAAGTATCTGAGACGGGATTTGAATTCATGAAGATGAGTCATCCTGATTCCAAGCCCAGGGCTCTATCCACTATGCCACCCAGGTAGAATGGAATTCATCTCTGGTGGGCCTTTCTTAACAAGAAAAATGTCAAATATATCAACCTGGTGACAAACTGTGTGCTATCTGCAGTCCAGACTAGCTGGGTTCACAGAGAACCAACAATGGATGATTAACACCAGCTGAACTCTTGGAATCCATTTTTTTTTCAGGCTTAGAATGGTTTTAAGCTGTATTACTTGAGTGCATAAGTTCAATTCAATATCTCCTTTACTGTTTTTAGAATTAATATAGGAAATGGAACCAATAAATTAATCTAAGCATACAGCTATGTCTCGATTAGTGCAAATAATGAATCCCCTTAAGTGATTTTGTGCATTTGAATTTACATTATTCAAAGATATGATTTTACAAAATGTGGTAATTAGTCCCAGTCCAGTGGAAATATGCAGTGTGAATTTGAATAGCACTACCACTTCAGGGTGATTCATTATTCACACTAATCAAAACCTAGATGTATTCTCAAAGTATTTCACTTTAGAAATGTGAACAAAAATATTGCCAACTTCCCATTAAAGAAACTATAGGTACTACCTATTCTGATGTATTGAGAGTCTGAGTATCAAAAATACAATATATAAAGCCCTGTGAAAAATGAAAATTCACTTTGTTTATTGACTTTCCTTGGCATTATCATCTTGTACTATACGGGGATTCATGTGAAGATCAACATAAGTTATAACTGACTTATCAAAATGAGTAATTTTTAATACCCCAGTCCCATATATGGGAAAATATGGAGCTGTTTCATTGATAGTTTCATCAAGAAATGCATAAGTTCATTAAAGAGAGTAGAAGCTAATTAATGTGATTTTAGGATTTTTTTTATACACAGAGGACCTGAAGATAGTAGTCGGATAATTAGGCTGTTCTTCATCTTTAGACAGAAATTAGAGATGATTAGGAATGCTGAAGCCTGGTTCAGGTCAATTGTGCATCATTATTAAAGCCATTTAATGCATTTTAATGGTGGCTGATAAGGTGCAAAGTGCCACGTAAGCCCAAAGTAGACATTTTATTCCATTATACATTAAACGTAGACACAAATAGGCTCACATTTGCATTTTTTATACTTCAGCTCAGGAAGCAGAAACTTGTTCTCCCATGATGGTAGAATATGTAATTGCCAGTGACATAGTCATTGCTGATGCCAGCATCTCTTAACATTTCACCTTAGGATTCTGAGCCAAATTGACATTGTACTTCTATGGTGAAATAAAAAAATGGGTAGTTTTAGCACCTGATTTATCTAAGGAGTTATTATTCAAGTTATAAACTCAGTAACTTCTGTGATGGTTTCTTCCTTCAGTTTACATTTGACCCGAGAAACACAAAAATCCCCTTTGCATATGTTAGTACTTAAATTTATATCAGGTTGCAAGTTTCATCTTTATGGAGGTAGGAAGCAATTTGCAAAAACAGTATCTTGGGTATGGATTTTGTCATTTACCATCCTCAGCTGCTTCAGAGAAGAAAAAATTAAACCCCACATCATTTTTTCAGTAAGACATAAATAGCAACAGAATTTTGGAGATAGATGGTCCCTTAGAGATTATCTTGTCTAATCTATTCATTTTATAAGTGACAAAATTGAAGCTCAGAAAGAGGAAATTTTTTCCTGAGGTGACTGAGCTGACAGCTGAACCCAGGGTATATTCATGCTGAGGGTCAATACTTACATTAGTATATAGAATGTAAGCTTCCTGAGAACAAGGACTGCTTTAAAAAAGAAAGTGTCAGTAGACTGAATGAAGGCTTTTATCACAGTGTCATGCTACCTTAGTATTAGTAAAGTTGCCTTGATTTTTTGTTTTTTGTAGGGAAAGAGAAGGCAGAGTTATTGCCCATTACTGTATCTCTAACTTTTTAAAAAGTCCTGGAAGGTCGTACAAGGGATGTGCATTTAATGTGTGTTGCTCTGAGGACAATACTATGAATGCCACAAGCAATCATAAGGAAAGACTAGGAAACCTAATCTTGCTTTTAAACTGTTTTTATTGTGCTTTCAAAGGGAAATGGAATCTGATGCTGACCTATACTGAAAACAGTTCCTTGTTAAGGGAGATAGATCCAGATCCCTGGGGCTGTCATGACATTAATAGCAAAAAGGGGAGAGTTGCAAAGTCAAACAGTTCAAACCCTCCAAAATAGCCAGCCCCTAAATCTGCCTCTCACCTATACTGGCTCTCAGGAACTCCCACATGTCAGAGGAATCAGCCAAGCATGATACAACTTCTGCTCAAAATGGACCTGACAGACGGCCCTTTCCAATTTGCACAATATGTAACAGTCTAGGAGAAATCCTGCCAGGAAGGAGAGCTGAAGATATCTGTCTTGATTAAGTAGTCTCTAGTTAATGAATCACACACTTTGGAGACAGGTCTCTGCCACCTGAATATTATAGATTGCCTTTCAACACTTTTTGGCCAGAGGGGTAGATTGCTGATTAAGATTTTTAAATGACTTGCCTTGGGACTCTTGAACCCCATTGGGATTTTTTGAAATCCCAGGAAAAGTGTCAGAGAGGAGTATGTAGATATAGTATGAGGTCTTTCAGTAGTTTGGCTATGACTAAGGCTGGGAAGCATTGGTCAGTGCTTGAAAGATGCTTTCTGGGCCTTGTGACTCTTAACAATGAAGCACTGTACCTATTGGCTTTAAATACACCACAGACTATTTCTGAACATGTTCAACATATGCTGGTAATTAAGTTCAGTGAAATTGTTGATGTGTGGTATATGATATGGAAAAGGCAGCCATTTGTGTTGTGTTGAATTATGAGTGGTGGATATCTTGTGAGCAATATGGCAGTTAAATACATTATTTAATCTTGGTCACTATTTTAGCCAGGGTTTCTTCACATCTATTGCTTTTTTTTCAAGTTAACAGACAATTATTAAATGCTCACTAGGTACCAGAAACTGAGCTAAATGTCATAGATACAAGGAAAGACAAAAGACTGTCCATGCCCTCAAGGAACTCATAACTGAATGGGGAAGGAACATGGAAAAGCTGCTTTTGTCTTTAGATTGAAAGCAAAACAACAACAAAGAAACTCTATTGGATCCTCTACTATTAGCTAACATATTCCTAAGTAGGGATATTTTAAAAAATAGAACCAATTATTCTTATCAATACATGCTATCAGTCAGTTAGTCAAAAAACATTTATTAAACCCTTAGTATCTGCCAAGTGCTGAGGATACAAAGGGATAAAAAAGTTAGATCCTACTCTCAAAGAATTTGTTATCTAATGGGGGAAACACTATAAAAACCACTATGTATGAACAAGCTATATGCAGGATTAAATGGTAATAATCAATAGAGGAAAGATGCTTGAATCAAAGGGGATCAGGATATTCTTAACTAGGTCTTGAAGGAATCAAAGGAAGCCATATGACTGAGATGAGGAGGACAGGGAATGAAAATGACAAGGTTAAGAGATAGTAGCATCTCGTATGAAGAACAGCAAGGCGATCAGTATCACTAAATCACAGAACATACTCTTCCCTACAGAGGAATGAATCTGATAACTTCCTACAATCTTTTTCAGCTTGATAAATTCACCGAATAATTTAACAAATGGTTCCTGTATTCTTAATGTAGTAGCTTTATATTACTTGATTTTAAAATATCAATATGGAAAAAAGATTAATAATTCCTTGCATTTATGTAACTTTTTGTATCCCTTTCCCCCAGTCTTATTATGTCACTAATTATTGTACTTAGCTCAAAGCTTTGCATGTACTAGGTACTCAATAAATATTGACCTTGACTAGATTTGATTTTGATTAATAGAGATCTTTGATTTTCACTTATTCATTCAGTGAATATTTATTGAAGACCTATTATGTACAGGGCACTGTAGAGGAATAAAAAGATGTGTAAGCTAGTTTCTCAAGATCTAATAATTTAGTAGGGGAGATGAAAAATATGCATGAATAATTATGATGCAAAATAATGTGTATCAAGTGCTACAAGAGTGGTATAACCAAATACTGTTTTTCCTTCCTTAAGCCAATTTCAATGAGAATCAGGTTGTCCCATTAGCTTTCACCTTCCTGCTCTTCGTCTCCATTGTAAGTTTTCTCTTGCCTCTTTTGTATGAGATAATTTACCCTAATCTAGCTCTCCCTTTCTCCTTCTCCCAATAAATTAATCTCTGACCTCTTAGTTTTAGTTTTTAGATATCATTTCTTCATACTCAATTCATCTTGTGCCCTCTGTCTATGTATACATGTACATACACATGTGCACACTCACATATATACTTATACACAAATACACCCTCCTATACATACATATATATGTATATGTATATATAGCTCTAAAATTTGTTTAGTCATTTTTTTACATGTATTGGAAGTGATTGGAGTGGGAGTTCATGCCACGTTCGTGCTTTTACTCCTCCATCTTGGCTCTGCCTCAGGTTTTGTAGAGTGTCACCACCTTTACTTGCAAGTTATGTAGACAGTCTGATTTTGTTATTGATCATTTGATGATATGTATCTGTAGAGTCACCTTTTGGATTGTGGAAAAAGAGTCTTTGCTATAACCTATTATGTTGAGAAAACTCTATTAGTCTCTGCCCTGCTTCATTTTACATTCCTTGTGTATTATTCCAATTACTTTAGAATTCCACTTCCTTATGATGAATGTGGCATCTTTTTTGGTGTTATTTGTAGAAGTTGCAAATCTTCATAGAACTTTAGTCTCTTTGGCATCAGTGATTCAGGCACAGACTTGTATTATTGTGATGTTGAATGGTTTGTCTTAGATTTAAACACATATCATTCTCCCACTTTTGAGATTATGCTCTAGTACTGCTCTTCTCACCCTTTTATTGTCTATGAGGTTTACTCATTCTAGGGGATTCTTGCACACCATAGTATATTTAATGATCACCTGAATTCAATTTATCCATTCCTGCCCATTCAAGTTCACTGACATCCAAGATATTGATATTTAAACTTTTCATCTCCTGTACGACCATATCCAGTTTACTTTGGTTCATAGATCTTACATTCCATGTTCCTAAGCAACATTGATCTTTATAGCATTGGCCTTTTTTTTTGTAGTGACCAGACACATCCATAGCTGAGCTTCTTTTCAGCTTTGGCTCAGCTGCTTTATTCATTCTAGAGTTAATTATAGTTGTCCTCTGCTCTTCCCCAGTAATGTGTTGGACACCTTCTGATCTGAGGGGTTAATGTGTAGATGTCATGTTTTATCATTTTAATACTACCCACTGGGTTTCCTTGGAAAAAATATTGGAATGGTTTATTATTTCCTTCTCTAATGTACATTTCACCTGAACTTTCCACTATGATCTGTCCATCTTATGTAACCCTCTGTGGCATATTTCATAGTTTCACTGAGCTACTCAAGTCCTTTCACAACAACAAGGCAATGATCCAAGAACAGGCAGGGCAGGTAAAGTAGTCTCAAGTTGTATATCCAAGGCTTAACTTCTCATCAAATGCCAATTCTATAATGAACACATAAAAAATAGTGAATTGAACCATTTATCCATGTTGATAACAAAACAGAAATCTTAGAGGGTATATATATGAGAATTTATCCAACAATACAGTGTGAATGAATTCTCCCACAGAAAATAAAATAACTCAACTAAACTAAGAGAGATTTTTTTAGCTCTCAACAAAAAGGAAACTCCTTAAAGTTTCTTGTTTAGTAAGCTGGTATGGGGACATAATCAGTGTTGACTTCTCTATATTTTGGCATATTTCAAGAGAGGGGCCTGAAGAGAGTTTGGAACCATCTTTTCCTTTGAAACTGAAAATCAGAAAATTAAGATGTGTCTTCTCTCAAGAATATCTCACCAACTCCACCCATCATAAAGGCATTCATCAATCTCCACCAATAAGAAAAGTTTTATGCAAATAGACTTTGAGGCTTGGGTTGCACTTCTATTTCTATCCTTAGCTTAGCACAGTACCTGGCATATAGTAAGTTTTTAGCTTAATAAATATTTGTTACCTTGCCTTTTCTTCAGAATTACTAGTCTGCTCAACTGTCTAGCCTCCAAAAAGTATATAGAAATGAATGATGACTAATGTAAAAATAGGTTTAATATGAATGTAAAGGTTGTATCAGATTGCACGTCACCTTGGAGTGAGTGGAGGGGATGGATAGGGAGAAAATTTGGAACTCAAAATCTTATGGAAGTCAATGATGAATGCTAAAATAAATCATTTTAAAAACAGAAATGAATGGCTTATCTATAATGGTTAGTAGCAAGGTGATTAACCAGCTCTAGCTCTTTATCTTTTTATTTTGCAATACCATTGAACAAAGAAGGGTAGAGAATGTTGTGTATATGACAATGTGACCTCTAGGAGATTTTTTCATTTATTTTCTTCTCCATAGGGAAATACACAAAACACACACACCTATATACATATACACACATATATATGTTTATACATATATATAAATGCAATACATATTATATACATATATGTAAAAGTATCTTGTGTGTGTATATTAGATATTTCACATGGTTGTCTTTGATCCCATCAGAGTGTAAGGAGCAAGTGAATATTCATTAGCCATGTTAATGAGTAAATGAATGACTTTCTGAATATACTGTTGTATTTCATTAGATGGAAACATTAAAGCACATTAATGCATTACTTAATGTGGTATAAGCCTATTAACATACAAAGGTCCATTTAGAAGATAAAAACTTGTAGTAATGCCTTAAAGGTGAAATTATAAAGTTTTTTGCAAGAGTATTTTTTAATTTAAATTTCAGTCTCTACATAGCAACTTTAAAAACACCTGGTAATGACAATCTTTAGTAAAATGAATGCCCTCTTCCTGTTCCTATTATTCCTTTGGATAACTGATTTCAATTTTATTTTAATTTTTTTACATTGGCTTACTGTTTCTCTAGTGTGTTCTTTGATAGCACTTTTCTTGGTATACAGTGTTTACTTAATGCTTGTTGATTGATTGATTGATTGAGCCAGGGAAAAGTGTAGAGTGGCACTAGTATAGGGTAGCAAGCATGCTATAAATTCAAGTAGCACCATCTCTAGCTGTTTCTATCTCATGTTGATATCAGCAACAGACAAAAGATGAGCAAGGTTCCAACAAAGCTTGCCTTTAAGACTGCAGAAAGTATTTTAAGATTGCAGCATTTTTCTAAGGAAAAGTGACATTATATCAAAAGGTTAGCTGTGACCAGAGGGCAAATAAACATTTTTCCCAGTGGCCTGTGAAATGACCTTTAAATTTTGAAATGTTTTTGGTGGGAAAAGAATCATAGATCAATCAATCATCCATTCAATAAATATTTATTAATCATCTACTCTGTGCCCCGAACTGTGGTAGATCCTAGAATAGAAAGACCCTTCTGGTGATAGTCTAGAAACTCAGCTTAATGGTTTATCAAAACTGAAACTAGCTCAATCCATTTTGTCTTATATTCAGGAAATAAAGAAAAAAGAAAATGCATGACAAAAGCAATCTAATCTTATTACTCAATCAACTACCTGGTTCAACCTCTCCAGTTACATTCCTCATTCCTCCTCTTTCAATTGATCCATTTCTCCTGCATACCTCTGAAATTCATTTTAGAAGTAGCCATACAATTCATACTCATTTCTAACTCAAATCAGCTAGACTATTTTTCTACCTCTTCTTTTTCTTTGCTCTCCCTTTCAGGTTCCTATCATGTGTTGGATTTTGCCATTAGATGTAAGCTCCTTGAAGGCTTAATTTTTTGTTTCTGCTGTTTAGTACAGTACCTTGTAGGTGGTAAATATTTACTTGATAAATACTTAATCTTATGTAAAAACAGAATAACAAACTCAAAAGAGTTGGCTCTACACAGTGTGGGTTTCATAGAAACTTAAAATATTTGAACTATTTATTTGAGACCTTAGAGAACACTGGATCCAATCCCTTTATTTTATACCTAAGAAAACTGGGAGTCTGGTTTGTCAAGGGATTTTTTTCAAGATGACACAGCTACTGTGGGTGCTTGATAAATCATTATTGGGCTACACTGAATTTCACAGAGAGAAATCAGATTTTCTTTTGTACTAATGCAATGGTTCTCAAGCTTCCTAATGCAGCGACCTTTTAATACTCATATGTAGGCATATCTGCATATGAGCAGACCTGCCTGGAGATGGATAGAGGAGCAATGTCTCCATTCCTAAGACCATTGGAAATATGTGTTTTCCTATGGTCTTAGGTGACCCCTGTGACCCCTGTGAAAGGGTCGTTCAACACCTAAAGGGGTCGCAACCCACAGGTTGAGAACCACTATACTAAGGCCTCATGGAGACAGTGGAAACTGTTGAGCATCTTCCTGCTAAGCAATGTATTAATTAAAGTGTTGCTATTGCAGTCAACCATGGCCATAAATTACACTACCACAAAAGGTCCAAAAATTAGGGCCTAGAGTCACTACACTTGCCTTGGAACACATAATGTACCTTTCCCCTTAATATAATCATTCAATTAGTAAGATGACACCTTTTATGGCTTTTCTTCTGGATCATACTGGTGGATATGGAGATACTAGAGGACTCACTTCAACAATTGTACAAGAGAGAAAGAGTGATTGTTTCCTTATATTTGCATTTCACCATGATTTCTCAAAAAATTTCTTCTGAGAAGTCAACACCAGAGGCATTGAGAAGGTTCTATTGTTAAGTTATTTAGGGAAAAAAAGCTTTTGTGGTTCTTCAGAATGTCAAAGACACAATGGTGGCACTCTAGACTTTATATGAAGTCTAACCAGATGCCCTTAATTATAGTCAGGGAATAATTTGGGTAAAATTCCAGCCTAAAAGCCAGCTCTTACATTAGATTTTTCCTTATTTCTTCCCCTATTATGTCAGTGTTCCCTCCCTATTGCTTTGTATGTATTCATACACATGCAATAGTGTTTAATTTCTCAAGGTTAGAAATTGTTTCCTTTTTGTCTTTTATTTCCAGAACTTAACACAATACCTAGCATACGTTATATACTTTATAAAAAATGCTGGTATGGAGATTGGTTGTAAAAT
Organism: Pseudocheirus occidentalis; assembly: GCA_028646575.1. Classification (NCBI taxonomy): domain Eukaryota; kingdom Metazoa; phylum Chordata; class Mammalia; order Diprotodontia; family Pseudocheiridae; genus Pseudocheirus; species Pseudocheirus occidentalis. The sequence goes on from CM053594.1 coordinate 208,624,589, forward strand.
CAGTAAAGCTTTGACATAGAGAGAATATCATGCAAAATATTTTGTCTTTTAATCTTTAAATAAGTCAGGATCGAAATGACCATGGTAAGTCTGGAAAGCATGTAATGAATAATTAGGCAACTTTTTAAAATCACAGATGACATTTTAACCAAAAATCTAGCAAGGATTTTTCATGGATCTGCTTTAAGGCATCATTAGCACATTAGACCTAGTTTCCCTGGCAACTCTTAACACTATAATATGCAGAGCTATGACTGATTTGCTTAGGTAGAGGGAGTTCCCCAACCTATCCTGTCTTATTAGGGTTTTTTTGTTCTAACCTATATTGCAGTATATTTAGTAGCTACTGAGAAACTACTCAAAGAAAATGACTGGAGGTTATCAGACTACAGCAATAGTCTAGTGATAAGACTAGGTTAAATAAGATTCTCCTCCAAAGAAATTCAATTACTCAAATAGATGGGTGATCTCTTATCCATGTCCTCCCACAAGTTTGTTAAAGAGGGTATGCTCAACATACTGGTGCCATGCTCACTTTTTCCTGGTATCTTGAGGACACTAAGAGATCACTTAATTGTCTTTTGGTTATCCCTTGCTCTCACCATATAAACAGCCTATTTTCTGTTTCAAACACATATTCCCTCGATGAAATCACTTTTTTTTTCTTTGAAGTTCCTTATAATATATTCTGGTTTACCTACACCTAACATGTGCCTCTTCATGACCCAATGAGTGGTAGCCATTTTTAATTTTTCAGAGACAATAATGTCCTAGGATGCATAGTCTTTAAAAAAAATCCCACTAAGAAATGATTAATACTAAAAGCATGTGCCTTTGTTTCAGGGAGAAGTTTTGGATCATTAAAGGAGTAGTAAACTTCTTGAAGGCAGTTCTTCTTTATCCTTTGAATTATGAGCCGTGTTTCTTGTCCCTTAAAATTGTTGTTCAATACATTCCGATGGATAAATTCTGTAAGTTTGTTTTGTTCACAAATTTCTTGAATTATGGTGATGTAGATGATAGAATTTTAGAGTGGGAAAGGGTGTCAATGGCCATGTAATTTGTACCTGAAAAGAATTCCTTTTAAGAACTACTTGATGAGTAAAGGCCTACCCCAGAAACAATATTTCAGCTGTCTGCTTTTCAAAGAGCTGGTGTAGATCTAAAATTGTGATAAGAGTGTGTATGCATACATATATGTGTGTATGTATATAAATATATGGATGTGTGTATTATGTATATGTGCGTACACATACGTATATAAAAGTAGGAGCCCTTTGTACCATTTTAAGAAGTCACCATTATGAAGAACATCTTCCCCAGAAATAGTCCTACAAAATAAATCCAGATTTTTAATTAAGCCTTTTTTGACCACTTCCCATGAAAAAGTAGATGCTTTTGAAGGATTATATGGAGTGATATATCTGATGAGCTTATAGAGGCAAGACCTGGAGACTTCTACCATCAAAGCTGCCAGTGGCTGGGATAAAACAGAATTTAGATCTGTGGTAATTTTCAGTTTGGGACAAAGTATCTGCTATTTGTCTTCCATCCTTGTAAATAAGTGTGGTCATAAACAATAATAAAAAGACTAGCATTGCATATCCCATGACAGCAGCAGGTATATGCAGAAGTCTTTTTTGAGACTATTCTTACAGTGCTGAACCATTGATGCTTCAGGGACAGCTAGTGTTTTGTGGCTAGAACTGTAAGGGAAGGAAAGCATCAATTTAAGAATCAGAGCTTTATGTGCAACATATATTTCTAGCACAGACTCATGGGTCAATAACTAAGTAATAAATAGCTAAGAGGTGCTGTGGATAGAGCCTTGGACCTAGAGTCAGGAAGGCTTAAGTTCAAATGCAGCCTCGAACAATTATAATCTATAATAATAATATTTATCTATCTACTTGTTTAATGCTTTAAGATTTACTTTAAAGTCTTTATAATTTTCATTTTAACCTCACAGCAACCACAGGAGGTAGGTACTATTTTTACCTCCATTTTACAAATGAAGAAAGTAAAGCAAACACCTAGTAAGTATCTGGATTTAAGCTCCAGCTTTCCTGACTCCAAGATGAGCACTCTATCCATGGTACTACCTAGCTCCACCTGAATATGTGTGACTGTGGGTTAGACTCTTATTTGTACTCTGCCTCAGTTCTTTTATCTGTAAAATTAGGATAAAGATAGTATTTACCTCCCGGGGCTGTTTTAAGTGTGAGAAGAGATAATATTTGTAAAGCATCTTGCAAACTTAAAAGTGCTCCAAATATGTTAGCTTTCATTAATTTAGCTTATTAGCTATTATTAACTTACATAAATGAACATGTACTAATCCTAACAAGTCAAATGCCATGGAATGTCATGTTCCAGATGGTGATTAATTCAGCAGTGGTTAACTTTGATGAATAAATAAAAGGAGGGTAGATATTGAGGGACACCAGGAAGGCATATATTGACTTGCTTTTAAAATAAGTGTATCATGGATATAATGTGCCTTATTTTAGGGTGAACAAGCCTTAAAATTGCTAGCAGTCACAAAATGAAATTTAGATTTTCTCTTCCTTTTTTTTTTCATTTGAGTCCATGTAGTACATTATCAATAAAGACTTCTTCAAGTCTTTCCCTATGCTCATGCTCAATGATCAGGACATCAGTGGGACATGGGAGCCAATCTACAACCCTAGGAAACAAGGTCTCCAAGAGACAGTGAGTAATTCCAGAGACTACAGACATTCAGAAGGTATTTAACTCATTATAGCCCTTGTTGATTGTTGACTCTTATATTTCCTTCAGTAATAGGACTTATATAGCTGTTGATAAAATTGAGCATAGCAAAGATCTAGATGACTACAAGCTCTGGATATAGGTGCTATCTAAATTCCTTTGTTATTTTATAGTTACAGAACGTCCAAATTGACTTTGTGGTATAGAGCAGAGATTGGACTCAAAGCTAGGAAGATTTAGATTCAAGTCCTTCCTTTGACACACACAAGTGACTTGTCAAGTCACTTACATTCTCCATGCCTGTAGCAGTACCATGTCCTAATCTACTTTTTTTATGGATAAGAGTAATAGATTCTTCTTAGGGACTCCACTCAATGCACTGCAAACAAGATATTAGTTCAGGGTGGTGGCCACCCTTGAGGCTACATATGACTCTCTAGGTTCTCAAGTGCTGCTGGAGTCAAAGGGCCTCACTTGAGGATCTAGAGGGCTACATGTAGCCTTGAGATCGCAGGTGCCCCACCCTTGTATTAGTGTAATCCTTTACAGCAGTTGTTATTATGTTTGAACAAATCTGCAAATATTGTGACTCATGCACTGTCCATGTTATCCTTACTCTTTTGACAAGATCTGTCTGCTTGTATGTTATAGACAATATTGAAATTAGAAATTGATCTTTTGGGGTGGCTAGGTGGCACAGTGAATAGAGCACCAGCCCTGGAATCAGGAGGACCTGAGTTCAAATCTGACCTCAGACACTTAACACAAAAACTAGCCATGTGACCTTGGGCAAGTCACTTAACCCCAGCTGCCCTCCAAAAAGAAAAAAGGAAAAAAAAGAAATTGATCTTTTAATTTCTAGGGCATGTGGTGACATAGTCTCATTCACTAGACATTACACATGAAACATGATGCATGAAAAATTTGGTTCAATGAAGAAATGTCACTGGAGAGTTTCTTATACAAAAGAATATGCCATTGAAGAGAGTCCCCAGATAGAAATTTTGAGCCAAATGGTTCACTTTGCAGTCTAAAGAGCAGTTTGTCACAAAACTATTGAGTTTAAGTAGGAAACTTAAATTTAGCTCTCTGAAATAATGTAAAGCATTCTTTCAATAACTTCATAAAACATGAAATTTATTAATTTTGGTGACTTGAATACTGAGGAATCATATTATTTTATGTGTTTGTACTCCATGGACTCTCAAGGAGTATAACATACTTGTTTCAGATTCCTTTATTCCCTTAGTTTAAAGACGGAAGCATGATTTACATCCAAATCCCAGTCCTTGGATTGGCTAGTATCAAAGTTACCAGTATTCCCCAAAGTGACATAGTTCTTGCTCAGGTTCTAGAGTAGTAATTATGCATAGTTTATTGGAAGTACTCAAGGGTTCAGTCAGTTAACAACAATTTGTTAAGTGTTTACTATGTGCCAGGCTAAGACCTAGTGATAGGAAGAAAGACAAAAGCAAAATTGTCCGCCCTCAAGGATCTCACAGTCTCATGAGGGAGACGATATACAAGTAACTATGTAATATAAATGATAATATAAAAGGAAAAAACCTGAAATGAAGGACTGGAAGGACTCACGTTCTTATAGAAAGTGAGATTTTTAATTGAAATTTGAAGGAAGCCTAGAAAGCCAGAATGCAAAGATGATGAGGAAGAGTTTAGGCATAGGAGACAGTCAGGGAAAATGCTTGTAGTTAAGATATGAGAAAATAAGCAGTTATGACTAGTATAAATAACCTAAATTTGACTGTTAAAAATAGCCAAAGATGCTATCTGTATGCAGAGAAAGAACTGATAGAAGCACATATAGAATAATTTACATATATATATATGTCTAATTGTAGTTGTAATGATAATTTGAAGATCTTCTCTGCCTCTTAATAGGCCTAAGGGAATTTGAAGATCTTTCCTGCTTTGAAGATCTTGCCTGCCCCTAAAAGGCCAAATGTAATCACATAAAACCTGCAGTGGCAGGAGCTTGCTGAAGGGTGGAGCAGAGTCCACAGGAAGCTGGGAGTCAGAGCAGTTAGAGCTGGAGGGAGGGGGACACACCCAAGGAGACAGGCTTGTGAGTGTTTGTTTGCCCCCTGCTGAGAAGCTACGCTTGTGAATGTTTGTGGGAAGCCTAAAGGATGGTGTGGCTCCCTGCTGTGCTATGGTGTACTAATTTCTTTGATGCTTTGACGGATTTGGTTTCCTGGTGTTAGGATTTGGTTTTCTGGTATCAGAATAAATGTTTTGCTTCTGTCTTCTACATGGAGAGTCTATTATATTTTGAAATTGAGAACTATGCTGGCATATTCATAGTTGCCATCAGTGCTGTGAATATTGCACTGGCACTACATTAATGGTAGAAATCTCTAGGGTAGAAGAGAGAAAAGAAAAAAGAAATTTACATGATAACTTTATTATATATTTAAATGGAATAGCAAATTGTACATAATAAATTTGCCATTTCATGAGCAATCATCTTTTTTTTATTATACTATGTCATGGAATTTCTTATTTTATTCCATAAATTAAAGATAAAATGAATTTTAAAAGAGATATGTTGTGTCTTATGTAAGGAATAGCAAGGAGATCATTATGGAGTATATGGAGAAGAGTAAAATGTACTAAGAGACCCTGTTGTGAAGAACTCTAAAATCCAAAGAGAGGATTTTATATTTAGCCATGATGGTTATAGGCAACCACTGGAATTTACTTAATAGGGATGTACCATGATCAGATCTATGCCTTAGGAAGATTAGTTTGTTAGCTGAGTGGGAAATGGACTATGGTCCTTAAAATAGTCCAGGTATGATTTGAGAATGGCAGTATAGTGGCAATGTCAGAGGAGAGAAGAAGACAAATATGAAGGAAGAAAGCACAGATTTGGAAACTAATTGGATATGGTGTGTGGGTGTGTGTGGGAAGAGGGGTAAGGGAACCTGAAGCCTTGAGGCCATATGTGGCCCTCTAGTTCCTCAAGTGAAGCCCTTTGACTGAATCCAAACTTCACAGAGCAAATCCCCTTAATAAAAGGAGTCTAGGATGACATCTAGGTTCTGAGCCAAGGAGAAAAAGCACAAAACATCCAGGAGCTCAAAGAAAGCATAATTGCTTCACAATTCCTTCTTCCCTATGACAAAAAGAAAACCCTTTCTCTTTGAAAAATTTCCTGCTTTACCCTCAGATTTCCCGGATTACCACTCTTGCTCTTTCATAAGGATGTGACTTCTAAGTGGGTTTATTACTTTGGAAGATTTTCTTTAACAATAGATCTTAAGCTATCACACAGAACACTGTATTTTCCCCTTTTACTTGTTTCCATTGATCCATTTGTCCAAATCATTTATCTGGCAGGGCACCAGCTCAAATTGCCCTTCAAAAGGAATCAGTGAAGCTTGAAGTTTGTCTCTGCATACTATCAGGTAGGAGATAATTTACTGATTTGTAGACTTCTGGAGACCTCAGTGAGGTGTAGGAACCAAAAAAGGATGTTATTTTAAGATCAGCTAAGTCCAAGGTACTTTGTGTCTTCCATCACACCATGCTCCCCATCCCCGCTATTGATGGCAATGAGAATATAATATTTTGCACAAAGGCATTCCTACAAGGAAATTTCTATTCCTCAGTTTAATTCTAAAAGAACAGTGGCAGTGAATAAAAACTTTTATGGAATTTAATTTTGTTTGTTTGTTTTTTGGTCTTTTTGGAGACAGGAAGGCAGGTCAGTTGGGGTTAAGTGACTTGTCCAAGGTTACACAACTAGTAGATGTGTCAAGTGTCTGAGATCTAGCTCGAAGTCAGGTTCTCCTGACTCCAAAGCCATTGCTCTATTAACTGCACCACCTAGATGCCCCCAGGGATTTGTTTTCTAGAGAACAGTTTTTGGGTATTTCTACCCTAGAAAAGTGATGGAAAGTAATACGTTGAAAAATAAAACCCTAGTGTGTGATTGCTGCCTTATAGACACTGTGATTACCCTGGTGCAGGTTTCATCTCACCTCACAACTCCATTTTTGCAATAAGTCTGCTAGTTCTTTTCCCTGCCACAGGTCTTTCTCCACTTCAGTAGTCTTTCATTCAGCTGTCAAGTTAATCTTCCTCATCTGACAATGTCACTCCCACCCCACGCCACCCCACCCCACTCCCATTCAATTAACTCCAATGGCTTCCTATAACCTCTAGGATAAAATATAAATTCGTTTTCTCATTCAAAACGCTTCATAACCTGTCTTCCTCCCTAACTTTCCAATCTTCTTATACCTTACTCTATTTCCCAGGTACTCTGAATCCAGTGACACCAGATTCTTTCCTCTTCCTTACGTAAGACTCTCCATCTCCCAGCTCCATACATTTTCCCTGGCTTTCTCTAATTTGTGTCTTCACCAGATTGTCAAAGGGGTTTATGATACATAAAATTTTGAGAACCCCTATCTTAGAGGGATTTTCTCCTACACATCCATTGGACAACACAGAATTATAGAATTCAGAATTATAAAGTAAGGACTTTGAGGGCCATGTGGTCCAACTTGTGCTTGAACAGTTATCACCCCTAAAATATCCTTGACAAGTATTCATTTGATCCTTTTTTGAAGATCCTACCATTTGCTACTTACTGGAGAGGTGAATAAGTCTAGCTGAACCAACACAGTACCCTTAGAGAAAGGGGAGGAGCAACATGTGACAGGCAGAGCAAGGCACCATCACCTTTACTGCCATCTTCCCTTAAATCCTAATGAGGATAGCCCTGAACCCTAAACCCCCAAAGCTTAGGAATAGCAGTATTATCTGAATAACTAGACCTGTTTCTAGTCTAGCCTTTGCAGCCATAATTTAGGAGAGAAATCACTGTGGGCCCACCTTCCTTATCACTACTAGTAACAACTGCTGACCAATTGCCGTGAATAGGCATATATACACAAGAACCCCTGGAGTGACAGTACTCCTTATAGTCACCATACAGAAACTCATGTGGCAAAGGGGCCAGCTATCCTAACCAAGTACCAACCAATTGGTATTCACAGGGTATGTGTACCAGCATAGATGAAAAAATGGGACAACCTAAGGGATACATAAAAGGAAGCATGTGCTAAGCAAATCAAACCACCACCATCTTGACAGCTACCTTCCCTTAAAACATGGAGACAGTTTAGAATTTTAAACTCAAGAACCTTAGAGCATAGTTTGGCAGAAACTAGACAAAAACCAACATCTGTATACCAAAATATACCAACTGTATACCAAAATAAGGTCAAAATGTCTTAATTATTTAGATACATAGGGTGACATCATAAGTAAATTAATAGAGCATGGAGAAATGTACCTGTCAGATCTATGGATAAGGGAAGAGTTTATAACAAAACAGGAAATAGAGGGGATCAAGGGCAATAAAATGTATAATTTTGATCACATGAAATTAAAAAGGTTTTGCACAAACAAAACTAACGCAGCTAAAATTAGAAAGAAAGGGAACTGGGGGGAGTTCATCAAGTTTCTATGATAAATGTCTTATTTCTCAAATATATAAGGAACTGATTTAAATTTATTAGAATAGCCATTCTTTAATTGATAAGTATAACAATTGAACAATCATTTAAAAAAATAAACGAGTTCTAAATTCTCTCCCTTCACCCTACTTCTCCCACTTCCCTGAGAAGGCAAGTAATTTTATTTTGATTATATATGTGAAGTGATGCAAAACACATTTCCATAATAGCCATTGCAACAGAATCTTTTTTTATCTTTTTATACAAAGCATAGATTGCCCTTGCATCACTTTACAATTTAAAGGAAATTTCAACTAGCTGGTCAACAGTTTATTGTGGAAAAAGCAAATCAGAAGGTGATCATAAAATAATTTTTGCAGTTTTTATGTGATTATCACACTTCATAGAAGTAATACAATTCTTGTCCTGTAGCCTTTGATCTTGAAATAAACACTAGATATTTTTCCTTTTGTTTCAACCTTTCATTCCAAATGTTATCTGGCTACATCTTGAAAATTTCCAAGGACTATCAAATGCCAATTGAAATACCAATATCTTATAAAATATTCCAGGTAAAAAGCAGAAAGCTTTTCTATCAGGAGTCTCTGATGACAGATTGCTTACATAGTAGACAGAAAAAAATTGCTTATTCATTTTGTTTCCACTTTTCATCTTTGGCAAATTTGGAAATTTAGAACATTTTTAAGTTAAAGATTTTGAAAAAGTTGTTTCATTTTCATCATTTAACTCACAAAAAAGCAGTAGTATTAACTGAAATTATGGCCCATCTAATGCAAGGCTGACAAGGCAAGCAAAGCTGGCAAACAATTTACTTAAATGAAGACCTGAGTAATGTTTTTATTTCAATTAGGAAACAAAATGCCACTAATTGCAACAGTCTGTTCAAATAGGTACTTTCTTATCACAAAAGATACACTTTGATTTCACTCAGATACAGAAGGAACTCCTACTAACTTCTTTTGAAATCATACTACTTGGTCCCTGAAAGTCTCCTTTAAAATATCATCGATTAAACAAGAAAGACATCTGCTGTCACATTTAGAAGCAAATATTTTTGACTGTTGCTGTTCACCAAAAATTTCATTTCAAGCATTTTCACTAGTAAAGGGGGGAACCATCAGCAAATACAGAATATAATTTATTAATGCTGACAATCATAGCCTCACTCTGGCCAACCTGAATTGAAAGCTATTGTTTAGAACATGCTTGGCTTCTGCATTGGTGATACAATCTTGAGATGTCTCAGGGTCCAAGAGTGCTCAGAGGAGTATGGATTGGCACAAAGGCTGAAATGTTAATGATTTTTTATTTTAATCTTACAGCTATGAGTATGATATGTAAAAGGAAGACAAGATGACAACTAAACCGTACATTGATACGCAAACTTGTCTCAGTTATAAAATATAGCTCAGGAGACAGAGCCAAGATGGTGGAATAAAGGCAGGGACTTTCCCCCAACTCCTCTAAATACCTTTAAATAATGATTCTAAATAAATTCTGGAGCATCAGAGCCAACAAAAAAGATGGAGTGAAACAATTTTCCAGCCTACAACAACTTAGAAGTTTAGCAAGAAAGGTATATTGTACCAGGGTGAGATAAAAGCACAATACAGCCCAGGCCCAACAAGCATAGACCAGGCCCCAGCAAACCAGGAACAGGCCTTGGAACAATTGAATCAGTATCAGTAGTGGTGGTTTCCAGACATCTCAGCCCACAGACAATAAGGGGGTTGGACAATGGGTCAGAAGGAGATTTACAGAGGTCCCTTTGTTGACACCAGGGGCAGGACTTGTTTCATTGCCTCTATTTGGATCTGGGTCTTAGTCCCGCTGTGAGGAAGAGCACCAGGACAGCAGACTTCACTCTTACAGGGGAACAGGTATCTTGTTCACAGTTCCAAGGTTTAAAAGAATGCTTGTGGTCAACCACAAACCAGTAAATGGTACAAGAGAGTAGTAAACACATCTCTCCCTAGATCATACCATCCTGGATGAGACAAAAACTTATAGGTCCCCAGAATTGCCTCTGAAAACAGCTGCAGAAAACCCCCCTGATATTTGGGATTGTGGCTCCTCCACTTGGGGAGCACAGTCCCACTTTAGCATAGAGTAAAAAGTTAAGAAATAGATTAGAAAATGAGCAAACAACAGAAAAAAAATCTGACATGGAAAGTTACTATGGCAACAATGAAGATCAAAACACAAAAAAGAAGACAACAAAGTCAAAATTATTGCATCCAAAGCCACAGAGAAAAATATGAATTGATCTCAGGCCATGAAAGAGACCATAAAAAGATTTTAAAAATCAAGGAAGAGCGATAGAGGAAAAATTGGAAAGATAAGTGAGTGATGCAAGAAAATCATGAAAAAAAAGAGTCAACAGCTTGGTAAAGGAAGCACAAAAAAACAATGAAGAAAACAACACCTCAAAAACAAAATTGGCCAAATGGTAAGAGACACAAAAGTCTAACAAAGAGAAGAATGTCTTGAAAACAGAACTGGTCAAATGGAAAGTAATATACAAAAACTTACTGAAGAGAAAAACTCCTTAAAAAATAGGAATAGACAAATGGAAAGGAATGTATGAAGCTAATTGAAGAAAACAACACCTTAAAAATTAGAATTGAGCAAGTAGAAACTAATGATATCAAGAAAAAGCCAAACATGGGGAAGTTAGGTGGCACAGTGAATAGAGCACTGGCCCTCGAGTCAGGAGGACCTGAGTTCAAATCCAGCCTTAGACACTTGACACACTTACTAGCCGTGTGACTTTGGGCAAGTCACTTAACCCCAATTGCCCTCCAAAAAGCAAAAAAAAAAAAAAAGAAAAAGAAAAGAAACAGCCAAACAAAACTGAACAGATCACACACAAAAAAATAGAAGGAAATGTGAAATATTTAATTAGAAACACAACTGACCAGGAAAATAGGTTCAGGAGAGATAAGTTGAGAATTATTGGGGTAGTTGAAAGTTTTGATTAAAATAATACCCTAGACATCATCTTTCAAAAAAAATTATGTAAACTAACCTGATATTCTGGAACCACAAGGTGAAATAGAAATTGAAAGCCTCCACCAACTGCCAACTAAAGAGATCCCAAAATGAAAACTCCCAGGAGTATTTTGGCCAAATTCCAGAGTTTGCAGATCAAGGAGAAAATATTGCAAGCAGTCAAAAAGAAACAATTCAAATTTCATGGAATCATAGTCAGGAAAACACAGGGTTTAGCAGCTTTAACATTAGAAGATCAAAGGACTTGAAATGTGATATTCCAGAGGGGAAAAGAGCTAGGAATTCAACCATGAATCATCTACCCTGCAAAACTGAGTATAATCCTTCAGGGAAAAAATGGATAGTCAATGAAATAGAGGACTTGCAAGCATTCTTAATGGAAAATATGAGAGCTGAATAGAAAATTTGACTTTCAAATGCAAGATGCAAAAGGAACAAAAAACCAGGTAAACAGGAAAGAGAAATCATAGGGGATTCAAGAAGGTTAAATTGTTAATATTCCTGCATGGGAAAATTAAAAGTTTTGAAAACTTTCTCATTATTAGAGCAGTTAGAAGGAGTATATACAGACAGAAAGCAGAGGAATGAGTTGAATGTGATGGTATGATTTTATAAAAAAAAAAATCAAATGATGAGAAATAAGAATACACTGGAAGAAAGGGAAAGGGACATGTAGAATGGGATAAATTATCTGACACAAAAATGGCCTGAAAGAGATTTTACTGGAGGGGAAAATGGGGGAAGCAGGTAGGGGAGCAAATGAACCTTACCCTCATCAGAATCGACTCAAAGAAGGAATAACATACAGATGCATTTGGGTATAGAAATATATCTTACCGTACAGAAAAGTAGAAAGTGAGGGAGAAAAGGGAGATAAGTGAAGGGGGAATGGAGCTGATAGAACAGAGGGCAGACTGGAGGAGTTAAGAGTCAGAAGCAAAACACTTTTGAGAAGAGACAGAGTAAAGAGAAAGAGAGAGAGGGAGAGAGAGACAGAGAGACAGAGAGACAGAGAGACAGAGAATAGAATAAGCATATGATGGAGGGAAAATATAATTCATAATCAATACTGTGAAAAAATTACACTGAATTTCTCTGATAAAGATTTCATTTCTGAAACATATAGAAAATTAAGTCAAATGTATAGAAATAAGAATTATCCCTCAATTGATAAATGGTCAAAGGAAATGAACAAGCATTTTCCAAGTAATAAAAACTATCTATAGTCATATTTTTAGAAATGCTATAAATTGCTATTGTTGAGAGAAATACAAATTAAAACAACTTTAAGCTACTACGACACATCTGTCAGGCTAATATGACAGAAAAGGAAAATGACAAATGTTGGAGGGAATGTGGGAAAATTAGAACACTATTGAAGTTGTATACTGATTCAACCATTCTGGAAAGCAATTTGGAACTATGCCCAGAGTACTATAAAACTATGCATACCCTTTGACCAAGCAATAGCGCTACGAGGTCTGTATCCCAAAGAGATAAAAAAAAAAGGAAGAGGATTTATGTGCACAAAAATATCTAGAGGATTTTTTTATATCTAGCAGGAAATCTCTTAGAGCAGGGGATATCCATCAATTGGGGAATGGCTGAACAAGTTTTTGTATATAATTGTGATGGAATACTATAGTGCTTTAAGAAATGACAAGCAAAAACATGACTTACATGAACTAATGCAAAGTGAAATGAGCGGAACCAGAAGAACATTGTATGTGGTAATAGCAATATTGTCTGATGATCTACTATGAATAACTTAGCTATTCTCAGAAATACAATGATCCAAGAAAATTCTGTAGGATTTATGATGAAAGATGTCCATCTCCAGAGGAAGAACTGATAAAACCTGATTGCACTTCAAAGACACTTTTTCTTTACTTTCTTTATTTTGTGTGTTTTCTTCCACAGAATGACTTGCTTCCATGGAAATGTGTTTGGCATGACTACATATGGATAACATATCAAATTGCTTGCCTTCTCAATGAAGGGGAGGGGGAGGAGAGGGAGGGAGAGAATTTGGAACTCAGAATTTAAAAAAAAGAATGTTAAAATTGTTTTTACATGTAATTGGGGAAAATAAAATATTAAATAAGATGTAAAAGATAAAATAAAATACAGCCCAACATTTTAAGCTTTCAAAGAAGTTCAGACAAATGAAGCATCTACTGGGGTGGGGCATGTGGTGGTTCATTGTAGAGGTGACAATGAATTTGAAGTTGGTGTCCTAAGTAAGAATTAGGCATATTTATTTAAATTTATTCAATTAACTTTCAACAACACTTTATAAAACACATTATGTGCAAAGTATTGTATTAGGTGTTTGGGGAGATATACTATGAAAACATGATACTTGTTTCTGAGTATACAGTTTCAGGGAGAGACAAAAATTATATACAAAAATATTAAAATTAGAATAAGATATTTTAAAGCATTCAGGACTCTGTTACCTGTGGCATGGATTATTTCCATATATCCTTTGTCTTGCTGTATTCATCTTTTTAAAAAAATGCCATTTCTACTTTTTCCTATACCACACTGAGGCTGAGATGTTAGACTCTAGATGTTAGTACTTTCACTCTCCTTAATGAGATGTTATAGGAATGTTGACAGATGTCATTTTTTTCTTAGGTGTCTCTTGTATTCTGTACAATTTTACTTTAAATTTACCTGGAATAATCTGGTTTGATTGAATCTCATACCAAATTTTTTCAGACTGTTTTTTTCTTCAATGTTATGTACTGTTGGATGTGGCTACACATACACAAATAGACAGATAAATTTAGATAGACATATGTCTTGACCTGTGATTTCATTGCTGTAGGGAATTTCTACAAGACTGTATTCCTAGTGACTCAGTGACTTAGAAACTTAGCCACTTTTCTAAAGTGTTGAGAGCTTAAATGATCTACCTAGGATCATATGGATTTGAATCAAGACTTGAAACCAAATCGCTCTGAGGCTAAGGGTTGCTTTTATCCATTATACCATTCTGTGGCAATACTACTCATAAATAATAATAATTAACATTTATACTTTACTTTAAGGTTTAGTGTTTATACAGAAACACACACATACTCTACACATACACTATATCTATCTATCTACCCATTTATCCACACACATTGAGAGAGAGCATATATATGTATGTATATATGTACACATATGTACATGGTGTGTATGTGTGTATACATGGGAAGTACGTACCTCATTTCCAAAGGACTGCTGCTTTCAATAGCTTTAAGGTTCTAATTGCATAGTATAGTGAATTCTCTATTTATTCAGCCAAAAATTAAAGCAAAACATTCACAGTAACCAAAGTACAGTATTCACAGTGTTATGACATGTCAAGTTATCACTAAAATGGCCATATAGTTTTCACCAAAGTGGCCATATAGTTTTAAACAAAAGATATCATTCAGTAAGTTCTTAACTCAGTTATCCCTAAGGAGCAAGCCTACTTAAGGCACACAAAGTACAAAGGTCAAAGTTCTCCACACATATGTCACATTGTTTTAATCTCTCAGTCAAAAAGTCTTCTTTCTTCTTGATAGAAGATTACTTTCCAGTCATCTTTAACTCAATCATACTCTGTACAAGGTACAGAGTACAAAGTTCTCTCACCCTAAGGCCACAGTAAATCATGATCTTCTCAGTCAGCACTAAATACCCAAGGAGAGGTCTTTTCATCTTGACTCAAGGCTGGCCCTCAGATTCCATGGTTCCTCTTCCATGAGTCCAGCTCTTCCCTGAATCTATGCAACTGTCACCAGATTTACAGGTAGGCAGCTCTCAGCTACACATCCAGCTCCTTGTTCAGCTCCTCATCCAGTTCTATATTGAAGCTCACAGTGTCTAGTCCACCTCACGTCCTTCACAGTTTCTGTTTCTGGGAAGATAAAGTACAAGTTTTCTCCTTCTCAACTCTGCTGCTACAAGTGTTCCCTTCTTAGTTCTGTTCTTTCCCAGTTTGTTCTTCTCCTTATATATGGTCATTAGCTAGTCCCTGTCCCGCCCATCTGTTTGGTCCTTCCTGTTCCTGTCTTTGAAAAGTTCCTCTCAAGGTGGGGTTTACAAGCTGTTTCTTAACAAAGACTTTATATAATCATGGGCAAGGCTCAAAAGAAAGGAACTGAAACAAGGTGCTAAATAATTAAATAGTTGAAACAAGGCACTAAGTACTTCTTTGCTTGCCATTACACTCATATGTTAAATCCAGCTCTAAACTATGCCCTGTTTTACAGATGAGGAAACTAAGGCAAAGACAGATTGTAATTTATTCAGGGTCCTTCAGAAAGATTGAGGTATGATTCAAATTCAGATTTTCCTAATACCAAGCGCTATTCTCTGCTCCATACTGCCTCTCTTCTATTATCTTTCCTCTTAAGATTTTGTAAATGAGTTTATCTTCCAACTCAATGAGACTTTCTACCCCCATGCCTTTTGTGACAAGAATATCCTGTTTGTTGGTCTCAAGAAGAATTGCTAAATATGCCATTCGGGATTCCTATGCTAGAAAAGGATCTGTATAAGGTGTATCCTTTGTGAAGGACTTGAGGGAACACATTGTCATGAATCTGACAAAACAAGGCATGGACAGGTTTGGATCTGCACTACTCGTAGAAGTGCCTACATCAAAGAGATCCACTGAAATACTGAAAGATAGAATATACTATGAACATACAGGAGTAAAAAGTTTTGTAATATGAGGATATTATGAGATCAGATAAGTAACAATTCTATTTGTGGCAATCTCAAGTTCTACCTGCTTCATTATAATATTTTATCACACAGATTTTGACATTTGGAATGAATGAGATAACTTTATCAGAAGGTATTGAACATGAAAGGTGAAAACAAAATACACCCATCATAGCAAAATATAATGTTTTGTTGTGGTAGCATTTGTATGACATATCTTTTCATGAAATCTGTGTTCTTTTGGGGATGTCTTATTATCTGTACTGGTTTGATGATAATACTCCCACATATTCTTTATGTTAAAAACACAATTTTGATCTAGAATTGAAATAAAATTCTAAAGTATTTTATTCAAATTGGACACTTTCTACTTAAAATAATAGTTTTAAAAAGTGATTTTGACACAGCTGTTTGCTATACCATGAAACTTAGTATATATGAACTACATCCTTGTTAAGGAGTTTATTAAAGCCTGCACTTGAAGGTGCTACTATCAAATACAGTTGACTGTATGGGTCCTGCCCCATCACCCTGAGAATATTTGAAGGTCTACTAGGGAGTCTCCAGTACATTGGACAAATCATTTTTGAGGATTTCTGGGGTAATGTGGATGAGAGGGCATGGGCAGCTTAATGATCTGCACAGTTGGAGGGAGTATAGTATTCACATGGTAGCAAAACATAAAATTACAGAATAAAGATTTCATATTAAAATAATTTCTTTGTGTAGGATTAGAAAGGTCAAAATGTGATTAAAAGCATTTTAAGTACAGAATTACATAAAGAAGCAAATAGAAGGATTTAAGTCTTTCTGTATGGGAACCTTTAGGAATGAAGAGTGCAATCTAAACCTGAAAGAAAGTACACTTAGGTCACTAGGCAGGCACAGCTTATTTGAGAAATGAGTGAAGTGTTCATCATTGTACAGGATACTATTCACCTTTCTGACAGACTAGCTATGAAATTCTCTTTTTCAGTCTCTCCATACAAATAAGTAAAATAGACATGGTAAAGTATTTCAAAGAAAATATCTTACTGCGTGGACAGTAACTTAAACCAAGGTGAATTGATTTTCAGAGGAGTCGTATCTAATAAAAACCAAAATAAGATCCAATATTTTGATATGCCCAGTCAAAGCCCTAAGTGTGCCCTCACTGTACTTGGGACCAGGCCCACAAAACAAGTGCCATGAAAGACAAACTTAGTTGCAAGTGGGAAGTGGACATTATTCCATGGAGAGGATAGACCAAGCTCTCAGGAGGCTACCATGAGTTAGCTAATGAGGAGGATGCCTACTTTCCTGTGTCCATTCCTCATCTCCCCCCCTTGGAAGCTCATTTGTCAGCTTCCTACTGAAACAAATGATTCTATATAACTAGCTACTGAGATTAGTTTCTTTACATATAACATTCTGTGGAGCAGAGATGAAGTTAGTAACTCTTACAACAAACAGAGAAATGCTTTTTGGAGACAGGTCTAAAAGAGGGATTAAAGCTAATACTGTCTTTCCCTTCCTCCATATTCCCATTGAACTTTCAAGGTATCATTTGAGAGCTGGACCGCAACTCAGGGATGAAGAACAATGCTTTAATTTTTTTCAGAGAAGGAAATTTGGGTCACTGGGAGCAAAGGCATCCAAGCACACAAAGGAAGACTCATTCACCTCTTACCAAAAGTGAGGGTGACCTGAGGTAGAGTCAAATGAGACCATATCTCATAGGTTCACAGACTATTAGAGCTGATTGGAACATTCTTGGAATACTCTTCCTCCTCACATCCACTGGTTAGAATCATTGGCTTCTGTTACATCTCAGGTCAAACACTGCATTCTGAAGGCACAAATTCCAGCTGCTACTGTTTTCCCTCTAAGAATACCTTCTCTTTACTCTTCATGTACCTTGCATGTACCTGTATATACGTATTTGGTGTTTATTCATTAGATTGTAAGCCACCTGTGGGACATCCTTTCTTTGTATTCCCAGTACTTAGCACAATACCTGACCCAGTGTAATCACTTAACAAAGGTTTATTCGATGAATAATATTAGAGACTATCTTGTCCACCTGACTAATTTTGCAGAGCAGAAAACAGATCTGCAGTCAATATTGGATCATGGATCAGAACTCAGTTTTCCTGACTTGTGGACCTTTTAAGTCAGATTTTTAACAATTTATCTTCTTTTAGATCACAAGATTTTCTGAGTAGGTGTTTGTGATTTTAGGACTTGGGATAATTAGCTAAGTGGAAGATGAATAGGCCCTTTGGTCCTCTGTTCAGCATCTATGCTCACCATTCCCCCGCTTTCCATATACTGGGAAAGTTTAAGCAGTTTGGAAAAACAAAACTTTGAGATGAGGTTATGTTGTGCATGGAGGAGGCAGAGATTCTCAGAAAGGTTTTTTATCCATGGCTGGATCCCTCTCTCCTGCCCTGTCTAAGCTTCTCTTTCCCAACCTCCCATCTTTGTTCCTAGGAACACTGTGTTGAGAGGCAGAGGAGAGCCCTGAATCCTAAAGAAGGATTTTTGCTTCTTTGGGGTAACCTGGCCCCTACAGGTGATCTAGTACCCTGAAGTATTCCCTCCCCTTCCTTAACAGGACAGTCTAACACACTTTCACCTTCTCCTTTCTCAATTCTTTTTTTTTCCTTTTGAATGTGGTTTGGAGTGGTACAGTGGAAAGAGGGCTGAATTTTAAGTCAGGGTCCTGACTTCCTTCCTATCCTTGCTTTGCCACTTTGATAACTGTGACCTTGGTCAAGTCACTTAATCACTCTGAGTCTCTACTTCTGAATCTGTAAAGTAGGATAGAATATCTGATTTCCATTATTTTTTCCTACCTCTAAATCTATGACCCTGTGATCTGTTCATCTCAGGAGCTCAGTAAAGACCAAATCAGGGGGAAACAAAATTTCCTTGGAAATACAAAGTTCCCTGAGGAAGGGTGTCCCCAGGAATACATAGACCTCCAGCAGGGACAGAAGCACTGTTTCTTTTTCTTTACTTGGCCTCCCCCAAAGAGGGGTCTCCCTTTCCATGGAAAGATCATGGGAGTACTGGGGACAGAGGCCTTTAAAAATTTAAAGCTGGTCCTGGTTGGGGTAAGATTTGATGAGAAGTAATTCTTGAATGGAGATGCATCATTGAGAAGCCAGAATCATGTTCCATGCCTAGGCTGGATAGGAACTTTGTGCCTACAAGTCCCAGCCCTTGCCAGAAAGCCTGTTTCTTAGAAAAATATGTCAGAGACCCTTTGACTCTTCCTCTCTGAGGTAGTGCCTTTCAACAATTGAAGTCCTTATAATATCTGCTGCTCCAGGAAAACAAAGTGGGAAGGAAGTGCTATTGGTAAATACTATTTCAAGATCTCTAGGACTGATAGCTTTTATAGGATGAGTGAATGGAAGACTTTCCTAAACTAGAAGGTTAAGTATGTGAAAATGTCATTCCTCTTGGCAGAGAAGAGGTAGGCTAGAGGCAAAGAACGAGATTTGCAATTTCAGACAGGGCCAATGTGTTCATTTGTTTACTTGACTATGTATAATTATTACTATGGACGATATATATATATATATGTATGTACACACACACATATATGCACATATATACAACTGGGAAACATAGAAAAAAGGAGATTCAATAAAGTATTTAAAAAGGGAAAGAAGAAAACAAAAAAATTAAAGAAGATAAACAAATTGTTACTTTTTAAAAAAATTATATGTGTATACATAAATACCTATATACATGAGTGTATATATTGTCCTTAATTCTATGTAATAGAAGTCCATAATTTCTTATACAATTCTTATACATTCATATATTGAAATGTGGGGTTTTTAGAGCTTAAATTGATAATAAAATGTAAAAAAGTTACATCATTATATATTTAAAAGTCTATACTTAACCTTGATGGTGATAAGAATGCAAACAGTGAGATTCTTATTTTCTAAAGAGATAGGCAATGCCCCCAAACTAATTAGTCTGCTGCCTAGAGCAGAGGTTTTGTATTGGAATGGAGCAGGTACACCAGGAGATAGCAGGAGATAAAATGGCTATGAGTCAAATATGGAGGCCCTTGTATGTCAGATAAAGGAAGTAGAGACTTATCCTATCAGTCTGTCAGCAACACCATCAACAAAAATGTATTAAGTTCCAACTGTTGTTAACTTATGGTACTCTACTAACTTGTGGGGATATAAAGAAAGGCAAAAAGTAGCCCTTCCTCAAAAGTAGGTCAAAGTCAACATATAAACAACTATGTAAATCAATAAAAATTTATTGCACGACTATTATGTGCCAGACACTGGGTTTGAGTGCTAGGGATACAAACAAAAACAAAAAAAACACAGTCCATGACCTCAAGGAGCTTACAAAGTTAACTATGTGCAAACAAAATATACGATAAATTAGGGATAGCCTAAGAGGGAAAGAAGTAAGATTAAGGAGGACTGGGAAAGGCTTCTTGCACAAGGCGACACTTGAAGGAAGCTAGGAGACAGATGAGGGAGAGAGAACTCTAGAGGTGGATGGAGGACAGCCCTAGAAAATGCATAAGAGTGCTGTGTTTGAGAAAAGTAAGGAGATAGGTGTTGTTCGATTATGGGATATGTGGAGGGAAGTTAGATGTAAGAAGACCAGAAAGGTAGAAAAGAATCAGATTATGTAGGACTTTAGAAATCAAACATTGGATTTTGTATTTGATGCTGGGTATGTCACAGGGAGCCATAAGAATCTGTTGAAGAGAGAAGTGGTAAAATCAGACCTGCACTTATAGAAGATCAGTTTACAGCTGAGTGGAGGACTGATGAGACAGGGGAGAAATTTGAGGCACGGGAACCTATTCTATAGGTAATGGGGAGTCATTGGAGTTTTTTGAACAGAAAGATCTATTGGATCACTCTCCAATTAATTAGAATGTTTAATGAACTAGAACATCATAATTCTAAATCATGCTAGTTAAGTTTACTGAAATATGAGAATTATGCAAAAAAATGAGATTAAATGAACAACCACCCTATCATACATACCCAAACTTTCCCTAAAAGACTAAGTGATTTCATAAGGATTGAGGAATACAGAAAACATCTTTCCTCTTTAGGAATGAACAAGTTTGTAGTTCAACTTGATTTATTGTTTAACATAACTGTACATTTATAAATTCTTTCAACTGGAAATGACTTTTTTTCTGTGAGATAATACCAGGTTAAAATAATAATTTCTGAAGCTAATGATTTTTGTTTATAGTAAGCTTTTCCTCTGAGGAGTTCAAAGACAGGACACTGTAGAAACATCTACATTTTTTAAGCACTCCAGAATGTTTTATGAAGTTCTTTCATTAGAAAATTGAGAAAACAAAGCAATGTTCTGATGAGAAGGTTAATGTAATGGAAAATTAACAATAGAATAAAGTCCCATTTTGCCATCTAATTAACATTTAATTAGAATTGAATTTTTATTCTGCAACATGAGAAAATGTTTTCAGAGAAATGTAGTTTATATACTAATAATTTTCTATTTCCCCTCACACCAAAACTTCTGACTCCTCCTTTCCAGGCTTTCTTTTTTAAATGTTCATTTTCCTTCTTTGGAATTTCTTTTCTTCCCCCCCCCCCTTATAATTGCTTTATCTATGATAGTTGTCCCTCTTTTAAAAAACAAACAACTATTTTACTCTATTTCTAAGCATTTCATCCATAAGAATACCTTTTGAAATCTGGTATACACACACACACACACACACACACCCTTCTGAGGTATAGAAAACTGTTAAAGGATCTGGTATTCCTAACCAAAAATAAAATGTTCAACTTTTCACATGCTTACTGATATGAAACTATTCTCTATGAAGAACCAAATAAAAACAAATGGCCTTGAGCTGTAGCATGCAGACTTCAGATTACAGAAGGAAGACTTTCTTATCAATAAGAAAGAGGTGCTAAATATCAAAATAGGTTATTGTGGAATACTAACAACTATTTCTTTGGAAATTTGAAAAGTAGGATGGAATTTCCATAAGATTTTGGAAGGTTTGATCAATCCTTAAACTAGAAGAGAGACAAGACAATATTTCATATGATCAGTGTCTATTATATGGATTTTGAAGTTACAAATGTCCTCTTGAATGAGAGAAGTTGAAGTTGGAGTTGGAGTTAAGATGGTGGAGTAGAAGGAGCATTTTAGTTGAACTCTCCAAACATTTTCCTCCAAATAACTGGCACAAACCATGAAAGGTTGGTATGGGACAACTTAAGAGGTTGGAAAAAGAGGACTATGATATGGCATTGGGGCTGGCTGGTAGCACAGTGCAACAATAACTACCAAAGGTAGTAATGATGGTAGTGGCAGTAGCTGCAGCAATAGCAACAGTTATCACTGCCCCAAAAATTATAAGGATATTAGATATTTGGTAAGAAAAAGATTACAGAAAAGCATAAAATTAGACACATAATTTTCAGACTATAATGCATTAAAATTATATTCAGTAAAGGGCTATGGATTAAAAATTAAACTAGAAACAAAATAATCTAATCCTATAGAATGTGTGGTTCAAAGGACAAATCAGAAAAACAATTAATAATTTCATTAAAGAAAATAACAAAAATGAGACAACCTATCAAAAGTTGTGGCTTGCAGTCAAAACAAAAATTTGGCCAAATTTTCTTTCTCTAAATGCTTATATCAATAAAAGAAAGAGCAAACCAATGAACTGAGCATTCAACTAAAAAAAAACTAAAAAAATAACAAATTTTGAAATTCTCAATTAAACACCAAAATAGAAATCTTGAAAATCAAAGAAGAGATTAATAAATGAACTAATAAGTAAAACTCAAAATCAGTTTTATGAAAAAACAATAATATAGAAAAATATTTTCAATTTTATTTTTAAAAAGTAAGAGAAAAACAAATTACAATATCAAAAATGAAAAGGTTTAATTCACTACCAGTGAAGATGAAAGTAAAGCAATTACTAAGAATTATTTTGCCTAATCATATGCCAATAAATCTTACAATTTAAGTGAAATGGATGAATATTTACAAAAATATAAATTGCTGAGAAATTTAGAGGAAATAGAATGCTTAATAATCATATCTTAGAAAAATAAATTGACTAAATCAACAATGAGCTCCCAAAGGAAAAAAAAAATTCTCCAGGACAGGACCATTTAAAGAACAATGTTTTATAATACTTTATAAATTATATGAAAAAATAAGCAAAGAAGGGGTCCTACCAATTTTTTTTGGAGTACAAATATGATGCTGGCACCTAAACTCAGAAAAGCAAAAAACAGAAAGAAAACTATAGACCAATTTCTCTAACAAATATTGATGAAAAATGTAAATAAAATACTAGAAAGGAGATTAAAGTAACATATCACAAAAAAAAATGCATGATGAATACGTGGGATTTACACCAGGAATACAGGTCCTGTATTAGGAAAACTTTCAGTATTATTAAACATATCAATAACAAAAACAAGAAAAATCATCATTATCTTAATAGATTCACAAAAAGCTTTTGATAAAATGCAAAGTTTTTCCAATTTAAAACTCTATAAAGCACAAGAATAAACAGAAATTTCCTCAAAATGATAAGTAGTATGTATTGAAAACTTTCAGCAGACATTATGTATATTGGAAATAAGTCAGAAGTGTTCCCATTAAGATCAGGGGTGAAGCAAGGATTCACTTTTGTTCTAGAAATATTAGCTATAGCAACAAGAGAAGAAAAAGAAGGGGACAGTTAGGTGGCACAGTGAATAGAGCACCAGCCCTGGAGTCAGGAGGACCTGAGTTCAAATGTGGCCCCAGACACAACTCTTATTAGCCATGTGACCTTGGACAAGTCACTTAACCCCAATTGCACTGGTCCCTAAAAAAAGATAGTCTCAGAAGAAACCAATGATGTGAAAAAAAAATCTACAAGTAAAGCTTCAAAGAAAAATCCAAATTGGATACAAGCACAAAAAGAATTCCTGGAAGAGTTAAAGAAAGAGATGAAGGAAAAGAGCAAAAGATGATTTAAAATATCAAATAAGAGTAGTAGAGGGAAAAAGTGGGGGAAATGAAAACAATGCAAGAACATTATTAAAGATTATTGAGCTTTTAAAAAACAAAACACAAAATACACTACAGAAAATACCACTTAAAAAAATAATTAGCCAAATGGTAAGAAAAAAGGACAAAAACTTCACTGAGAAAGGGATTCCTTAAAAACTAAAATTGGTCAAGAGGAAGCTAGTGATTTCATAGGACTTCAGGAAACAATAAACCAAAGTCAAAAGAATAAAGAAAATGTGAAATGTTTCATCGGAAAAACAACTGATGTGGAAAATTGATTGAAGAGAGATAATTTAAGAAATGAACTCCATGAAAGCCATTGTCAAAAAAGCCCCTAGACAGCACATGTTTCCCAGGAAATTGCAAAGGAAAACTGTTTAACACAGGCAATCTTTGATTCTACCTTTCCTCTGAACTGATTCAGACAGATAAGAATTAATCTATACATACTTAGTTGAATGTAGAAATTCATCTTACCGAACAGGAAAATAGGAAGGAAAGGGGCAAAGGTAATGACAAGAGGGAGGGCAGATTAAGGGGAAAATGAAGCAGCAGTCAGAAGGAAAACAGACTTTTGAGGAGGGACAGGATAGGGGAGGGAAAGAGGGAGGGAAGGAAGAAAGGAGATAGAAAGAGAGAAAGAGAGAGAGAAAAGAAGAAGAAGAAGAGGAAGAAGAAGAAGAAGAAGAAGAAGAAGAAGAAAACAGGATGGAGGGAAAGACACAGTAATTACTGTGAATAAGAATGATATGAAAGCACCCATAAAAATGTAAGTGGATGGCAGAAGGGATTAGAAAAAATAATCTAAGAATGTTGTTTACTTGAAACAGAAATATACATAAAGAGTTAAAATAAGGTTCTGGAGCAGAAACTATTATGCTTTAGCTGAATCAAAAAAAGACAAGATGTAGAAATCATGATCTCAGACAAAGCAAAAGCAAAAATAGCTCTAACTAAAAAAATATGATCAGGTAAACTACATTTTGCTAAAATGTACCATAAATAATGAAGTAATATCAGTATTAAACATATATGCACCAAATGGCATAGCATCCAAATTCTTAAAAGAAAAGTTAAATGAATTATAGGAGAAAATACAAAATAAAACTATGTTGTAGTTTTGATACTTAAATCATAGAGAGATCAATCATAGAAAGAAAACTGTGGAACAATTTCTGAAATGAATATTGAAGCAAAAAAATTAAATACAATACTAGCAAGGAGACTGCAAGAATATATCCCAAAGATTATACACTATGACCATATTAAATTGGATATCAGGAATGCAGGACTGGTTCAGTATTAAGAAAACTAAATGTAATTGTCCATATCAATGACAGTAACAGCAAAAATTGGGTAATTATATAAAAAGAGGCAGAAAAAGCTTTTGATAAAATACAACATCCCTTCTAATTAAAAACACTAGGAAGCACAGGAATTAGTGAAACTTTTCTTAAAATGTAAAGTAGCAGTTATCTAAAACCAAGAACAAGCACTTTCCACAAGGTGGATATCTTAGAAGTCTTCCCAATAAGATTAGGGGTGAAGAAATTTTATCCATTATCACCATCATTATTAAATATTGTGCTATAAATGCTAAGTATAACAATAAGACAAGAAAAAGTAACTTAAGGAATAAAAGCAGGTAATGAGGATACAAAAGTATCACTTTTTAAAGGTAATGTGATAGTATATTTGAAAAATCCTAGAGAATCAACTAAATCTTATTTGAAACAATTAAAAACTTTAGCAAAATTTCAGGATATAAAATAAACTCAAATAAATCATCAACATTTCTATGTTACCTAAAAAACCCAGCAAGAAGAGCTAGAAAGGGAAGTTTCATTTAAATAAATTTCATGTAACATCCAATACTGGGGAGTCTACTTGCCAAGACATTCCCAAGAACTACAAAAACATAATTACAAAATGCTTTTTATACAAAGACAAATCTAAACAATTGGTGAAATAAGAATTGCTCATGTATAAACTGACCTCATGAGTAGGCTTGAGAAAAAAAATATCAATTCTACCTAAACTAATTTATATAATCAGTGTCATGCTAATTAAACTAACAGAAATTATTTTTATTGATCTTGGGGGAAAAATAACAAATTCATCTGTCAAAACAAATGGTCAACAATATCAAGAGAATCAATGAAAAGAAAGTGCACAAAGGTAGCCTAGCAGTACCATATTTCAAACTATATTACAATGTGGTGATCCTCAAAACAATCAATTATTGACAAGGAAATAAAGTGCTTGATCAGGGGAAGAGATTAAGTGTATAATAAATGAATTTAGTAATCTAGTGTTTGGTAAACCCCCCAAAAACTTTAGTGACAAGAAATTGCTTTTTGACAAAAATTGCTGGGAAAATTAAAAAACAATTTTTGGGGGTAAAAACTACATATAGACCAACATGGCATACCATATGTAGGGCTAGAGTCAAAATGGGTATATGATTTAGTCATAAAGCATAATATTTTAAACACATTAGAAAAGCTCGGGAAAAAAATACCTTTCAGATCTCTGAATAAGAGAAGAATTTGTGACCAAACAAGAGACAGAGAGGATCACAGTAAGTAAAATGTATAATTTTGATTATATGAACTTAACAGGTTTTTACACAAACAAAACTAGTGTAAAATTAGAAGGAAAGCAGGAAACTGGGGAAAATCTTTTATAGCAATTTTCTCTTATATGGGTCTCTTTTCTCAAATATATGCAACTGACTGAAGTTTATAACAAAATCCTTTCTCCCAGTTGATAAATTGTCAAAGAATAGGAATAATTAGTTTCTAGAAGAAGGAATCAAAGCTACCAAAAGTCACATGAAAAAATGCTCTAAATCGCTATTGATTAGAAAAATTAAAATTAAACCATTTCTAAGTTACCACTTCATGAATATCAGATTGGCTCACATGACTGAATAAAAAGTGATAGATGCTGGAGGAGATGTGGAAAAGTGGGTATACTAATGCACTGTTGGTTGAGTTGTAAACTGGTCCAACCATTCTGGAAAACAATGTGGAACTATGCCCAAAGGGCCATAAAATTGTGCATACCCTTAATTAGCCACTCCTGTTCTTTCAGGACATGGTATCTCACCTGACATTTCGAGTTAGGTTTGGGCTACTGAAGCAGGTCACTCTTCAGGACCAATTCCTTACTCAGTTCAGTTGCTACAACTAACATCAGACTCTTTGAATTAATCCAGTTGTTGAACTTACGACGATATTCTTTTGATATTTTGGACTTCAAAAATTCCTAATTTTGTCTGTTCACCATCTCCAAGAATAAAAAGAAGAGATAAAAGATACTGCAGCTCTATGTTTATATTCATGGCTGTAGAAATGTAGATGGGAAGAGGTGGGAATAAGGCAGCAGCTGCTACTTCCACTTCTGCTACTTCTCCCCATATCCCTTTCTTGCCTCTCTTACCACTAGTGAAGAGAAGGAAGTTTTGTCTGTTGAGGTATCTTATATATTCACGTAATTCTAATTCAGATGTCAATTAAAATGGTCTTTTAACATATCATAAACCTATAGGAAACAAAATACCTGTACATCCTCTGAAGTAAAAAGGTAAAGGACCCATCTATCACACATATCCAGAAGACAGAACTCCAGGCTTCCATGTAGATCAACGACAGAGAATGTTATATATTCTCTAAGGACTAGGCCCTCATTCACCAGTACCTCCATTAGTCCAAGAATGTATTAACCTCCATTAGTTAAACAACAAAGTTTATCAGAAAAAGGTCTCATATCTAAAATATATAAAGAACGTTGTCAAATATATGAGAATACAAGTCATTCTCCAACTGATTAAATGTCAAAGGTTATGAACAGGTAATTTTTCTGATGAAAAAATCAGAACAGTTTATGGTAATTTGAAAAAAATGCCCTGAATCGTTATTGATTAGAGAAATACAAATTAAAACCACCACGAGATACCATTTTATACCTACCAGATTGGCTAAAATGATAGAAGGGCAAAGTGACAAATGTTGGAGGGGATATAGAAAAATTGGGACACTAATTCATTGTTGGTGAAATTGTGAATTGATCCAACCTTTTTGAAGAGCAATCTGGGATTATGCCCAAAGAATTATTAAACTACTACCCTTTGGCCCAGCAATACCACCACTTGGTCTGTTAAAAAAAAAAAAGGAAAAGAACCTGTATGTTCTAAAATGCTTATAGCAGCTTTCTTTGTACTAGCAAAGAACTGAATATTGCAAGGATGCCTGTCAATTGGGGAATGACTGAACAAGTTGTGGTATATGATTGTGGTGGAATACTACTGCACTATAAGAAATGATGAGCTCAGTGGTTTTAGAAAAATGTATGGAAAGACTTGCATAAAATAGTGAAGAGTGAAATGAGCAAAACCAAGAGAACATTTTATACAGTAACAGCATTTTTGTTTTAAGACGAGTTTTGAGTGAATAAGTTATTTTGACTATTTTAAGTACCCAAAGTAACTGTAAAGGACATATAAAGAAAGATGTTATCTGTATCCCAAGAAAGAAGTCATAAATAGGAGTATGTATAGAATAATTTTACATATATATGGGTGTATATATGTGTATATGTATATCTATTTAGCGCTGTCTTTGTATCTCTTTACACATACACATGTGTATATTACATACATGTAATATACATGTAATGTGTATACATGTAATATACACATTTGCGTACATGTTTAGAAGACTATAAAAAAATTCTTTGTTATTCCTTTGAAGGAACGAAACTTCCCATGAAGTTTGTCTACCAAGTTGTTTGACTAGTAGGGCAGCTAGTCTTTGGTTGGCTGAAGAAAAAGCCACAACCCTGGTAGCCTTTAAAAAGTAAGCTAGCCTGCTCTCCAGAAGAAGGAATCTCCAACAGTTGAGAAGAGAGATAATTACAGAGGAAAAACTCAGCTCTTGAGAGAACATTTCCCTTTATTTTTTTCCAATGTGCCTCCTCCAGAGTACTCTCAGGAAGAGAGAGGATTTCTCTTTTCCACATTCCACAGTGGTGTCTTGATGTGAATCAATCATCCATCAGACCAGTAGAAAAATGTAAGACTAGGAAAGAACCAACCTAGAGAGTTCTTAAGTTGAGTCAAATTGAGTAGGATAGTGCATGGAACATATATTTTTTTTATTTAGACCTATGACTTCATCAGTAAAGAGAATTCCAATTGTGGATTGATATTTCTATCCCTGACATATCAGAAATTCATTTTAGAGAGTTGCCTGAGGAACTGAGAGGTTAAGTGATTTGCCTGGGATCACCAAGCTACTATATAGGAGAACCAAAGATTTCTTGACTCTAAAGCCTAAATTCTATCCTTTAAAAAGTGTTTTGCTCCTTGCATGGCACATAGTAGTTCATTAATAACCATTTGCTGAAATAAATATGAAGCATTTAATGCGCAACTTCTTTTGATACATTGTAAGCACTTAATAAATGTTCTTTGAGGAATGTAAGGATGATGCACTTTAATGTTCTACAGGAATACTAAAGAGGGGCAAGATGGATTGAGATCCTGCCTCAGAAGTAATGAGAGTGTGTAAATAAACAGAAATGTATTTTTATATCTCTATCTTAAAAAATTGAAATTGCATATAAAAGAGTCATTAAGACATAAAGTTTAATGTTCATCTTAAATTACCTATCAAATCTATTATAACTGTATAGTTATATATGCTTAAACAATGAACATCTTAAAAGAATGAAATCATTTACTAAATGAACTCCTTTACAAAAACAAAGCCCAAATGTAAAAAGTATTTTCTGCTTACTTATTTTTCCATTTAAAAATGTTTGTTCCATTTAAAGCAGAGCATTTAAAAATGTATCTTTTCAGTTGGACAGTTATTATTGCTAAGTAAACAATGTAAAGAGCTCATTTCTCATTAAAATAGCCTATATTCTGTCTCTTAATTTATGTTATCTTCTTGTTATGCAGTTGTTTTCATTTAAAGCAACAATCCATTCTCCAATGTAAGAACTTAACTAGATTCAAAGAAAGATTGCAGCTATTTTCAAATTCTATTTAATTTCATACTTTAATTTTTATTTGCAGAGGAAGATCTAGCCATGAAGACTAGGAAATAATTGTAGCTAGCATTTATATAAGGGCTTCAAAGTTTTCAAAGACTTTTACATATGTTATCTCATTTGAGGTTCCCAACAACTCCTGAGGGAGGTAATATTTGTTATTTTTATTACGCATATGTGGTTTAGTGGCTTGCTCAAGGCCATAAAGGTAGTGAGTGTTTAAGGCTGGATTTGAACTGAATGCTTGACTTGAAATCTTAAATTCTACCCACTGTACTTTCTAACTTCCCCTGTAAAAATATTTACACAATAATTTCTCTAAGGATTGCAGTGTTTGGGCTTTTATTTTCTTCTATTCTTTTTTCTTCTTATGTTAAATTGTTAAATTAATTGGGTTTTATACCCTTCTCCAAAATAGGTCACCCTGGAATATCTTTTCCTTGTCGATAAAATTGTGGAATCTGTGCTCCTGCCTCTGCCTCATCTAAAATTTTTTTCCCATAAGTCACTTCTTTGAGCTTTGCTGTCCTCAAATGAGGACAATCATACTGGTAATAGTAGAAGCAATAATAGTAATCATACCATGTAATATTGTTGAGAAATTCAAAGAAGAAGATATGTGAATAAGCTCTGGAATTTTAAAGTTATTTAATGATGGCATAGGTTCAGAGATTTAGAGGTAGATGGGTCTATAGAGTTATCCTATTAAACTCCTCTTTTATAAATGAAGAAAAAGAAATTCAGCAGCTAGGTGGTACAGTGGATAGAGTGAGTACCAGGCTTAAAGTCTAGGGAGATTCATCATTCTGAGTTCAAATCTAGCCTCAAACACTTACTAGTTGACCCTAGGGAAGTCACCAAATTTTATTTGCCTTAGTTTCCTCATCTGTAAAATGAAGAAAGTTGGAGAAGAAAATTGCAAACCATTCCAGTATCTCTGCCAAGAACACCCCACATTGGGTCACAAAGAGTCAGAGACAACTGAAAAGACTGAAAAACAACAAAAATAAATTCACAAAAATTGTATGACTGGGACAGAGCGAAGATGGTAGAGTAAAGCAGTGACTTGCTTGAGCACTCCTCCAAATATATCCAAATGGATGTAAAAATGGCTATAAACAAATTCTAGAGCAGCAGAACCCACAAAATGATGGAGTGAAACAAGTCTCCAGTCCAAGACAGCCTAACAGGTCTGTGGCACTGGACTGGGGAGCAGAGAGCACTCCAGTGTGGGTTGCACTGGCATGTGCAAGGCTAGAACAGGCCTCTGGGGATTGAATCACCAGCAGCTCTGGAGGTTTCCAGACTTTTCAGCCCACAAACACCAAAGAAGGCATAGAAGGTCAAAGGAAAACCCTATGGGACCTGCATGAAAAAGGAATATGGTCTGTCCCTAGCCCCAAGACTGTGGAGGTGGTGGAAGTAGTGGTAGCAGCAGCTGCTTCTACTTCTGGAGCTCCTGGACCACAGACAGTGTGGGGATCAAGCAGCTGATCAGACAACAATTGCAGGGATCTCTTTGCCGACACTAAAGCAGGATTCTCTTGCTTTGCTCTGCTTTGATCTGAGTTGTAGCCATGGGTCGTAGTCCTGGGTTGAGGAGGAGCATTGGTGTGGTAGAGCTTGTGACACAGTGGAGAGGAACTACCTCACAGTTCCAAGACATAAAAGAGTGCTTGTGGTCACTCACAGACAAGAGCACAGCCCAGGAAAGTAGTAAACACCTCTCCGTTGATCATACCACCTTGGAAGAATTGAAAATTTATGGGTCCCTAGAAGTTTCTCTGAAAACAGCTATACAAAACCCCTGAAGTTTGAAACAGGACACCATACTTTTCCTATTGGAAGTAGATTTCTGCCTTTACAGAGAGTTAGAAAGTCAAGTGTTTGACTAAACCTCAGATTTTAGAATCTTGCTATGATGACAAAGAAGATCAAAACATACAGCCAGAAGAAGACAACAAAGCCAAAGCTCCTACATCTAAAGTCTCCAATAAAAATATGAATTGGTTGCAAGCCAAGGAAGAGCTAAATAAGGATTTTGAAAATCAAGTAAGAAAAGTAGAGGGAAAATAGGGAAGAGAAATGAGAGTAATGCAAGAAAATCATGAAAAAGAGTCAATAACTTGCTAAAGTAGACCAAAAAAATATTGAAGAAAATAACACCATAAAAAATGGACTAACCAAAATGGCAAAAAAGAGGTCCAAAAAGCCAGTGAAGAGAAGAATGCCTTAAAAAGCAGAACTGATGAAATGAAAAAGGAGGTCCAAAAGCTCACTGAAGACAATAATTCCTTAAAAATTAGAATGGTGCTAATGGAAGCTAATGACTTTATGAAAAATCAAGACATGATAAAACATAGGCAAAAGAATGAAAAATGTAGAAGACAATGTGAAATATATCATTGGAAAAACCAGTGACCTAGAAAATATATTCAGGAGAGATAATTTAAAACTTAATAGACTACCTAAAAGCCATGATCAAAAAAAGAGCCTAGATATCACCTTTCAAGAAATTATCAAGGAAAACCACCTTGATATTCTAGAATCAATAGGTAAAATAGAAACTGACAGAATCTACTAATCACCTCTTGAAAGATATCCCAAAAGGAAGGTTCTGGCCAAATTCCAGAGTTCCCAGATCAAGAAAATATTGTGAGCAGCCAGAAAGAAACAATTTTAATATTGTTGAAACACAATCAGGATAACACAAGATCTAACAGCTTCTACATTAAGGGAGCAATGGGCTTGGAATATGATATTCTGGAAGTCAAAGGAGCTAGGATTGAAATCATCTATCCCAGTAAAACACAATACAATACTTCATAGGGAAAATGAAGGGCATTAAATGAAGTAGAGGAATTTTGAGCATTCTTGATGATTCATATTTCTACTCAACTCTGAGAACTGTATAGGAAATTTGACTTTCAAATACAAGAATCAAGAAGCTTGAAAATGTGAACAAAAAAGAGAAATGATAAAGGACTTATTAACGTTGAACTGTTTACATTCCTACATGGAAAGATGATATTTGTAATTCATGGGACCTTTCTCAATATTAGGGTAGTTGGAAGGAATATGTGTGTGTTTGTGTATGTGTATGTGTTCACACACACAGAGGGTACAGGGTGAGTTGAATTTGAAAGGCTGATATCTAAAAAATGAAATTAAGAGGTGAGAGAGCAATATATTAGGAAAAAGAAAAAGGGAGAGATAGAACTAGAACAGCTCACATAAAGGAGGCAAGAAAATGCCTTTACAATGGAGGGGAAGAGGGAGGAGGTGAGAGGAAAAGAGTGAATCTTGCTCTCATTGAATCTGGCTTAAGGAGGGAATAACATACACACTCAATTGGGTATATTACCCTACCAGAAAGTAAGGAGCACAGGAAAAGAGAGGGGGTGTAAAGCCAATCAGCAGTAGATTCCTGAGAGAATGCTACTGTGAACAGCCTTTAAGATTCAGATTCCACAGTATTAGTGAACACTCTGTTTATTCCATTACAAAATCAGATTCAGTACAATGTTCACAGCTTCAACAGTTCACAATATTACATACAATCTTCAGAACAACGAAAGTCTCAATATTATATCTTATTACAGAAAGGAACAAGGAACAAGAGAAGAATCAGCTGGTTTCCCTAAGGGAGAAACCAGCTTCACATTTTAAGATTC
>CM053594.1:208658839-208767759 GCA_028646575.1 Pseudocheirus occidentalis
CTGAGGAACCAAATCCAAAATCTGTCTTGACTGTATAAAATTATTCCTTATAAACACTGGCCTTCTCCCAAGTCAACAGGGGAGTGTCTCAGCCAATAGCATTCTTCCACGTCAACAGGGGAATTCACACCTTTTCACTGATGGACAGATTTCTATACTTAACCCTAAGTTACTAGAATCTACTTAACCCTAAGTATATGATCTATTTAGCCTTAAATATCTGATCAAACAAATTGATTACCATTACAGGGGGGACAATAAAAGAGAGGAGAGATTGTGGGAGGGAGTAATCAGAAGCAAACATTTTTGAAAGGGAGTGAGATCAATGGAGAGAATAGAATAAATGGGGGGGTGGGAAAGAATGGGGGGGACATATAGTTAGTCTTTCACAACATGACTATTATGGAAGTGTTTTTGCATAACTACGTATGTATAACCTATATTGAATTGCTTGCCTCCTCAAGGAGGGAAGAGAAGGGAAGGGAGAGAATGTAGAACTCAAAGTTTGACAAATGCAAAAAAAAATTGTTTTTCCATGCAACAAGGAAGTAAGATGTACAGACAATGGGGTATAAAAATCTATCTTGCCCTATAAGAAAGTGAGGGGGAGGGGAATAAGAGAGAGAGTATGATAGAGAGGAGGGCAGACTGGAGAAAGGGGTTATCAGAATATAAGCTATCTTGAGCTGGTGGGAGGGGAGAGATGGGGAGAAAACTTGGACCTCAAAATCTTGTTGAAATGAATGCTGACTAAAATAAATAAGCAATATTGTATCACTTGCTCAAGAGCATTTAAATAATACTCAATATAGCAAAGACTTGAATTCAGCTTCTTCAGAGCCAGGGCTTTGTTCATTTTAGCACAGGATCTCTGAAGAAGCCTTAGAGCTGGTGGTGGTGATGGGAATATTCATCATGGCTGTGGTCATGGTGATTATGGTCATCACTAGAATAACATTGAATCATAGAAAAAAGTCCAACACTGAAATGAAATAGAGAATTTTGCAATTGTCTTCCAAGGTTATTTTGAAAAATGTGTGATGATGAATGTGTGTTAGAAATGAAGTCTTATGAAAACATTTATTCATTTAACTTTTTTATTTGTATAGATGATAAAATGTGAATATGATGTTACCCAATAGTCAATATATCTTTTCATTGAGCAATAGAATTAATTGTAAAATTGTAAAATTTTATTATTTTAATTTAGGATTTTCCCCAGTGGCATGATTTTCTTTCAAAAAATAATTACAGAATACATGTAAATTGTATATGTCCCTTTATCTTTTTTCCAAAGGCCTAGAGATATTAATATAATTTTACAAAGGTGGGCTAAAATTAGGTGTACAGTGAATTTTTTTTTCTTACTTATTTTGAAAAGCTAATCCATGGACCTATGAGGTTTTTCTATTTATGATACAGTTTTAGTGTTTAATTTATATCAACTCTCAAACACTTAAAGTTACTGCAGAGTTACCTTTCTGTATCAGTGGAGGGATTTTCCGCAACAGGAATTCACTATACTGATGAATTCAAAAATTGTCCACATTGGAAATTCTGTGGGAGTATGCATGATAGTCATTAGAGATATCTTGCTCAAACCTATTATTCTAACTATTTTAACAAAGTTCCTGACTATGACTAATTTACAAAAGAGAAATGAATAGAAACATACAGATGAAGAAACTAAGGCAAACTGGGTTAAGTGACTTGCCCAGGGTCACTGGAAAGCCAAGCATGAACAGCTTTCCAGAGGACTGCTGTTGTGAACAGCTTTGAGGTTCTGATTACATAGTATACTGAACTCTCTATTTATTCGACAGTAAATTAAAGCAAAACATTCAAAGAAACCAAAGTACAGCATTCACAATGTTATGACATAAGAACTTAGCACTAAAATGGCCACATAGTTTTCACCAAAGTGGTCACATAATTTTAAACAAAAGATATCATTCAGTAAGTACTTAACAATCATTCTTGAGGAGCAGGCCTTCTTAAGAGACATATATTGTATGTATATATATAAGCTATTTTGTAATTATTTTGCATATATATATATATATATATATATATATATATATGTAAATACTTTTTTCTCATGATAGAATGTAAGCTGCTGTAGGACAGAGATCATTTCAACTTTATCTTTGCACCTCCAGTACCAAGTGTTGTCTTTCCTGTAGTAGGCACTTCTCGTTGTTCAGTTGTGTTTGACTCTTTGTGACCCTATTTGGAGTTTTGTTAGGAAAGATACTTGAATGTTTTGCCATTCCTGTCTTCAGTTCATTTTATAGATGGAGAAACTGAGGAAAACAGGGTTAAGCAATAAAAGGTTAAATTAGACAAATAGTAAGTGTCTAAGGCTGAATTGGAACTTAGATTTTCTTGACTCAAGGCCTGTTGCTTTATCCAATATACCACCTAGCTCTTAATAAGTGCTTATTGATTGATAGAAGAATTTTTTTAAGTACAGTATGAATTCCTGCCATCCCAAAACATAGCTTCATTTAAAATACTGGGATAATGGAACCAACTACTACCAATAGTATTGTCTTGTGTAATTATAACTTTTGAATTGGAAGGGTCTTTAAAGGTTACTAACCCCATCCTCCTTATTTAAAAAGAAAAATTAGAACACTGAGGCTCAGAAAGGTCATTAATTTTCCAATCTTAGCTAGGTGAGGGATATAGCTAGGATTCAAAATCAGGTCCTATGTCACAAATCTAATGTTCTTTCCCCTGTACCATGCTGTTTCCCACGGTAGTCCTCACAAAACACACTGCTGTGTGTTTTAGTAGAACAAATGGCCATTGGTTGGGGCTTACCTATACCTCAGTGTAGAATCTGATCTGTTGAAATGTAAAAGGGACAAACGTAAGGACTCATTTTTATTTTAAAGATCAGTTTCAAAAGTACAATATGGGAGACAAATGGTATGTAAACCCTGTGAGGGCAGGGACTGTTTGATTTTTATCTCTAAATCTCAAGTCATTAGCATAGAGTCTGGCACTTAATAAACATTTGTTGATGAATTGATTGATGACAGTTCATCTGAAAAAGATATCTGGATTTTAATGAACTGCAATATGAGTCAGCTGTGTGATATAGTTACCAAAAAATATTAAGAAAGGTATTGTGTCCCATCTGAATGAAAGATGCCATGATTACATAGTAGTCTGCCTTGGCCATGTCAAATCTGGGGTATTGTGTACAGTACTAGGTGTTACAATGGTGGGGGAAGGGAGCAACCAGGATGATAGAAGTCCTTGAGATCATGTTATTCTTCAAACATATATATTTTGACTAATCAGGTTTTTTAAAACATATTGATCAGGTGCAACTGAAATGGTTGCAATAAAGGAATTGTCCATAAGGAGGTAACACCTATGATGATTGACCTAATTATAGCTACAGCAATAACACAAGCAATAACCATAAAGTAGTGACCAATAGAAAGATCTAGCAACTGACTTTCTGATCAGCCCTGGGCATCCTGGATCAAAGGACTGTTTTAATGAACTGGAGATATTTCCCATGGTAAAAAGAAGACTTATGGGGGCATGTTAGCTTTTGTCAAGTAACTGAAAGGCTTCATATGAAAGAGGTATTGAACCTCTTATGCTTGGCCAAAAAGGGCAGAATGAACACCAATGAGTAAGTTACAAAGAGGCAAATTTTACACTTGAAGTTAGGGTTGAAGTTGGGGGGGAGTTCTTTATAATCCATGCAATGCAATAGTAGAATGAACTGACTTCCATGGTATGGTTTTCTCCTTTCTAGAGATTTTCAGACAAAGACTGGATATTTGTGTATTGGATAGGAGGCAAAGGGATTTGTGTTTAAGTGAATGTGGGACCAAGTCAATGTGGAAAGTTCAGCAGATAGAGTACTGGGCTTAGAATCAGGAAGACTCATCTTCAACTCATCTTTGAGCTCATCTTGAGTTCAAATCTGGCCAAAGATACTTGCTAGATATGAGAACTTGGGGAAGTCATTTAACCCTATTTGGCTCAGTTTCCTCATCTGTAAAAATGAGTTGGAGAAGGAAATGGCCACCCATTCCAGTATCTTTGCCAAAAAAAACAACCCCAAAATGGAAATGAAACAAAACAGAACAAACCTTAAAATGAGGTCACAACGAGTTGAACATGACTGAAACAATTGAACAACAATAACAAGAACAAAAATGGGACTATAGCAGAAGGTCTCACCACTTCCATCCCTTAGTTCTGTGGAGAGATGGTATGTGGTATGTGGTTCAGTGGTCACTTATTAATGTCAATTGCTGTTCACAGACTGCAAAGTTCTTTTAAACTGATAAGCTTTGTAGAGAATCTCCCTCTCCTTCTGTTGCTCTTTTTCTTCTTCCTCTGTCTCTGTTTCACCGACAAGCTGCAACTATCAGTTTGTCCATCTGTATTCTCAATCTTTCTGTCTCTGTTTCTCTGTCCTGGTCTTTGTTTTGGGAGTCTCTGTCTCTTTTTCTTGATCTCTCTCTCTCCTCTCTCTCCCTCCAATCTCTCCTCTATATTTCCACATTGTAATTGAAGGTGTCTAAAAAGATCTAGTATAACGTTTAACTACTAAAGCTTAAAATATATTTGTATTTCAGAGGGCATAAATGACTTCCGTGTAATTCTCAACTAAAAAATTAAACACAGATTGTAAAATAAATGAATATTTTTAAATTGACAAAATGCATTTAGTAATAATGATATATTCCTTTAAAAACCTAGGATTTGGCATATCTTAAGGCAATATTCAAAGCTTCTCTGGAAGCTTAATGACAAAAGTTGGATAAGATTTTAATTATAAAATGGAAATATTTGCATCATTTTCTTACACATTTGTATATATTAAGTTTAAAAAGTTGTTTTGCTCACCAAGTCTCTTGATTATGAAAAGAAAAGTGTGTTGTTGTTCATCATCTTCTTTGAACCATTCAATGGGAGTCCAGCAAAGCATTAAAATTAATAAGTCAGCTCGGAATATGGTGGATATAGATGAAAAATCCCAAGGTGATTAGCTGTCGAAGTGTTGCATTTGTTTGTCAAGATGAATGGGGGAGCCACGCTTTTTGGTAATAGTCTTTGCATTTTGCTCCATTATAATTTATGTGTGGTTGTCATCTTTAAAAGTTGCAGATTAGAATGAGATGAAAAACTTATACTCATCCCTGGCAACAACTCTGGAAATAAATTATATGATCTAAAGGTATGGAAAACTGATTTTCATATTCAGTGCTATTTGTTTCCTTAAGAACAACAGAGCAGGTGAGATAAGTCACTGATCTTCATCTCAACAGCCTCTGCAGATGTATTGTTTTATTGGCCTTAAAGATCAAGCAGAATTGGGGAACAAAAAGAAATATTATCAATGGACAACAATCTAAATATTGTTTCAGTTGATTCCATGTTCCAAGTGGGAAGAGAGGCAATGGCAGATTATGTTACATCAAAATCACATGTGTCACCTTTTGCTGAAAGGATAAAAAAGTCGTTAGTTGTAATATTGTTTTCTTCAAGGTCCTTATCTCAGGGGTAGACTTTTTCAGGACTGGAATCCCAACATCATGTCTGATTTTAGCGTGAGTAATACATTTGTGTAGTTTTCAGGTTTAAAACTTTTGTAATGAAGTTGTTTACACAGTGAATATCTTTCATGACCACAGACTTTCTGTATACCTCCAAGTATAATTTTTTTATTTGTCATGAGGACCATTGAGAGAGTAAGAATATTTCAAGGTCAACTATCAGTCAAATTGAAAAAAAAACCCACCCCACACCTTCATATTATATACGAAGGGCACCAAAAATAATCTTTGTAGAATGAAATAATGGGCTCTTAGTGCAATATGATTTGATTTTCAATGAAAATGATTTAGATCTATAAAAACCAGGAGAAAGAGGAGACACTCAATTAAATATACACTTCTAAAAGAAGACTGCAAATATTTTAAATCTCCCTTATAAATACTAGAAATACCCTGATAGAAACATTCTAAAATATCTAAAGATAAATGAAGTCATCAGCCTTTTCTACTCTCAAATCATATTTTGCTTCTTGTTCTGTGTGAATGAGCAAGTGCTTATTCCCAGGATTTTCTTAATCCTAACAGAAAAATGATAACTGAAGACCAACTTGGAAAGTCTTTCTAATGCTATGCACAGAGGCAAGATACATTTGGTTAATTCCTTTGTGATAGAGTGCATATTTCATTTTCCTTTTCCAAATAAGACAGTTACTATTGTATACATACATAGAGAGATTCACCTGGCCAAACATGCTAGAATTTGCTTCTGTCATGGTAACAATTTCCTTTAGGACTAACATTTATAAGGAATGTCATAATGCATTATTATGACTCTTCTAGAAAAAGATTACTTAATCTAGCTACCAGAAATTCCATTTTTCACCTGTTCCCAATACTTTCCCTAGTATGGTCTCATTACTTATTCTTGGAGAACAATCCAAGAAAGTCAAATTTGCATCCCATATATTAGTATTGGTTTTTTGAACAACTGAAAATTGAATTGAGTATAATTAAAGCTATCTGTGCTAATTAATCATGTGAACAGGTAGAGTTCACATATTTTGAAAATAGAAAGAAAATTTATGTCATCATATGAATATACAAATATATAATAAAAATACCACCAGTTTTACCAAAGTGCAAAATAACCTTAATTTATTATTGCCTTCACTTTGACAAATAAGAGAAGTTATTTAGAGATGAACAATTAGTGAATTTGGAAGTAGGCAATACTACTGGGAGATTAAATTTGTGAATGCTGTAACTTAATCTGAGAGACAGAAACTCAAAAGCCTACATTCAATGGGGGGAGAATAGTACTAGAAACTTCAAAATAGCAATTTAGCTCATGTAGTGCATTCAGTTCATTAAGTAATTTCTTCACAATTACTTTGTGAGGTAAACAGGCTAAGTACCATTATCCTTATTTTGTAGATGAGAAAAATAAAAATCACAGACACAAATAATTATCTTCTCCTTCTCCCCTCTGCCTTATGTAAATAAGGTAGTCCTTCTTGTCAAGGCAATGGCCTCTACACAAAACTTTGATCTGTTCCTATTCCATTTTCAACAGTAGACTGCCTTGTTTATAATCTCTAATCTCACTAATTTTCAGACCCCTCTTATCTATTGAATTCTTTTCTGCTGCTTACAAATATACTCACATATTCCCCATTCTTAAAAATAAAAACAAAATCCTTCCTTCATCAAATGATCCCCAGTAGACTTGTTCATCTATCTCTCCTCCCTTTCATCACTATACTCCCTGAGAAATCCATCTAAAATTCAAACCTCCACTTTTCTTCCTTTCACTCTTTATTAAATTCCCCACAGTTCAGCTTCTGCCCTAATGATTCAATTGAAACTTTTCTCTCCAAATTTACAATGATCTCTTACTTGACAAATCCGTGGCCTTTTTATCAGTCCTCCTCTTTTTGATTTTGTTAATCAGCCTTCTTGCTTCACACTCTTCCATCATTTTTCATGACACTACTTTCTCCTTTACATAGTTCTTCTTCCTCTCTGTCTCCTTTGCTGGGTCTTCATTTGCTTCATGTCAATAACCATAGAGTGCCCTCAGGGATCCAGAGTTTATTGAGTATATATGTGTTTGGGGGTGGGGTGGGGGAAGACGTGACATATTTGAGAAAAATAATGTTATTTCTGAAGAGAGGATGAACTTGAATGGGGAGAGATATATGGTAGGCAGACTAAGCAACAGGCTATTGCAATAGTCTAGAAGTAAGGAAATAAGGACCCATACTAGGATGGTGGAAGCACCAGAGGAGAGAAGGGGATGTATTCAAGAGATGTCACAAATAAAAATTGAAAGTTCTTGTTAATAGACTGGATATGGATGAGTGAGAGACAGTGAGAAGTCAAGAATGACACCTAGGTTGTGGAACTAGGGTATATCTACTAAGATAGAGCCTTCAGCAGTAACAGGGATATTAGGAAGAAAGTAGCTTTTGAGGGAAAAATAATGAGGTTAGTTTTGTACATATTGAGTTTCAGCTGTTTGCAGGACATCCGTTAGAGATGTCTAATAAAGAGTTGGAGCTGTGAGTCATGAGGTCAACAGAGAGGTTAGGACTGGATAAGTAGATCTGAGATTCATCAGGATAGAGATGATTGAATCTATAGGAGCTGAGGAGATCACTAAGTGAAATAGTATATAGGGAGAAATAAAGAGGGCCCAGGACAGAACCCTTAGGATACCCCAAAGTACAAGTCTGACTGTATCCCTTTCTTACTCAATAAATTCTGGTGGTTCTCTATTACTCCTGGGATCAAATGCAAAATTTTCTGTTTGACTTTAAAAGTCCTATTGATGGAGTATAGAATTTGGGAATCCCCTTGAACCTTCCCACTGGATCTGGCAATCACCTGTGACCATAAGCCTTCCTTTATCATTATGATTGAATCTCTCTTACCCTTAACCTAACCTAGTCCTTCTTTGTCTTTTATCTCCTGGGAACCTTCACTTACCTCCCACCCTTGATCCTGTCAAAATATATACATGACCAAATATGGTTCCCTTAAACTAGCCTAGCCCTACATTCTTTATTACTTTCCAGCTGTTTCCTACCCTTAATCACATAAAACCTCTTGGTTCCTAGAGTCTGACCTCCATTCACCCCAGTCCCATTAAAACCCTCCCTTGACTCCACCTCAAGACCCTACCTAGACCTCTCCTTCCAGACTGCTAGACCGCCCCTTGACTCCTCCCACAATCTTTCTGTGTATAAGATCCACCTTGCTTCCATGAAGGCACTTAGATTCAATCTAGCTCAGACTCAGTCTGTGTCAGATTGTTCTGACTTGCTTGTCAATACAAGCGTCACAAATGCTTTGGCTCCTTAAGAGCCAATATGATAAATCTTTAGTAAACTTTGTTTTGCTTTGACTGAGAGAAGACTTGAGTCGAATTCATTCAACAGGACCCAATGTGTGTATCAGCAAGCACCCCAGCATGTCCAGGACGGCTGCGAGCACAGGTTCTTAGATCTGCTTTTCTAAAGGAAAGCACCTCAAAATGGGTTGATGGTCTTACTTCAATCTTTTAGTCAAACATTTATCGTTTACCTAGTTCAGGGGAAAAATTCAGCACCTGAACTTCAGAGAATGCAAACAGAAGTTACAAGCAGGCAAAGAAACAGATCAGCAGACAGGCTTCCAACTGTCTCACCATTACATCCATACCTATTCAGTTACCAGAGAGGGAAGTACCAATATCTGGGTTTTTCAAAGCTGGGGGGCTCAATGGCTTCCCAAAGTCTCATCTGGCCAAATTACATGACTCTTCTTGAAGTGAGCCCCAAAGCAAAACCTCACATCAGAGCATATATAGCCTTCTCCTTTATCAGAGACTGTCACAGCTATCTTGACCCACTGCCCAATCACAAATAAGATATGAGCATTCATGAAGAACAAGCCTCCCCGCATAGGCTCCATGCGACTGCATTCAGCCTATTAGGGGGCAGAGTATACTTTCCAATCAGGGAAAGTTCTCAGAACCACTTAAGCCTATCAAAGGGCCTAGGGGTAGGAAAGATCTTCAGATTCCCATAACAGTATGTCAGTATTTTGGGGTCTCAAACACCCCTAAACCCCATCCTCAATAATATTACTGGGGTGCTTCCTATCTTTCCAGTTTTCTTATACCTGTACTGATGATGTGCAGGCTCTGCGAACCCCTCTGAGCTCTCCTTGACAAACTCTGGGAAGCCCCTTTTGTTCTCCTTGAATCTTTCCACTTAGGGCATTTGCCTGAGGCCACGGGCTTTCAGTTGTGACTCTGCCCAAGTCTTTGGCCCTTCTTTGTCTGGCAATTTCCCACCCTTGATCCTCCCTTCCCCAAATTTGTCACACTCTTGAACTGGCTTAGTCCACTATTTTCTGTCCTCTCCTGGTAGTCTCCAGCAACTTTCCATCCTTAATCACTCATTACTCGAGTCAGACCTCATGGACTCCTCCTGAAGACCCTCCCCAAACTCCTCCTCTGGACCACTCCTAGATTCCTCCCACAACCTTTCTGTATATAAGACCCCATGTTCCCCCCATGCATGTGAGAGCACCATAGAATGACCTAGGACAGACTTACTCTATGGCAGATGATTCTGACCCACTTGCCCAATGTGAGCATCACAAATACTGATGCTCCTTAATAGTCTACCCAATATGGTGAACTTTTAATAAACTTTGCTTTTCTTTTGCTGAGAGAAGACTTGAGTCAAATTCATTTGGCAGGACCTCGAATGTTGGTATTGAGCACCCCTAACCCTAACTCTATACCTCTTCATTTTTATGGTTCCTTGGGTGGGGAAGGGCTGAGACCAAAGCCATAGGAACGGGGTCATTTAATTGGTTCCCATTGCCCTTTTGTTGAGGGGCTCTAGCTTCAAGTATCTCACAATCTTTCCTGAGCCAAGAAAGTTCAATGAAGGCTATTAATTAGACAACTTCAATACATCTTCCTTCTTTGCAACAGT
The DNA here is from genome assembly GCA_028646575.1 of Pseudocheirus occidentalis. Classification (NCBI taxonomy): domain Eukaryota; kingdom Metazoa; phylum Chordata; class Mammalia; order Diprotodontia; family Pseudocheiridae; genus Pseudocheirus; species Pseudocheirus occidentalis. Next base: position 208,669,365 of record CM053594.1, read on the forward strand.
ATAATTCTAACTGCAAGAGAGTATTATCTTTTAAAGACCCCCAAATAGTCCACAATTCATGGTCCTCTAGGTGATAACAAGGCCAAACAGTGTTGCGAAAAACAACATCAACTTTTCCTTTTTAAGGTTTCCAGAGAAACTAAAATTTCCCCAATGTTTGGGGGGCTACAGGTGTAGGGCCTGGAAGTCCCTTCCTCCATAAAGGAAGGTTTGGGAGTAAGCCTTGAAAAACAAACAAAACAAAACCCACAAAAAGTACCTGAAGTTTTCCCAGTTCCCTAGCACCAAGAGAATTGAAAGAATCTGGCTTACACTTCCTGATGGGGCATCTGTTCTTGTCCTCCATTCTTCATAAGCTGTGCCCATGTCCATGTTCTGCAACATAACCAAACAGGACCAAGAACCTAAGAGGTCAGGCTGAGTACAAGACAGCCTCCTAGCTGTCTGACTTAATGGGGCCTGAGAGGTCAAGCTCCCAAAAAACACCCAAAAAAACCACACCCAAAAAAACCTCGCACTTTCAACATACTAGGGAAAGAGAGAGGCATACCTACCTTCCAGTCCTGGCTGGAGAAGAGTTTGAGATTAGTAGTGTTTCCCAGTGTCAAGGAGCCATAAAAATGAAAAAGTTACCCATAAAAATGATATTCATTTGGCAGGACCCAGCATGTTTGTATTTTGTGGTCTTGAACACCTGCAAACCTAACCCTATACCTATTTATTTTTATGGTTCCCTGACCAGGAACCACTGTTAATCTCAAGCTCTTCTCCAGCCAGGACTGGAAGGTCTGGAAGGTAGGTAAGCCTCTCTCTTTCCCTATTGCATTGCCTTCTTGTTCTCCAAGTACCTTGGAGGTGTGGTGTGTGTGTGTGTGTGTGTGTGTGTGTGTGTGTGTGTGTGTGTGTGTGTGTGTTGGGGGGGGCTGACCTCTCAGGTCCCATTTGGTAAGATAGCTAGGAGGTAGTCTAGTACTCAGCCTGCACCTCGTCATTACTACCTCTTTATGTTCTAAATCCAGGAACACTGGTTTTCTTATTCTTTCATACACCATACTCCATCTCTTGAATATTTTTTTTGAAGGGGAAGGCAGGGCAGTTGGGGTTAAGTGACTTGCCCAAGGTCATCGCACAGCTAGTGTGTGTGTGTGTGTGTGTGTGTGAGAAGTGTCTGAGGCAGGATTTGAACTCAGGTCTTCCTGACTCTAGGGCTAGTGCTCTATTCACTGAACCACCTAGTAGCCCCTCTCTCTTGAATTTTAATTGGCTCTTTCCTATGCCTGGAATGCTCACCCACCTGATCTGTTCTTAGTACCATGGCTTCTAAGACTCATCTCAAATTCCTCCTCTATAAGAGTTTTTTCTCAGCCCTTCTCTCACCTACCCCCATGATATGACTTCCCTGACATTACCTTAAATTTACCCTGAATATGTCTTGTATATACATATTCATTTATAGGTAGTCTCCTCTATTAGAAGGCAAGCCCCTTGAAGGCAGAGACTGGTTTTTTTTTCCTTTTCTATTAATCCCCCAAGTTTAGCACAGTGCTTTGTACATAGTAAGCATTTAATAAATGATTGTTGACAACTTTTTCAAGGTCATATGGCTATGAAGTAGCACACATGATAGTTAAACACAAACCTTTTAACTCTTAGTTTTTGTTGCCTCAAGTTATAGATAGAAGGATAGTTCTAAGGATCTGAAATCTAGGCAATATTGACACTCCTAAAAATAATGGAGAACATTCTTGTGTATATATCTTGTTTTATTCTAGTTTATATCCTTTTGTGACTTTACTATGGGGGATCCATCTGAACTGGAGGTGTCTTCCCTCTTGTTCTCTGAATATTGTATACAATAACACAGAAAGATCGGAGCTCACATCTGATCTTAGTTACTATGTAACTCTAAGCAAGTCACTTTATCTCTTTATGCCTCAGTTTCTTGTAAAACAGGCATAATTAAGGTACTTACCTCTCTGGGTTGTTGTGAAAAATGAGGTATTTGTAAATCACTTTGTACAATGCCCGGCACGCAGCAGGTGCTAGATAAATACACAATCCCCTTCTCTTTCCTTTCATTTTCTCTATGGATATATTTTGCACCATGTTGTAATAATCCCTTAATGTTTTGCAATTCTTCACACCCACCATGGGTCTCTCCATTGCTTTTTGGATGATTCTCAACTTTATTTTTTGGAGACTTGCAATAAAATATCACTGCAAGAATAGTGGTGTTAAATAGATGAGCCTTTGTTTCATTGGGGACATTAAAGGAACTAAACAATTTCCCAAAGATTACCCTCTCTTTCTTCTGTCCATTTCTGCACCCATGTTTTAAAAAAGTCAGAACTGGGAGATAACTTAATTTCCTGTCTTGGAATAGTTTTTTTTTTCAGGCAAAGAAATCATGTCTTCTCTCCTTTATGTCTATGTTCTTTGGAAACCACTTGAAAGGGGTATAAAATATATTTTAAATCATAATAATGATTAAGCTTTAATCTGAGATATTTGTTGTTATGGACTTTTCTTGCAAACCACAACCATTATTAGCTAGCTGTATGTTGAATTATTGATTATGTAGTATTCCTAATTACCTTATTTAGATTTGAATTATTTGCATCTATTTGGTTCCTGAATTCTTTTTGCACATGTGGATCGATATCTTATGTGTATATAGATTAAAACAGCATCCAAAAGAAACAAATTAAAATAGAACTGGCAATATTAGTAAGATAGAAACAGATAACTTGTTGATGAATAAACTACCATTTCTCTTAGAGTCACAGATTTACAGGTGGAAGGAACCTTAGAAAGTGTGAAGTCACTTTTATATCTAATTTCATTATATTATGGATAAGAAAGTATGGCCCAGTGAGACTGCAACATTCCAACAGTCACACAGGGTAGACAGAAGTCGGATTTGAAACCATGTGTTCTGACTTTAAATTGAACACTTATATGAGAACAGATACAGAGTTGGAAGGTACCACAGAGGACATTTATACCAGTCTTCCCTGGATTAAAGATTAAGACACTAAGATCCAGAGAGGTTAAGTAATTGCTCATGGCCACCCAGGCAGTAAATGTCTAAAGATGGTTTCTTTGATTGTAGACTCAATGCTCATTTTTACCATAATGGCTGAGTGCTAAATCATACAGTTCCTAATACATACAGTAATCAAATGAAAATGTCTTGCAGGCTAGAGATGAAAGTTAGCATGGACCACTCTCCTTTTGAGTAAGTGATGAAACAGCGAACTCTTTCTGTAGTGTTGATTCAACGGTGGCGACAGTTGCCTAGTTGTGAGTGTTTTCCTCTTGTCTCCCACACTGGTGAGTTATGGAGGAAATGGAGTTCCTTTCTCTGTCTTCTTAATGATGCTATGGATTTCCTGATAGCAAGACAGAAGGCTTTCATGGTTTTCTAATTCCTTTTACTCTTTCTGGGTATTCTGAAAACTGGTGACACGAATCTATTAGTTTGCTTTATTTTTTTTTCAAGATGCTTCTCACCTTCGTGTATCTCTTATTATTTGGGCATGCCCGAGCTTCCATCAATAAACATTCTATCAATAGGACATTCTGGGTGGGGAGTCATTTTTTGGATCTGTGTGAGGTACAATTTTTGAAGAAAGCCCAAGATAGTGCTTGATTATTTGGTCACAAGTAGTTCTTACCTTTTTGGTTTTGCATGCTGTTTAGTGGAAAGGATCCAGGAAAGTATTATAGGGTCAAATAATTGGAAACACTTCCCTTGTGTAGAAGCAGTGACAGAGAACTGACCTCTGACAGTCTGTGATTTGAAAAAAATTTTCCCTTGATAATCAGCAGTGTGCTATATTTTTCTCTGGAACAGTTATCAACTAGAATGAATTCATAGAGTAAATGTGTATCATTTATCATTCTAGTAGCGCCAAACATTTGAGATATGTAGTTAACTTTTTTTTAAAAAATGACTGTCTCCTTCAGGAGTTACATTTGTCCTAGTGTAGCTCCTCCTGTAAATGATCTATTATAAGAAATAGTTATGTGAAGGATACCCAATTTAATTTTACCTGACAACAGAGGTTCCTGAAAAGAGCACAAATAACTTCCAGGACAGTTTAAATGAAAAGGAAGTATGTGTCAGTTTCACAAGTAGTCAAAAATTCACATTTTCCTTAGAATCTTTTTTCATTCTGTGCCTTTGCATTCATCTACTCCTTCAATATATATATATATATATATATATACACACACACACACACACATACATATATACACACATATGTACATATGTGTGTGTTTCTCAATTTCATCAATATTGCTTCCATCAGTGAACATCATAACCACACTGAAACTCAACAGGTTTTCCTAAATTATGGCCAAAAAGTCTCTTGGTGACCAATTTCTTGATGAGGATCCTTTCTGAACTTACCTGGCTATCTAGTTTCAAGATCTTAGTGCTTAATAAATACTTGTTGATTTTTGACTAGGTCCATATTCAATATCTTTCCAACTTGGGATCTATGAAAGCTTACACTTCATTGACATAATATTTGAGAACCCAGGGTCATGGCTATGATAAAGAAGAAGCATTAGAGTTCAACTTTGGTGGGAGATGCTTGTATATTTAGAGTGTGTGTGTGTGTGTGTGTGTGTGTGTGTTAGATGCTTAAATGTTTACTGAAAGATTTTAAAAATAAAATCTTTTTATGCATACATATATTAAATATATGAAGCATGATTTCCTTCAGAACAAAGCCTGTCAGGGGCATATTTTTCTCAACTAAATTTATTAATGTATAGATTGCACTCAGAAATCACTTATTTGAATTTCAATGGAACCACTATAGCATTTCCTTCCTCATCACATGTGCACAGACCAAGTAACCAAATAATTACATCATAAAATAGAATTTCTAGACTTTTCACAAAGCAATAACAATATTCTTATTTTAAATTAAACTGAATACATTTCCGAGTTGCAAAAAGTGTGTTTAAATATTAAGGTAGATAGAATTGGTACTTTGAGAAATTTCTACAAGTCTTCAAGTACTCTGTGTTTTTAATGATGAATGTAGAAAAATTACTATATCTGATATATTTAAAAATATATAAAAAATATATGCTGCTTAAAATCCAGGAATATAAGTGGTGTATAACAGAAACTAGTGATCATTTGATATGAATGACAAGGAAGTGTGGCTAAGTGGCAGCTCTCTAGGGAAATCACAGGCATTCAACAGAGTATTTATCCATGGTCAAATAACAGATGTGGAATCTCCCAGCAATAAAGTTACAAAGGAACACAAAGAAAAACAATGTCTTAATGAATTATTCAGTTTGTCAATACCAATCGAATATGGGGAATAGAGCTAGGATTCTGGTTAATAAAGTGCTCTCTTGTCCATTACATCAGAGGAGTAATGTTGCACTTAAATTTGTATTGATTAGCAACTGAAAGCTTAAAGTACCAGCATCTAATTATCACTTCTATCTTCTCATTCTGTTTTAATTACCAGTCTTTCTACTCAGTGTCTTCTGTTCTAATGCTGACTTACAATTAAGGAAGATAAGAAATGTTTTCAAAAACTAAATCTCCTCTAAGTAGAAAGTACTATTAAAGACTGCTTCCTTTAAATGAGTATCCCATGTGATAAGCAGTCATTAGTAAGTGATTATTATCTCAAAGACTGTCTAAACTTAGACAAAATGGTCTAAGTATTATGTTATGAAAGCTTGCTGTATTGTCTACACTCTCTATGCAATTTGGAGTTCTTTGTCTCTTTTGACTGATGCTGTCATTGATATAAATTGGCAGTTTGTAGCAATTTCCAAAGCATGACTGAGAATTGATGTTGGAAATTTAGAAATGTTGTAATAGAAAATGATATTCAGTCATGCCCACCCAGCCCGTTTAGTTTTGTTATAAAGAAAATGAAATAAAAATTCCATTTATAATATTTTTTTGTTCTTCATATCTAAAGGAACATTTATTTAATCATAGAACATCAGAGTAGGAAAGGATTATAAAGGCCATGTGGTCTGACACAGACCTGAATAGGAATTCCCTTAACAAGTCATCATACAGTCTTCTGCTGAAGAATGTTAGTGAAGTGCAACTTGTTACATCCAAAATAAACCCCTTCCATTTGGATATCCCTTCAGTTGTTAGTATGTCTTTCCTTACATTGAATTTAAATCTGCTCTTTTGCAATTTCAACCTATTATTCCTAATTCTACCCTCTAGAGACAATCAGAACAAATCTAATCCCTCTTCTGCATGAGAAACCTTCAAATACTTGCAAAATATCTGTCATGTTTCCCTTATGTCTCTTCTTTGGTCTATGCATATGCAATTTATGTAATAGTTTCAGGCTCCCTTAAAATGTTGGTCATTCTCCTCTAAATATACTCTAACTTATCAACATCTTTCCTAAAATGTGACACTTATAACTGACCATAATTGCATGAGTGTAGCCTGGCAGGGGCAGCATATAGCAGGATTATCATTTTCATTATTCTGACCTTCTTTTTCTTAGTCACCTATGATCATATTTGCTTTTGCCTTTGTTACACCATGCTCTTGACTGATTCTAGCTTTGCAGTTCACACTCATTAAAAAAAAACAACATATTCATATCACATAAACTGTCAAATTTCAAAAAAGAAAGAACAGAATCTATAAGTGATAGACCAATGACAGATTGTGTTATAAATATATAGAATTCATTACTAAAAGAATAGCAATCATCTAAAAAATTGGTGAAGAGCAAACATATCTTCAACAAATTAACCAGAATTTATTAAATACCTACTATGTACTATAGTACCAGGTACTATGCTAGGTGGTGGGGATATAAAGAAAGATCAAACAAGAAATGGTTCCTGTCTCAAGATGTTCACAGTCTAAGGGGGAGACAATATTCAAACTACATACAAACAAATTATATAAAGAACTAATCAGTAGTCTTCCTAATCAGGAGTAGTACTTATTACAGAGTAGTAGTAGCTCTAAGAATAAGACAGATTGGGAAAGGTTTCTTAAAGAAGGTGAGGCTTCAGCTAGTTCTTGAAGGAAGCCAGGGAAGCTGGAAGGTGATAACGAAGAGGGAGCAAATTCTAGGCTTGGGGCCCAGGACAGTGGAAACACTCAGTCTGGAGATAGTTTTGTGGGTTTAGAACAACAGAACGGACAGTGTCACCAGATTGGACACTGCAGAAAGTAAGGCCAAAAAGTGCTGGAAAGTCAGGAAAGAACCAGGTCACAAATGATCTTAAAAGTTAAAGAGAGCATTTTATGTTTGGTACTAGAGGTCATGAGGAGACACTGGAGTTTATTAAACAGGAATGTGACATGGTGAGACTACAGCTTTAGAAAGGTCAATTTGACAGCTAAATGAAGGATAGATTGGAGTGGGCAAAAGAACTGAAACAAGGAGAGCAATCAGCATGTTATTATAATTGTCCAAATAGTATCAGAGGAGAGAAGGGAACTTATAGGACAGATGTCTTTTATTATTTGGTCATCTCAGTCATGTCCAACTCTTTGTGACCCCATTTGGGGTTTTCTTGGCAAAGCCACTGAAGTTTCTTGCCATTTTACCGATGAAGAAACTGTGGCAAACAGGGTTTAAGTGACTTTCCCAGGGTCATACAGCTATTAAGCATCTTGATCACAGGTCTAGCACTCTTATCCACTGTACCACCTAGCTGCCCAGAAACAACAGAACTTTCCTACTGATAGAACTGTAAAGATCGGGTCAGTGCAGACAAATCCTTTTGATAGATATATTTATACATTACAGGAATGCTGAATACATAGTTTACCTAGATTTTATCAACACAGCTTACAAAATCTCTCATGCTAGTTTTAGAGACAAAAGAGAGACCAATAGGCTAGATGAAAACAGAGTTACATAAATTTAGTACTGACTGAGTGGTCAGACCCCCAAAGTAGATAGTAATGGTTTGATGTCAAATAGAAAGACAGTCTCTAACGGGGCATCCCCAGGCTTCTGTGTTTGGCTCTGTGCAGTTTAGCATGTTCTATCTATGAGAGTTTAAGTTGATTAATTTTTTCTCTCTTTCATTGGCAAATGAAAGGGATATAAAGTTAAACAATTACAACATGAAAATTAACTTGGAGGTGTTTTTTGTAACTTTTGTGTACTTAGATTTATAGCCTTAATTTTGTAGGCATGCTTTTAATCCATTTGTATGCATGAATATATTACACTCTTGAGAATAAATTTAACAGATGACAATTTTATAGATAGAATTATACAGCATGCATATATGTGAATACATACAGAATATGCATATTTATAAACCTTAAAATGAGCATCCATTCAATAAGTTATAGTTTCAAAAGCCTTGAAGCCTAAGACTGTTCTGGTAACATCCAACTATCTATTAGAATCCTTAAGGCTAGGACCTCAGAAAACAATTCTGACAAAGATGTAACCTGGGGATCAGTCACTCCTCTCAATCTATCAAATTAATTTCCCAAACATTCCAGGGCCTTTCTCAAAAACAAACACACAATAATGATGTTCCCCAAGTACATAAGTCCTCCAGACTTTTGCCAAAGGTCATACGTTGGGCATTATTCCTTCTTTAAGGTTAGAACAGTTAAGGCAGGAAAAAGAAGAGTATGTAGGGCTGGAGTACTATGTCAGAAAACCACCCAAACCCCTTAATAATCTATATAGTTAACTATTCCCAGGTATGATTCTCTTACCACTCATTATAAGCATCTTAGACTTAGATGATACTTCTCTAATCTTATCCTAATATTTGATTATATCATATAATAATGCAGAAATAACCTAAACTGTCTGATATCACAATCATCTAAGTGCTACTGGACATGAATCTTCATTCCTGGCTCCTTCAGTTTTAAGATTACTGGATCCCTGAACATCAATCTTGATTGGAAGGTTTAAACAGATTTATCTTGATTATCTTTTTTCCATTTTGGAGGGCAATTGGGGTTAAATGACTTGCCTAGATCACATGGCCAGTGTTAAGGGTCTGAGGCCAGATTTGAACTCAGGTCCTCCTGATTCCAGGCCTGATGCTCTGTTTACTGTGCCACCTAACCACCACAATCTCGATAATTTCTAGGAAAGCCTTTATCACTGAAAAAGAAGCTGAGTCCTATAAAAATAGAGTTAGGATCTCTAATAGTTCAGAATGAGCTAAAGATAACATAATAAATAATAAATCCTAAAGACAACAAAAGGAATTGTTAAAGTTATTCTCTGATCAAGGGAAGATTAAAGAATTGAAAGGGCTACTGTTCTTGTTGAAGGGGATGATAACAGGTAGAGAGAAGGTAGAAGTATTCAGTTATATGTGAATTTTGCTTGCTGTGCTAAGGAGAAATATATTTGACCCAAGCTGATTTCATTGAGGTAAAATCATCTGTCTCATATGAACTCTGTCACAGGTTCTGAAAGAACCAGAAAACTATAGAGAAGAGGAAAGAAGCAAAAGGCAATGACAAAAATAACTGATGTGGCATGACATCATGGTGTTCTTAGCATTTTCCTATCACGGACCTCTTTAGTCATCAATGAATACTATGAACAACTTATCAGAAAGAAGTTGTATTGCTGTTGTTGTTGTTCTTAGTGTAAATATCAGTTAAAAATGAGAGGAACTTAAGATGTATTTTTCCCCCATCCAAGTTCACAAACTGCCTGAAATTTATCCATGGATTCCTTGGGAGTCTACAGACTTGAGTCAAAAAACACTTTTTCTAGAACATAAAAATGATGATCACTAAAGACAAGTATGATTTCAAGAATAAGCCACATCAGATTATCCTAATTATCTGTTTTTATTGATATTTAATTTTTCCTTCATCTAACACCTCTTATAAGAAAGGTTTTTTAAAGTAAAAATGATAAATAGAGGCAGATAAAAATTCAGCAAAACCAATCAACATCTCATAAAAATCTGACATTATATATGATGTTCTACACCAGGGTTAGAAAACCTATGACCTTGAGGCCACATGTGGCCTTCTAGGTCCTTCGGCACAGCCTTTTGACTGAGTCCAAATTTTACAGAACAAATCTTTTTCTTAAGGAAATTTGTTCTGTGAAATTTGGATTCAGTCAAAGGGCCACACTTGAGGACCTAGAGGGCAACATATGGGCTCAAGGCCACAGGTTCCCCACTCCTGTTCTACACCTATGGGCAACCTACCTCTGCACAGGAGTGGGAGAAGAATCTTCTGATATCTCTTCTTTAGGACCATAGTTATTCTTTACAATTTCACAACATTTATTCTAAATGTCTTGTGATTATTGTCAATTTCATTTACATTGCTATAGTCATTGAGTATATTGCTTTCTTGAATTTGTTCATTTCACTTGATTTTATTGTACAATAAGACTGAAATAACCTAAATTATCTGATATCACAATTACCTAAGTGCTACTGGACATGGGTTTTCATGCCTGGCTCCTTCAATTTTGAGATTACTGGATCCCTGGACATCACTCTTGCTTAGAAGTTTTAAACAGAATTATCTTGATAACTTCTAGGAAAACCTTTATCACTGAAAAAGAAGCTGCATCCTATAAAAATAGTGTCAGGATCTCCAGCAGTTCAGAATAAACTACAGGTATTAGTTCATATGAGTCTTTCCATATTTCTCTGTATTCATCCATTTATCATTTCTTACAGCACAATAACATTGCATTATATACATGAACCAAAATGAACCATTCTCCAACATGTAGTTATCTAGTTTGTTTCCAGTTCTTGGTTATAAACAGAGCACATGGAATACACATGAAGCTTTTCTAATTGTCAATGACTTCTCTGAGGTATATGTCAAGCAATGGAACCCATAAGTTAAAGAGTACGGACAATTTTGTAACTTTATTTCCCAATTGTTTTCCAGAAATGTTTAACCAATTGACAGCTTCTCCAGTAATACACTAGTGTGACTCTAGCGCAGTGGATAGAGTACCAAATTTGGAGTCAAGAAGATCTGAATTTAGGGGGGTGGAGCCAAGATGGGGGCATTGAAGCAGCAAAGTTTCCCAGCTCCCACACACAGCCACCTTAAATACCCATAAAATACGACTCTAAACAAATTTTAGGGCTCCAAAACCCACAAAAATAAAGAAAACACATCTCTTGCTAAAGGCAGCTTGGCAGGAGGGGCTCATCTTGACAGGCTGGGAGCCGAGGCCAGACCAGCCTGAAACCACAGCCTGGCCCCAGGGCAGTTAGGAAAAGCCCGAGGCAGAGAAAAAAGGCTAAGAATAAGGTCAGTGGAATTCAAGCTAAATTTGGGGGAAAAAAAATGCAGTCCAGCCAAATTGCCCCCAGGGTAAGGAAGCAGCCCAACCTGGCTGCCTCAGAGCTCCTGGCCTGTGGACTGCAGGGGGGCAAAAGTGATTGATCAAAGGCCAAGGGCTCTTGCCTGGATTCAGATAGTGGTCTTGGGTGGTGGTTCTGGGGTGCGCTTTCAGCAAGCCAAAGCTGGTGGGGGCTGCAGCACCCACCTAATAGCTCCAGCAGCTGTGAAAACCCCAGTGATTTGGGACAGAGCTTACCCCCCTGGAAGCAGAACTCCACAGAGCTAAAAAAAATCAAGCAATTAACTGACTGGCCTATATGAAGAGAAGGAAGCAAAGTAAGAACAGTAATCAAACTCTAGAATCCTTTTTTGGTGAGAAAAAGGATCGAGGTATGGAGCGGGAGGAAGACAGCACAGTCAGAACTCCCACACCAAATGCTTCCCGAGATACAAGAAGATTGCCTACAAGCCAGATTGACTTAAAAAGGACTTTGAAAACCAAATAAGAGAAGTGGAGGAAAAACTGGGAAGAGAAATGAGAATGATGCAAGAAAGAGTCAACAACCTGACTGAAGAGAATAACACCTTAAAAAACAGATTAACTCAGATGGCAAAAGAGGCCCAAAAAGCCAATGAGGAGAATACCTTAAAAAGTTGAGTTTGCCAGATGGAAAAAGGGTCTCAAAAACACTCTGAAGAGAATAATTCCTTCAAAATCAGAGTGAAGCAAATGGAAGCAAATGACTTTATGAGAAATCAAGATACTAAGAAGATCTGAATTTAAATCTTGCTTTAGACATTTACCAACTGTATGATCTCGGGCTAGTCTGCCTCAGTTATTGAGCTAGAAAAGGAAACAACAAACCACTCCAATATCCTTACAAAGAAAACCACAAACAGAATCAGAAGAAGTTAGACGTGATTGAACAACAACAACTAATCAAAAAACTGAAAAATAATCTAGTAGCAATTAGGTATAAACTAACATTTCATATCAAGATAAGTTCCAAATGAAGACTTGACTTAAACATAAAAGGTGAGATCTGTGAACACAATTTTAAAAACATAGTCCATTCTAAGAAAGAGACAAATGAAATTAGGGAGTGTGTGTGTCCATGTTTTAATGTTCTCACAGGCTGAGGGCATATATTGCATAGTCCAAAACTGGGCCCCCTGGAGGGGGCCAGTTCAGAACTGGCTTGATTTGGGATTTGGGGGTATAGGGTTATATGCCATTTTAAGAGTAGATGTTCCCAAGGGATGCCGATCAACTCTGGTCAACACACTGGGAGGTGGGCTATATTAAAATGAGATACTGAATACTTGACTTAGGTCGCTTCATCTTGGTATAATACCTTTTCAACAGGGGCTGATATCACCTACCTTTATTCTGCCTCCTGATTGAGGAAATATCTGTTTTATCAGACCCAGCCTCTCATCATACCTGACCAGTCCCATCTTAATATAGGCAGAAGAATCTATCTCCACCTAAACCTGAGCAGATTAAATCAATTCAGGACTGGGTTGGAATCTTACCACCATAAGAAGATTTAATGCAATCTCACCATCAGTAATGATCTTCTAAAGGAAACTGAATTTCTAAGGGGGAGGGGACTGGGGAAAAACTGAGTCTCCCAGACACTGATTACTAAGATTTAAAATAATTTTTCACAAATCATAAGAAACAAATTGGAAGAACAAGGAAGAAATTACCTTTCAGAGCTATGGACTGAGCAAGAGTTTATGATTAAATAAAATTTAAAGTCACAGAAGATAAAATGGAAAATTTGGATTACATAAAATTAAAGCATTTTTACAACAAACATTGCTAAAATTGGAAAGGAAACAAAAGTGGGGAAAAAATTTTGCAGAAAGTTTCTTTGACAAAATTCTCATTTCTAAGATATATAAGAAACCAATTCAAATTCCTCAGTAGATAAATGGAGATCAAAGGAGGTCAGAAGAGATGACTAAGAAATTTTCAAAGGAAGAAATCCAAATTGCCAGTAGTAACAAGAAAAAAATCTGTAAACTATTAAAAAGCAAAGAAATACAAATTAAAGCAGTTCTGAGGTTCCATTTAACAATCTATCTCAACCTGCTCTCCAGATTACTCTAAATCTTCAGCAGTTTTGAATAGCATAGGATGACTTGCCCTGAGACCCACTCTCCTGACTGATAGAGTCTCTTTATGGAATTACCATTTTCTGTGGGATACCAGCCATGTTCATTTCACTCCCTACTCAATTCACTCTCCAAACAGTAGTCTTATACTCTCTTCCCCACCTTTCCAGTTTCCCTTTAAAGTTTATCTTGCCCTATTAAAATTTAAGCTCCCTGACAATACCTGGCACAGAGTAAGCACATAAGAAATGTTCTATCTCTACCTATCACACATAGTTCATTAAGGTGACAAAAAAAAAAAGAAAATGACAAAATTGGAAGGGTTGTAGGGAACCATACATTAATACACTGCTGCATAGTTGTGAATTAGTCCAGCTATTCTTCACAAATATGCCCCCCCAAAAGTTACTAAACCCTGCATATCCTTTGGCAGAGCAATCAAAGAAAGAATAAAAGGGAAAGAAAAAAGAACTAAATAAAACTTTCTGTTCTTTCCTCAAGACACTTCTGACTTTTAATTTTGGGAGGTACGGTTTTTGGGGGTCCCCATACCCTACACAGTAGTGAAATGTTTCAGAGTTTGTTCCTTGTTCCTATTATACAAAATATTTATTGTAGCTCATTCATAAAGGAAAAGAAATGAACAGTAAACTGGTACCTATCAACTGGGGAATGGCTGAACAACAGTATGTGAATATAACGAAATATCGTTATGCTATGAAAAATGATGAAGAGGATGATTACAGAAAACCCACAGAAATCTTGTATGAACTGAGTAGAGCAAGCAGAACAAAGGAAATAATTTATATAACAATAATGTTGTAAACACAAACAACTTTTGGGGATCTGAGAAATCTGACCAAACCCTGTGCCAGCAGGAAGCACTTTCAGAAGCTGAGACATTCACCCTTTACCCCAAAGGAATTTGGGTCCCATTTGTTTGAGGGGGGAATGATGAGGTGCAGGCTCTGGGAGCCTCTTGAAGTCTGATTAAAAAGAGATGGGAGCCAGAGAAAATAAACTTTGGTAAACTGAAATAATCATTCAAAACAATGCTGTTCCTCCTTTATAATCAAAGATATGCAAGTTAAAACAACATTGGGGTATAAACTCATACCCATAATACTGAGAAGACTAATGAAATGAAATAGTAGTTGAAAAGAACTTACTGATGAATAACCTTTGCCCCTGCCCAGAATTGCCATTAATGAATTGAGTTACTTTATAAGGAAGTACCTAGAGAGGTGAAAACTTCTCAGAGTATATGGTAAAATCTAGTAAGGTTTCTTGTGGGAACAAGCCTGAGTTTTGGTTTCACCCTTCCCCCATTCTTTACTACTGTCAATTAGCCTTAAGCCGTTCAAGAATTTTAGGAATCTCTTAGGATCCTTCCCCCACCTCTTCCCTTGCTGTCAATCAGCATTAAGCTCTTAGGAATCTCTTACAATCCTTCCCCCTTCTTCACTTTGGTGTTTGCCAAATAAGGATAGATACACCTGGTTTGGCTATACCCTATTTTCTTTTTCTTTGTCCTTTTTCTGTTCCCGGACTGTAAGCCAGTGCCTCCCAGCCACTGAAAGATAGTGGTGGGCTTCTTTGTTCCTTATCATTGGAGGAGATTTTGCTTTCAGATGGTAAGCCTGCCTCCCAACCAATGGGAGAAGGGACAGGGCTGGAATGGAAGAGGACTTGACTGCTTTAGGGTACAATTTCTTGTTCTGTCTTCTGTAACACGCCTCATTCAGCTAGTTCATACTGATGGAAGGATGCCCTCTTCTCAACAGAACTAAATAAAACTTCCTATTCTTTCCTCAAGACACTTCTGACTTTTAATTTTGGGAGGTATGGTTTTTGGGGGTCCCCATACCCTACACAGTAGTGAAATGTTTCAGAGTTTGTTCCTTGTTCCTATTTAATATAACATTTGTAACAATGACATAGATTGAGATATGGCTATTATACTTATTAAGTTTACAGGTAATTCAGAACTAAGATGGAGAGCTAGAAAATGGAATGGCAACAGCAGGACTCAACAGGCTAGAACAATGGGACAAACTGAATGAAATGAAATTTACCGGGCATGATGTGAAGTTTAATGCTTGGGTTTTATGAAAGTTAACTTTAGGCTGAGGGAATCTTTGCCCTTTTCCAATCCTATGGAACAGTTAGCTCTCTTCTCTCCCTGATCTTGATCTCTCAACAATAACAATTGAATTGGGGATGGGAATTTGAGGGGGAAGGAAGAAAATGTGATTTTATCTGGGTAGGTAACCCAGTGAGAAGCTTTCTTTACTCCATTAAATCAGAAACATCTTTGCAACAATTTTTAGTCTTAGTGAGTTGTCTGGAGTCTTGATGGATTTATACAGGACCAATGGGCCTCCCACTATGTGGAAGAGCCAAGACTTTGACCCAGGTCTGAGTCTGAGGCCAGCTCCCTATACATTATGTTGTGATCTCTTCTGTTTTTTCTAATACCAAAATCATTCTTCTTGGTATAAAAACACCCACAGAAGTAAAATAAGAGTTGAGTCGTTTTGTCATGTCTCAAACACCTATCATTGTCTCATCCAATTTGAGAAATGATTATGCCTCTTCTTTGATCCTCCTATTTCCCCCAATATAGCAAAACAAAACCAAAAAGAAAAAAAAAGACCTTTCCACTTTTCTTAGTATGTCTTTCTAGGCTCAGTTAATTCTCAGCTTTAATATGTATGAGATTGTTCTTAGTGGACCAGGTTATATTGTACTTGTTTGTCTTTTTAAAATTCAAAGTGGGCAATTATGAGTCCACATCATTCTTTTAAAATTACTTTTCTTTTCCTCTTCATTTGAAATAGTTCTATTTGTATCATCATAATATCATTCCTAGGACTTTTTTCTACCCCTCCTGTGTTGGCACCCCTTGCAGAATTTTTATCAATAAATTTCTACACATTTCTCTAAGATGGACTGTTCAATATCTAGAATGAAATTTAAACTATATTTACCTTCCCTTCCTTTCCCTTCTCTGTAACAAATTCAGAGATGGAAATCATCACTCCCAAGATTTTCATAGTTTTTATTTCAGTAACTAGTTCCTCCTTGTTGGTAAGAATCGGATATGGAATCATAATTCTCTTTATTGGTTACTCTACCTTTGAAAGCATGGTATATCATTGAGGCAAGAGAGCATGTTTGTTTCAGCTTTACTTTTTAGAAAGACAGTGAGAACTTGTCAGCAGAGCTATCCAGATAAGTCCTCTATTACTACTATACCATATCTCTATTCCAGGACTGTGCGTTTTAATTCTAACTTCTCAACTATTATGTATTTCTATCCAAATGATCTATTTGGCTAACAATATTGCTCCTCTCTCTACTGCTTTTAATATCTACACAAATGATCTGTGCCATGCTTTCACTTTCTGGTTCACATGTTTTCTTATGTGACCATCACTTCTTAATATACACAATTATTTTGCACTTTACCCAATATACTCTTGTCTTATCCTTTTCCTTTGGAAGAAGGATGGTCTTATAGAGGCATATTTTAGTCATTATTACTTTCACCAAGTCTCATAGATAGCTACAGTATAAGTTTAAATATATTTCCTTTAACTAAGATATTTATTTCATTTCAAAGTTATCAGACTTTATGGACTTGTACATAGACTTTTGAGACCATGGAATTTGTAATTGGCATCCTTCTTGCATGTGTCTCTTCCTAATTATTGGACATTCTGCTATGATTCTTCTTCTATTATACTTCTCTTTACAGTTTAAAGCTTTATAGACATATGTAAGTATTTATCTTCTTTCCTTATCCTTTGAAGTTTAAAGAACAGTTAGAGAATTTGGAACTCAGAAATTTTTTTTAATGAATGTTAAAAATTGCTTTTACATGCAATTGGGAAGAATAAGATTTCATTAAAAAGATAAAGAACACTTGATTAGATTGTTAAGTTTCCAGTCAAACTAATTTTTCAAATTTTTGTAAGAGAGATTCCATCTATGGCTAAGCACTCATATGAATTTGTGTCATGATCCAGAAATACAGATTTCTCATCCATTTGCCCATCTTCTGAACTGACTGTTTACTTCTTAAGTGCACCATTGTCTCTTGAAGCCCTTGCCTTCGGTCAACAGTAGTGATGAAAACACTGGTTATGTCCCCTAGGTTTTGCTGAAGACTTAATATTTGTCAAACTTCACTGAATTAAGTGACTCAGAATTTCCTTGGTTTTGCATATTTGAATCTGTACTCTTAATAATATGTGAATTTACTTTGGGGTAAAAATAAAAGATGAGTTCAATTTAATTGAACAAATGTTGAGTAAGCATGCTAATGAACACTGAATACCTAAAAGAAAGCATGGTAGACTGCCAGCTACTTGCACATTTTTGAAGATTCATTTGTACCTGCATATTGTGTGTGTTGTGAAGTTAATAGGAATACAGTGCTGAATAAAAATAAAATCCCAATAAAAATGATGAAAATTTCTATACCATTATAAGAATGATTTAGAGATCAATTTCTATCATTTTAGAAAAAAATCAATAACATGTTCAGGAGGAAAAGTAAGCTTCCCAAGAGCTGGGATTAGTGTGGATTTGGATTTTCACCAAATATACTTTTTTTGTGTGTGAATTCACAAATACTTTAGAAAAAGGAGGATTATTAGAAATATCTATTTAGTCTATTGAAGGATAGATAAACATCCTAAGTCATTCTTACATATTTAAGAAGGGATTTATATACTTGCCACAAGTTAAGGTAATTATGGAATCCATAAATATTGAGATTAAATTAGTTAGCCAGCAGTCACAATTAGGTTTTAATGTGTAAACCAGAAATACTTGTATCCCAATACCTTTTTAAGGTTTGAATCCATCTTTCAAGGAATATAAGATGACATTCATCATTCAATATTAATGAATGTTAAGGAATTTTCCTAAGACTGTGTGAATAAGTATTTACTCAGAGAAACTTATAGTTCCCCCACTCCTATTGGATAAAGACAAATGATACCATGTAAGAAGCATCTTGTTATTTGCTGAAAGAATCAGAACCAATTCCCCCTTTTCCCCTCCCCCACCACTAAGCCTCTGTATGAGAACAACAGTTAATTGAATGGTGAGAAATTGCAATAATGGAGGACTTCAGGTTCTGGACATGAGGATTCCATGAGAAACACTAATGTAGAACAATGCCTAGAGAAAGGAAGTTTTGGTGAAAATGACCTATGTTGTAAAGAAGTACTGGTTATGGAATAGAGACAGTAACCAACACTTAAAATTCAGTAGAGAGCTTTAGGACTCCATGAAAGGAAAAAATGACTTCTACTGTGATATCAGTAATTGAGTTTTATCTTTTATTTTTTTGCAAACATCTTCTAAATGTGTCCCTCACTACCATAGAACACTATGTGTATTTGTGGGAAATACATTCCAGGATTTGTGGGGAAAATGTTTTTGTTCCAGTTGTACCTATTATGCTCTTTTAGTAACTGTCTTTGGTACCAAAGTAAATTAAGTCTACTGCCTGATAATTAATGAGAAGCACAATAGTAGGGATGAAAACCATAGCAGGTGTAGCCCCTCATAGGATTATCCCTAAAACATGAAGTTTAAGTTTCATGTTCTAGTCCATCTGGGACTTAAGCCAAGAGTACTTATACAAGTAGAGAAAATGAGCTCTAAAAGTAGTGCTTTGCATAGATAAGTAGAAGTTTCACATTAAGAAAAAAAAATGAACTGATTTGCTATATGTGATACAACTCTACACATCTTATTTTTCCAATGAGTAGGAAGTATAAATAAGAAAAGTCAGAGCATATATACTCCAGGATGAACCCATAGCACATTCAGATTTCAATGCCTACTAATAAGGAATCAATGTTTTCCCATCTTGTAAAATTTGGAAATTTTTGTAGAAAACTACTTATACTGCCAATATAAAGCATTCAGATTTGGTTTTGGTAAACTACTTAATCCAAAGGAAATTAATTTAGATAAAAATACATTTCTATTCTGTCACTTAAAGGAAATATACTCTCTAGAAATCCATGTGATAAGTTTCATTAAACATTGTTTACTCTACAAGGATGATAACTGGGGGCTATTCTATCAAACATTGAAATTTCATAGTTTAAAAAGATGGATAATACAGAACTGATATTGACTATATTAATCTGTCTCCTATGCATACATGATAAAAGTATTTTAAGGATGTAGTTGGCTTTTATTTTTGCTTGAAAAATTGAATATGGTTATCTTTTATCACCTGTAGATAAGCGTAGTGGGAAGGAGATTGCTGGTCACTTTTTTGTTGTTGTTGTTGTTGTTGCTTATGTGGAGTGCTACTCAGATATGTTTTGCAACAGTTCAGTCCTATGAAGGATTTGTGCTTTTATAAGGCCATCATTATAGCCTTATGTAAAACATATATGTTGATTATTGTTCTGTTTTTCCATATTTAATTTAATTCAACAAGTCTTTAAGAGCTTACAGTGGTCCAGGTATTGGGCTAAATGTTGAATATACAAAACCAAAGCCAAAATAATTCTTTGCTCCCAAGGAACTCACATTGTACTTTTCAAGTTAACCTAGTCTTCAGATTTTCTTACACTCAGGCAACAGAATTCCCCATCATAGTCAATTTCTTCTACTCCTGGGTATGAAAATAAATATATCTTTATCTTCCTTGCCCCAATATAGTAACTGAAATTCACCCCTTCCAGGAAAGAATATACCAGTTTCATAACTATATTGTTGCCTTCTCGTGTCTATTTATTTTAATTATATTAGCACATTTAATACACACACAGAGTTCATATACTTCATTCTCAGGATCGTTATTTACTCTATGGGTGACAACACATTTAGATCCCCCCAAACCCAATGAGAGCTGTAGATGGATAAATAATAGGACTAATTTCCAGATAGGACAATGTTAATAAAGTTGTACAGTGAGATGCTCCAAGTCATAAAGTGCAGATTATAATGAAATTCAGGATGGAAACTGACTCTCTAGACTCCTGATGAGAACTTCATCCATCAGGTCACACTGACTACCATTCGTTACTTAGAAAATGAATGATCAGTTTCATTTGGAGTGAATTCTCAATGATCTGTGCACAGAATGATCTGAAGTTAACAAGATTGATCCCTGTAATTCAGGCTTCCACAGTCTAGATGATTCAACTCTTTCAGTCCAACTCAATAAGTTTATTATTAACTGCTTACCATGTGAACGACAGTGAAGCAAGCATAGTTTATATTGATAGAAGAAGAGGAAGAAGGTATTATGCTGGGTGCTGGAGATAACAAAGAGGAAAAAGGAGAGCTGTTATACCTTCAAGGAATTACATTTTACAACATGCCTTCAGAAAAGTAAGTGTGAGGTAATTTGAGGAGAAAGACAGAACTAATAAGGAGGTGGGAGATGGAGGAATCAGAAAAAAGAGTTGATGCTGGAGATAATTCAGAAGATTAGATTTGAGTCCCAGACAGTAAGAATGTGAAGAAGTAGAAGTGAGGAGGGCTGGCATGAAGAACAGCACAGAGGCAGGAGTTCATTTCTAAGGCTCCTTCTTAAACCTTACATCCTGCAATTCGACAATTCCTACCATAGAAATCAAGTCAAATCCAGCACTCTCCAATTAGTCTTACTCATTGTTGGGGGAAAGGCAAGGGAAAGCAGGAAAGGACAAAGGAGAAGGAATTCTTCTGGGAAGAAAGAGTAGATAAAATTCAGTTTGAGAAGTGACAAAAACCCAAAACAACCAATTTAGATTTATTGGTATGAATGCTGCCTCTATGGGAGTGAATGAATGAAGATTGTGAATGGCATTGCTTTGTTTTATTTCCCATATTATTGTATTGAAGTTATATCTTTTTCTTCAGTCTTTCATTGCATTTCATAGACCTTAGTACTTCTGCTATACAGTTATCACATTCTAACCTATTATTTCTTTACACATCTTATCTCCCCTACTATATTGTATGTTCTTTGAGAGCAAGGGCGTCATATCTTACTGATCTTTTCATTACAGAACACTTAGAAGAGTGTCTTGCACATGGTGGATAATGAATACATTTTGTTGAAAAGATTTAGATGAAGAAGTCTAAATTCTGGAGAGAAGGAATATACTCATCTGGCCTCTAAAACAATTACAGTGATGAGAGTGAGCACTTATTCAGTATTCTGTATTCTATATAGACTATATATTATATATGCCTGGTGAAGGCACAGAGGTGGCTCAGTGGATAGAGCACTGGGCCTGGAGTCAGAAAAACCTGAGTTCAAATGTGACCCTAGACATTTACTAGCTTGTAATTCTGCACAAGTACCTAACCCTAATTGCCTCAGTTTCCTCCTCTGCAAAATATCTTTGCTAAGAAAACCCCAAATAGGGTCATGAAGAGTCAGACACAACTGAAATAACTCAACAATAACAATATACATCATCCCATTGTTTATTATATCTTTCATATAGAAAAGGAAACTGAGGGTCAGAGAAGCAAAGTTACCTTTTCAAGATGACATAATATGTTTCAGAGGTGAGAGCTGTCCAGGTGTCTTGGTTCCCATGCTGTTCTCTCCCATGTGTAAAATGGAAATGATGAAACCAATACATCTACCTTGAAAGGTCATGTTAAGGCTTAAATGAGATGACAATAGATGTACAGTGCTTTGTACACTGTAAAGCCCTATATAAATGTTAACTATAGTTGTTATTATTTTATTCTTCTCAACTTTTGTTATGGCTTGAGACAACTCACTGCTCTAATATTCTTTATATATAATATTCTGTGGACATTTTCCATACTATTCCATTAGTTGGTAAAATAACTGCTTTTTGTAGCTGAATAAAATTATTAAGATTCAAGTTCATCCTCTGTAGATTTATTAAGTACATCTTCAGTACAACTCTAATAATAGACAATAATTATTTTTTATCATTATATTATATTTCCTAAAATACAAAGATCTATTCCATGTGAATTTTTAGAACAAAAACTACCAGTGTCATGGTAAAAGTTAAGGGTTCATAACATGGTCTTCCCAAATGCCCCTATCTATTGATAATATGTAAATCAAAACAGGCATTTAAAATGACAGATCATTTTGTTTAATAAGCTGGTTATCCCAAGCTTTTGGATTTCAAGGAGAAATGCCTACAGTTATGAAATAATAATGTGACAGTAGAAGTTGCAGAGACATAAAAAGCCTTGGGAATTTGGAATTTTTTTTAAAGGCACATGTGTCTGATTTCCTTCTTCCAATGGAATAAAGAAGAGTTTTTTTTTTGTCTAGAACCACAAAAAAGTTATGATAGAAAATGATTTGTTTTACTGTCTTATTTTTATTCTAATTATTTTAACTTTGATGCCCTGGAATAATTGTGTAAAATGCCTATTTGAGAGTATGTTATACTATTTAATTCAGAAAGTATCAGTTACAATTCAGATAGAAGAATGCAACTTTACTTGGTAGTTGAGTTGCCTAGAGAAAGACAGGAAGATGACCTTTTTCGCAGAGTAAAGTAACCTCATGGCGCAAAATGCTTTCATATTTTCTTTAGAGAGCTATTTAGACAAGTGTTTATTGTAACATAAAGGTAAGGGTGAGTCTAGTAAGCACTGCAGGAACCATATAAATGAATGGCATGATTTCTGAAAGGGGCCTTTGGTCATATTTTGAAGACAGTAGATTGACTTTTCCCTCTTCAGTGGCTCCCAATGTGTGTAGTGATAAACTTTGATGAGAGCAAATATAATCAAGACTGTTATGTTACTGTTTTGTTTGCTCCTTTTTGAGGGTATTATTTTTTCCTTGCCAGTGTATCAAAACAAGAATATTCATTTATCCATCTTTAATCTTTCTCCACTCTCCCAAAGAGAGTCCCTTAATTCTATTTTGCCACAAAGCCAGCAGTACTACGAAGAATCTGGTATTCAAGGGCATACACACACACACACACACACACACACACACAAGCTCGCGAGGAAAAAAAACTGATGGCAAAAAACCACATCCTCTTTCTACCAAAGATAGGTTAGAGAACATATATTGCCTCTCAGATGGAGCAAATTACAAAAACAACAACCACAGCAGCTAAATTGCAATGTATTTATGAATAGTGACTTCATGAGATTACTTGTTCTAGACAACAGCTTAAAAATAAAATGAGGAAATGTTTGTAAAGTGTTTTGTCAAGCTTAAAGCTATATAACTGCTAGTTATTATTATTGTTAAAGGCAAGACTTGCCGTTTCTATTCCTTTCCTATTACTGGATCATAGTTTCTAAACTTAGGGATCATCAACACCGAATAGATGTCACAGGGATCTGTGATACTACATGTGAAAAATTACATCTTTATGTCAATATAATTGATTTCCTTTATATTTCTATGTATTTTGTTTAAAAACAATATTCTGAAAAAGGGGTCTCTAGTCTGCCAAAGAGATGTAATACAAAAAAGGTCAAGAATCTCTGGTCCACATAATTATTCAGATAATTAAGAAGTCTCAAGTTCCACACATTTTTTCACCTTAACACCCTAGATAAATGACAAAAAAGAAATCTTTACCCTGCTTAAATCTTACAGATTTACATATAACCCTTTTGGCCTATTTCACTTCCTTTCTATGAGTGATTTTATTTTGTCAAAATAAAAAAGACAACAAGAATGTCCTACTTCAACAATTTATATAAAATAGCCATGAATAAAACACACTTGTGAATTTTGTCATTGACAAACAATTATTATTTAATGTGATGTCTTTGGCTATGTGTGTTCTGTTTTCTACTCTGACATTCTTTCAAAGTGGATTCTCTCTCTTACATTGTAGGTGTTGAAAAAACTGGGAATTTTTTTTATTCCACTGTATATTTAACCTATTTTGGGAAACTCCACTGTTTCTTAGCAGTGTTAGCTACAGAAACTCCTTGCCTGGATCATTTTGGTACCATCTAATGCCTTCTAAATATAACTACAAAAAGATTTATTTCAAGTAAAGAGATTTTTAGAATTAAGCAGAGAAAAACATATAAAACATTCTCTTGCTTTAATGTTATAATTTCAATAAGTTTTCTGTCTGATATAATTACTTTTCACATCTACCTAATGGAAGAGAAATAGATGACTTACTTCAAAGTTTTTTTGTTTTCCTAGGTCAGTATTTCCTATATAAAATTTCATAGGAGTCATAGTAACATTATAATTCCAGTGTTCTGAAATTTGCAAATCCTTGGAGAACCATATTTGCATATCTGCATTGCTAATTTTGACAATGGGAAAATATTTTGCATTGATAAGTGCTTTGTGAATGCAAAACAGACTTTTGTCCTAGTTTTACATTCTTTAATATTAATATTAAGTGCCTGAGACTATACCACATATCAATGTCAGTACAACTGGTAGGTGGAACAAGATGTGAATAAATTATTTGTATGCAAGTAGATAGATACATTAATGTTTTTTAAAAAGCTGTACCTTGGGGAATGCTTAGGTGAGACAAGAATAAGTGAATACAATCTTTTTTTATTTTCCAGGAAGAATTTATAATAAAGCTGAATTTGTTAATTACTGAATGTCATAAACTTATATGAAGACATTCATTAATGTTTAAAGGTGAAATGTAAAACCAATTTTCATTATAAATGTTGTAGATGAATAACTACATAGCAATTTTCAAGTCTAAAAGCCTATTCATACTCTTTTCTTTAAGATTTTGCACCAATTTGAAAAAAAAACCTGCCAAATATATTTAAATATCTGCTATTTTGTTTAGTGTGATGGGCACAATTTAAAAGAAAGGCTGGCTTTGGCATCAACAAATGAGTTCAAGTTTTGCCTCTGACATTGACTAGATATATGTCCTTTGGAAAAGCACTTAATTTTTAAAGTTAATTCATTAATTAATTAAATAATTCTTTAAGTATATGTCATGGAGGATTTGATCTATAATGGTAGTGTCCACACTGGGAGCTCCCCAAAACTTATAAAATCATTGGCCCTGATCTCCCCACCCAAAATATCCTCAAATAGTTTTAGTGTGGTTGAAGGTGGAAGCAATAAAATGAGATGGAAAGTAAATATTTTTTTATACCTTATCAGTATATTTGTTTCACTTGTGTGGGTTGCAAACCCTCATCCCAGCATACCTTTTAATCTTCCGCAATTCTTCTGCTTATATTTCTTTAAATTCTCCCCAGTGGATCTACCCAAGGTATTAAAACCACCTTCTAATTCTACTAGCCTTTCCTGTATACAGTACAGTGTTCAAACTGCCCATTCATTATTCTCTTCTCTTACCACATGATAGTCATCTTCTGTCTTAGTCATTTATGTCCTTTATGGCTGATGACATCATCATTTCTAGATTACAAGTCATCATTGAATAATGTCCCACCCTACTTAGAGACATCATGTATTTTCCATTCCCCTTTCAAACACCTACAGTTTTGATTTCAAAGTCACAATGATAGACATAAGCACCTAGACCACCACTGTTACCACCACTACTTCCTTTGAGGCACAACTTACGCAAATTAGACATTTCTACTGTTCTAGAGGTTACTTTGTGTTTTTCACATTATCAGAGTATGGGTGCATAAGAATTGAAAGAGGTTGAGAACTCATTAAAACCTTTTGATATTACCAAGATTAATCCCCTAATTTTATGGAAGAGAAAACTGAAAGTTTTTAAAAAATAAAACATCAAATTATTGGCAGTAAGAACCTCTCACAACTAAGATTTTTAAAATTTCTAATATGTTAAATATTGATAGTTATAATTTATATAAATTAATTAACTGACAAAAGATCTATGAAGTCCTTAATAATTTTTGAGAATGCAAATAGGTACCGAGACCAAAAAGTTTGAAAACTGCAGGTTTGGGGCATATGGAGAAGCAGCAAAAGAAAATAGGAGGATGAGGATTCTGACTTCAAATTCCACCTAATTCAAAACTTAGCCTAAGGCTGGCTCTGTTCTTTGGAATTGTATTCATCCACTATTTTCTAGGTTATAACTTACTAGAAATTTCAGACCTTGTCATATGTTCAGTTTTATTACTTGCTATTGTCCCACCTTGGGAAATTTCTGTTGCAGTTTATGAAAGTTTGACCTTGGTATCAAATAGCTGTCATGCAGAAATGTTCAAACGTTCCTAGAAAGAACAATTAGAAAATAATGAATATTGTGTAAAGAGAGGTAAAATCTCAAAGTGGAATCATGGATGGAGCATCAAATTCATCTTGTCCTAAACAGTAGTTGTGTAATCTTGGACGGATCACTTAACCTCTCATAACTTCAGTCTCCTCATCTGTAAAATTGTGGTAATAATACCTGAGCTTTCTAACTGCTTCACAGGATTCTTGTGAGGAAAGTGCTTTTTAGAAATTCAAGAGCTATATAAATGTATTCATTAAAATGAGATCATGCAAATCCTGGTAAATACAGATGACTAGTGTGACTGAAGTGAAAAACCTCTTTTATCTTTTTACATATCCTTCCATATGTTGGAGCTAGTATTTTCCGATCTTAGAGGCAGTATAGCAAACATTTTTTTTTTTTTTATTATGGGAGAACCAGGGAAATGACTAGTCTTTTACTGGAGCGAAGAAAACATAACACATCTCAAGTAAACCAGTTCAGGGGCTCAGTGGCTAAAATGGTGGGGTACCAGCTTGCAATTGGTTCCACAGTTAGGGCAATGCTGTGTCTTGCCTTTGTGAAGCCAGAACCAGATAATTGCACTGTTATCTTCTTCACAGATACAGCCTACTATTCAATTGTCAGTGATGGAAGGGAACAGGTTGAGCTCCTCCTTAGTTCCTGGAGCTGCCTTTGGGAATAGCATATTGTATGGATCCACGTCATTCCTTGTGGCAATCTCAATGTCTCTCTCCAAAGCAGTTGTCTGCTCCTCATCAGAAAGGATACCTTCTTTGGTCTCTGTGGACCTAGTGGCCACCAGAGCAGGGCCACAGGCCCTCAAGGCCTGGACTGCCAATGCCCTGGTGTCCTGCAGTAACCTTGAAGCCATCAGGCCTGAGACAACTACAACTGAGTATAGTAAATATTTTTTAAAAATTGGGTTTTCTTGGCAAAGATACTGGAGTGGTTTGCCATTTCCTTCTCCAGCTCATTTTATAGAGGAGGAACTGAGGAAAATGGGGTTAAGTGATTTGGGTCACAGAGCTAATAATTGTCTGAGCTCAGATTTGAACCATAAAGATGAGTCTTCCTGATTCCAAGATCAGTGCTCTAACCACTGTACTACCTAGGTGCAGTAAAGAGAGAATTGTACTTCAGATCAGAAGGTATGGATTTAAATTTTAGCCACTAGATTTTATTGAGCAGGAAGGTAACATGATTGGACCTTAAATGTTTTTAAAAAAATATTAAATACTTAGCAATATGAACTCTTATTTTTTATCTATAGAGAACCCTCTTGCTAGAGGCAGAATAAAACCTGTTGAATATTCTTGATTTGGGGGGGGGAGTTCTGATTATTATGATAGGAAGATTTAAAAGATATTGTTTTAAAGAGAGAAGAGTTCCTTTGGTCTACCATACTCTTTTCTTCATGTTATAATGTCTTTATACCATTCTTTTCATCAGGATAATGGTATGAATAATAGAGTTACTATTTCCAAATCCATTATCTATTATAATTGTTATAAGAGAGGCAGGATTAAAAGTTTAAACCTCAGTGCAAATAGTCATTTTAAAACATTTTTTTCCTAAGACTTTTGTGAATGAAATCCCTGTTCTCATAACTAGGTAAAAGGAACATGGAGACTGAAACTGTCTAAAACCTATTATACAAGAAGAAGACAGTGGGAGTATTTGAGTTAGTTGGAGTGAATGAAACCCAGCAGTATTTATTAGGAAGTAGTTACAAGTGAACTTGAATGGAATTGGCTATTGATGACCACTTACTTGATGGGAAAATTGTATAATATATCCTTGCTTCAAATATGTTTGGGAGTAGCTAACTTTAAAGAATTCTACCTGCTTTCCTGTTCTGTGATTATATAAGTCAATCAGTCCAAAAATTTTTTAAAAGCATGTATTATATACTAGGCCCTGTAGAAAGTGCTGGAGATAGCATGGAAAAACAAATATAATTCCTTCCCTTAAAGTGCTTGCTTACTAATGGAGGAGACAGCCTATAGGAACAAACAAGGTACATAACAACTATGATCACTTTCAAGAGCAGATGGTGAATTTTTACTGTGAGAAATAATGAACTCAATGATTTTAGAAAAACATGGAAAGACTTGCATGAAATAATGAAGAGCAAAATGAGCAGAACCAATAGAATATTGTATACACTAACAACAATATTGTTATAAGAATGAGCGAATAAGTAATTTTGACTTTTATAAATGCCCAAATTAACTATAAAGGGAATATAAAGAAAGACTTTCTCTGCATCCAGAGGAAGAAATGATAAACAGAAGTATATGTAGAAAAAAAATGCATGCACACACATATGAACACATATTTGTGTCTAATAGTAGACATCTCTTTGGCAGGGGAGAAGGAAGGAAAAAAAAGAAATTTACATGATGACATTGCTGTGTATTTAAAAAGAATAGCAAGTTGTAAATAATGGATTTGTGGTTTCATGTGCAATCATCATTTTTTATTGTACTATATTATGGAAATGTTTGTTTTATTCCATAAATTAAAAATTTAAAAAATTTCCATATCAGAAATTGGCAGTGGCTACAAATCAGGGCACATTTCGTTGTTATGTTTATTGTCTAGACATAAGGAAGTGTTAATAATGCAGATTAACCTTAAAAGTGTGTATGCGTAATTTTTTTTTTTCCTCTGGAGACACTGCCAGAAAACCAATTACCAGCCATAAACTTCCCTGTATTGCTCTACAAATACTGCTTGAGCTCAGCTGGTGTGTAATAGAAGGCTCAGAAAATGAAGTCATCATTAGACTGGAGACCAGCTGAGTGCAGGCTGCTGCTGCTTCAGCCAATGATGATGATGATGATGATGATGATGACTGTTATTCACATAGTGTTCTCAGTTTTGAGAAGGGGGAACCTGGAAAGATTTTTTGTGCATGGCAGGGGTTAAGCTGAATCTTGAAGGAAACTGGGTGTTCCAGCAGGCAGAGGTAAGGAGGGAGAGGATTACAGGCACAATGGACAGCTATGTCTATGGAGCATAGATTGTCATAGGTGAAAAACATCAAGTAGCTCAATATGACTGGACTGTAAAGTAAGTGGAGAAAAATATTTATGTAAGAAGATTGGGAAGACAAGAAGGGGTCAAACTGTGAAGAGCTTTAAATGAGAAGCAGAGAGTTCATGTTTCATCTTAGATGTAATAGGAAACCACCCAAGGATATTTGAGTTGTGTGTGTGTGTGTGTGTGTGTGTGTGTGAGAGAGAGAGAGAGAGAGAGAGAAAGAGAGAGAGTGAAAGAGAGAGAAAAGAGAGAGACAGAGACAGACAGACAAACAGACAGAGAGATAAGACAGAGACAGACAGAGAGACAGAGACATAGAGAGAGTTAGTTTGGTTTAACCATTAGGAAAATCACTGGAAGCTGTGTGGAGTATGGATTGGAGAGGGGAGAGGTAAGGCAGGATGTCCAAAATTTGGTGCCTACATATGTTTAGTAATTGGTCATTCAATTTGACTATCAGAATATAACAAAAGGAGGAAATGAGAAATATTGTTTAATAAAGTTTTTTTTTGTTGTTTGTTGATCTGAACCTGTGATTTCATTGGTGTATGGAATTCACAGCAAGGAAACACCTTCTACAAATACAGAATGACAACTTTCTGCAACTTATAACCTTACAGAGTTGCCTGGATCACTGAGAGGCTAATTGACTTGTCCAGTGCTATGTAGCCAGTATATGTAAGAGTTGCGAAGCTAAAAACAAATCTCTATAGTTATACTGCATTTATACTAGGGAAAGTACATACAGTATGTTAATTTAAATATTATACTAGCTCTCAAATTTTTATTGTCTTCATGCACTTACCCATGTCATCATCTAATTACAGTGAATATTAATTGCCTAGCACTATGGCAGAAGACTTTTTTTTTTTTACTGCATTTAAACATTTCATAGCCCTGTAGTCAATCTTATTTTAAATTGTGTGCTTATGGGTCAGTATTGATTTGCATGAAGATTTAAGTAACCTTTTCATAGTAGAGAGATAAGTAACCTCTGTTCATTTAAGGACTGTTAAGAGCTTGAAAGGAACTGTGACAGATGTAGGTTTTATGTGACGCTTGAAGTGTTATATAGTAGCACTCTATACTGACTGGTATGTGGCTGTCTCTACACCTTAAGGAAGTTAAGATATCATTTTATTAAAATTCGGTAAGGGAAAGCAGGAGATAGTTTGTCCATCAAGCAGCACTCTTCTTATGACACTAGTCAACTTGTCCCATCCAAGTTGCTCTGACATCTGCACAGACAATCCTTCACAAAAGGCTTCAGGACCCCTCACTGGCTACTAGAGGGCTGTTTAGTCTTCAGACTCTCAAATGGTTTCCTCTCCTATACCTCTCCTATCCTATCCTTCTCCTATCCATCTCCAATGCCCTAGTGTACATGGGCATTGACCAGGTTCTGAATTTTAATCTTGAGAGTGACATCAAACGCAAAATTAGATGGTAAAAAATGAAGAAAATAAAGGTCCCTAGATCCAAGCCCCACTTTACATCTAAGATGTATCTCCATTTCAACACTAACCTCCCTTCACTTCACAGAAAACAGACAAATAGCATTCTGGAGATGCTGATGTTATTGTATATTTTTAAAAGTTAAATGCTCTTCCATAGTACACTTCTCTAATCTAATTAATCTTCCTGACTAACTCTTAGTGGCCTTGAGAGAGATGCTGAAATTCCTGAAATCATAATTACATACAGAGAAAGGCCAAGAGAGGGTATATGGATGCAAGTATGTATTCATGTGTATATGTACCTGTATGAATATGTGCATGTGTGTGTGTGTGTGTGTGTGTCCAAGGTCCCAGGTTTAGACCTTAAAGTTTAAACAGGAAATCAAGGTCAGCATAGGGAGAAAAAAGGTCTCCCAACCTCCCACACCTCTCTTGCCTTACCTCCTGATTCATTAGAACTGAAAGTCTGACCCTTAAAGTGTGTTTCCAGGAATCAGGTGCTGCAAGAAGTTGTGAGATAAAAGGGCAACCTAAGCATGTTTTTAAAGTCACAAAAAATTCAGTATCATTAACCTATAAGGGTCTAAGACATGTGCAGATTACTTAAGAAAGTCAAATGCTGAAGTGTAACCACTTGGGCATTTGTTCACCATGCCCGTTATGCACACAGATTTATAGGCTGTGTGAGTTAATGGTGGTTCAGTACTAACTCACAGCACCCCCAAAGTGTTGTTGAGTTGTCTGTACCAACAAAGCAGTGTAGTCACAACTCGTAGACAATTGATTTCAGTTGCTTCTCCTATTCACTTTGGTCATTATAGAAAGAGTTCTGCTGATTCCATTTAGCAATAAAGTTACTGAAATATGAAACTTCAGACATTAGTGCCAAATAGAATGAGTAAATATAACACGTTTGGGGTAGCATTCCATAAGGACAATATAGATGATTTCTGCTTTTAAAGTTTCATTCTGTTTCACAAACTCTCTTAATGCTATCTGTTAAGTGACATCATAAAGTTAAAGTTAGCAAGCTTTTATTAAGAATTTACTATGTTACCGGGCACTGTGTTAAACCCTGGGAGAACAAATGCAAGGTAAAAGACAGTCCCTGCCCTCAAGCAGCTTGCATTAGGCAAAGACACATATAGCAAAAGGAGCTTACATTCAGGAACAACACATATAGGGAAAGGGTGAGAGAGGGAGAAGCTATCCATGCAAGGGAACTGGCAGAGAAAGTCAGGAGTGTCAGTAATAGAGCTCCGAGAGGAAAGGAAGTCTTGCTAGCTCTCTTTAATATGGACATTCTGGAGGGATCTAGACAGCTAGCAAACAATATGGCAGTGATGAAT
This sequence comes from Pseudocheirus occidentalis, assembly GCA_028646575.1. Classification (NCBI taxonomy): domain Eukaryota; kingdom Metazoa; phylum Chordata; class Mammalia; order Diprotodontia; family Pseudocheiridae; genus Pseudocheirus; species Pseudocheirus occidentalis. The sequence continues at coordinate 208,701,820 of CM053594.1, forward strand.
TGTACTTCAGTGTGGGAAGGTATGGGGTGAAGGGAACTTCTAGGATAAGGAGGCTGCTGTGGTATGGCAAAATGCAGAGAATCAGGAGTAGGACCTGGAGAGGATGGAAAGGAATGTATTCAGCAAGGGTTCATGTATCTATCCCAAACACCCACACTTCTTAATTCACACTGTCTATTGAATACATAAAGTCTGCAAAACTGCATTGGGTTCTGTGGGGATCTACAAGGAAAAGAAGAGAGAAACTATCTTATCTTTAAGAAGTTTGTGGTATGTCTGATTCCAAAGTATTTGGTAAATAGGAAATCTTTACTTCTGTTTCTATTAAGATGTTTTGAAACAGGAAACAGACATTTAAATTTAAGTGTTAGTTTGATTACATGAAAGTAAAAAGTTTTTGCGCAAACAAAACCAATGAATAGAAAACTGAAAGGAAGAAAAATCTGTAGTATTTTCTTTGCAACGCGGCTAATATGGAAATATGTTCTACATGACTGCACATGTATAATCAATATCAAATTACTTGCCTTCTCAAAGAGGAAACTGGGGAGGAGGGAAGGAGAGAATTTGGAACTCAAAATTTTAAAACATAAATGTTAATTGTTTCTACACATGATTTAAAAAAATATAAAAATTTCGAAAGAAAATTTAGCTGTTGAGAATGCCTTTCTTTAAGAATAAAGAGTCATGAGAATGTATTAACAAGGGAGATTACAGTCACTTTTTGAGAATAAAAAATAAGTAGCTAGCTAGTTTTTAAGAATGGCTTTTAATATGGTCCTGTATTTTAAAATCTTTTCATCAATAATATTTGTTGAATATTCAGGCACAACATATATAGTAGAGTTCTTGAAAGAGATTTAAAAAATGTATTGATGACCATCATGCAGTTTACTAATATAGTTAATTTTCTGCAGCTATTCTTCCAAACCCCACTCACACTGGCTAGCTGAGTCCCTAGATGGCAATTGCCACTTGTGCCCTCCTAGTCCAAGGATAGCCCTGAGGTCTTAGGCTGTTGCTTTTGTAATGCAACAGCAAACAAGCCCCCAAATGGCATGTCTCTTCCTTTCCCTGCAGTATCAGTTGATAGAAATCACTCAGTCAGATAGTTATCTTTTAGAAATATGTATTTCCTGTGCAAAATTATTCCAGTTCATCCAATGCCTTGGAAGTAATCTAGATTAATGAAGAATCTTTCCTACTTAGTCTAAAGCCAAGATCAGAGATCAACTGATTGGATAAAGTTCATTTCAGGGGTGGGGAACCTGTGTCCTGGAAGCCATTGTAACCATCTAGGTGCTCAAGTGCCACCTTTTGACTGAATCTTCATGCTGTGAAGTTTTGATTAAGTCCAAGGACCACACTTGAGGACCTGGAAGGTCACACGTGGCCTGGAGGTTGCAGGTTCTCCACCTCTGGTCTAGGCCTTGTTCTGAGTGTTATTTTTAATCAATTAATCATATCAGTGATTGATTATTCTCACTTGCTAAAAAGTATCTGGAAGTAGTATTTTGTCTCTTGCTTTAAATAGACTGGAGATAATTGATTGGTTCACTTTACCCTGTCCTTAGAATAGAATTGTAGCTATCATTGTAGCTATCAGAACATCAATTTTGCCATTGTCATTAACACTATCACAAAGTTGTAGAAACACATAAATATGAAACACACAGGATAATTTGTTCAAAAAAGGTAAGAAAGTCTAAAACGCTGCCCCCCATCCCCTTGATGAAAGATAGTATTCCTTACTGGATAGAGTTCTAGAACTGGAGTCAGGAAGGCCTGGATTTGAGTGCATTATATGACCAAGGGGAAGTCACAAGTCTCTAGGACTCAGGTTTCCTGTAAAATGGAAGAAATGATACCTGTAGTACCTACTGAATATCATTGTTTTGCATTGCAAATGAAAATTTAAATCTATAGGTATCTTTACAAACTACAATATTTTTCTACTAGTAGTCAGACTACCTTTCTCAACTTTTATGGGGTGGAGTCATTTGGTTGTATCTGACTCCACATGGCCCAAGGGCATTGTCCATGGGATTTCTTTGGCAAAGATACTGGAGTGTTTTTCCATTTCCTTCTTCAATGTGTCCCCAATTTACAGATGATAAACTGAGGGAAATAGGGGTTAAGTGACTTGCCCAAGGTCACATCTAGGAAGTGTCTGAGGCTGGATTTGAACTCAGATTTTCCTGACTCCAAGTCCAGCTCTCTGTTTACCTGGCTGCCCCTGAACAGTTATAGAAAATGCTAATTAATATGTGCTTTAAGAGCTACATTAAAAAAAGCTACTATATAAAACTACATTTCTAATAGTAGTTCCTGTACATTTTACTTTGTAGACTTGATATGTTTACTAGCAATTGGTTACAAAGTAACTATCTGTAAATGAAATAATTTTTAAAAAATTCCTTTCTATTGGAGATGCCTTCCTCATAGAAAGAAATATTGACTTTCCTGTAGTGGGGCATATACTTTGTAGGGCAATAATCATGCAGGTTTTGAAAATTTTTCCATTAGAATTCATCAACAGTATAACCTTTACCAGGTGAACATTTTTAAAAATTCATTTTACAATGCAGAACAGTGTCCAAATGACAAAGTCATTTAATTCCTGTGACCTAAAGAGTTGAAATTAAAATTCCCTTAATATTGATTCAGATCAAAATGAGTAGCATAATTATGATAATTGTACCCTACCTGTCTTTGTAGCTTTGTGTGCTACTGTGGTAATTCAGTCTCTAGTCCTAACTACAAGTTATGAGGAGGTTAGCCCCCGCACTTTTTTTGTCATAGGATATGGCTTTATCATTGCCTTACCTCAAGTCTCTTGTTACTCATTAGCTATTATTGAGTCCTAAGGCTGGGATAATCCTATGTATCTCTCTGACTCAGAAATACCTTTACTAGGTCCACTCCTTAAAGAGAACAAAGGAGGAAGAAGACCCATATGGGCAAAAATATTTACAACAGCTTTTTGTAGTGGTGTGGGGGATGAAAAACACCATTCAACATTTAATAAAAAATCTCAGAGGCTTCTCAGGATAAAAATAGGAAACTTTTATTCTTTTTCCTGGGGAAAGGGCAGTCCTCTCCATGACAAATCAATGAGAGGAGGCACGGCTGGGACACAACCCAAGACTTTTTTGACCTTAACAAAGTCAAATCACCACCTACCACTATTTCCTTCTTTTCTTGGCTGGGAGGCAGGCCTACAGTCTGGACTTGAAAAGGACAAAGGATGGGGAAGCACAATACTTGCTCCTATTGGCTGGGATGCAGGCTTAGAGTCTGAGCTCAAAATCTTCCCCAAGGGCAAACAGTAAAGAAGCCCACCACTATCCCTTTTCGGCTGGGAAACAGGGTATTGTTCATGTCCTTATTTGGCAAGCACTAAGGCAAAGGGAGGGGGAAAAGTTGCAAGCAAGGGCCCAGGTAGAAAACCCCCTAAAGGGCCTAATGCTAATAAGGCTGATGTTTGCAAACAAGGGTGGAAGTGGAAAGACTCCTGAAGGCGGCTTTTTGCTGATGTGGCAGTAGTAAAGAAGGGGGAAGGGTGAAATTGAAACTCCAGCCTATACTCAAGGTTATAGTCTGAGAAATTTTCACCTCTACCACTCAGTGGTAATGAACATAAAACTAAAGAGGTACCCACCAACTAGAGAAGAGCTGTAAAATTGTCACCTATAAATATAATACAATTCTATTGCACCAGAGGAAATGCTGAAAGGGATGGTTTCAGAGAAACTTGAGAATACTTGTAGAATTGTTGAAATGAAAAGAACCAGAACAATGTTTACAATAACAACATCAAAGAGACAAACCACTTAAAAAAATTAGCTCTGCTCAATGCAATGCTCAACAATGATTCCAGAGGGCCAGTTATGAACTTTGTTGCTAACTTCATGACAGAGATTCAAAATACAGAGTAAGATAAACATTTTTGGACACATGTAATATAAGAATTTGCTTTGCTTGACCATACGTATATGTTACAAGATAGTTTTTTAAATGACAAAATGAATTTTATTTAAAAAATTAAGGAAAACAAAACAAAAACAAATAACTTTTAGCTATTTTTAATCTAATATTATATAGACTAATCCCTGGCTTGATGGATAAAGCCCTTATGCAATAGCCAATCTATTATCTCCTCTAACCTTTTACCTTATCACACCTCTCACCCTGGTGAGAACTTGGCCTCATGATTGAAGACCATTCTCAGTGAGCTTTTTCTTCCTCATTGCTCCTCCTCTGACCACCTATTGACATCCCAGACTATTTCTTCCTCAATTACAGTTTTTGACCTACTCTGTTATATGTGCCTTTGATCTCATCCCATTCCATCTTTTCCAGGAAATTGTTTACACAGCCATTCCTTTCTCTCACCCTTTGATTTTTCCATATCAACTGGTTCTTTCTCTGTTGCTTGTAAACATGCCCATATCTCTTCCATACTTTAAAAATCCTCACAAGTTACTACCATCACCTCAAAGTATTACCTTACAGTGCTCTTCCTTTTCTTATCTCAAATCCTTGAAAAAGTCATTTATGCTTAGGGTCTCTACTTACTGTCCTTTCAGTCTCCTCTAAACACTCTGCTGTTTAGCTTCTGACCTCAACAGGCAACTTAAACTACTGTCTTCAAGGGTCTTTAAACTGTAAATCAAACGTTCTTTTCTCAGTTTTGGACCTCCTTGACTACTTTGTAACATTTGATACAGTTTACCATACTTCTCCTCTTGTATTCTTTCTCCTGTCTTGGTTTTAATGATACTGTTGTCTACTAGCTCTTAACCTACACTTTTTTTGTGTTTTTTTTAAAGTTAAATAGAAAATGAAAAAAAAAATGTCACGTACACAGAACATAAGAGAGTATTGAATATAAAATAATGCATATCCATTTCAAGAAAGCCTACATAAATTTTTTTTTCAAAGCTGCCTAGTTCTTCCTTGTGGGTTTTCTTTTGTTTTCTGTTGTACAGTTTTTAACTTTATTTCCCCCCACATCCCGCCTAAAGAAGGCTACAATTAAGCATGATGTGCATGCACATACACAGATATCTATAAACATGCACATACACAAATACACTCATACATGTGGGGGGCCAGTTATGGGGCGCTCTCCTGTCCAACAGCAGGCCTGAGAAAGTTGTGGGAGCCCTGCCATCCCCAAGCAGGGCTGAGAAAGAATCATTGATGCCGAGGTTGCAAGTAGGTGCATAAAAAGAGACGGGACTCCCAGAATGGTGAAAGTATAGAGCCAATGTTTATTTTTCTAGGCACAAGCTTTATAGAGCCATAATCTTCCTCCCTAATTGTCTTCCCCTGAGGACATTGCACACTTCTCTGTTCCAGGCCGTAGGTGTAAATGCCACACTTATCTTGAGGAACTAATCCTCATACCTGTGTGGTTGAGCTCTTTCCTGGGGGATGGGGAACAATCCAGGCTCCTCAGCAGGCCAAACACCTGAGAGGGCTTGTTCAGCTATCAGGGTCAGAGTCCCAGTGACATGTGGTCCTCTACACATACACATAAATGTAAGACCATACTAATTTCCACCTGCCATCTCTTTCTCTGAAGGTGGATAGCATCTTCCTTTATAAGTCCAAGTCTTCCCATGCTTTTCTAAATTGACTAGCTCATAATTTCCTACACCACAGAAATATTCCAACTCAATTACATTCTAATTGGGAGATTGTCTATGAAAGTTTTCCCCAATTTTCTGCATTCCTTCTATTCTTGGTTACACTGGTTTTATTTATAAAAGAAAAATTTAATTTAGAGTAATCAAATTTATCCATTTCATACTTCAATGCTCTCACTTCATAATTTAGTTGAAGGTCTGATAGTACTGAATCATCTTCCTTTACAAGGGAGCCTCCTTGTTTCTTTGAAATTCCTGATCTTTTGTTCTTCCAAATGAACTGTTATTATTTTTTCTAACTCAATAAGATAAGGATTTTTAAAAAGTAATTTATTTGGGATGGCATTAAATAAATAGATTGGTTAAGTAAAACTGCTGTTTAAAAAATATTGACTTTACCTACCCATGAATAACAAATATTACTTTAATTATTTAGATCTGACTTAATTTGTATAAAAAGTATTTAATATTTATGTCATATAGTTCTTGTATCTGCTTTGGTAGGTATACTCATAGGTATTTTATAAGTGTCTAGATAGTTTAAATAATCTAGCACATATTTTTTGGTAAATAGTATTTTATTTTAACAATTACATGTACAATTAGTTTTCAACATATATTTTTATAAAATTTTGAGTTTCATATTTTTTCTTCCTCCCTCCCATACACTCTCTTCAAGATGTCAAGCAATCTGATATAGGTTTCACATGCGCAACCATGTAAACATATTTCTATATTAGTCATGTTGTGAAAGAAGAAACAGAACCAAAGAGAAAAGCTATAAAAAAAACTCAAAACAATGAAAATAATATGCTTTCCTATGCATTCAGAATTCATAGCCCTTTCTCTGGATGTGAAGAACATTTTCAATCAGAGTCTTTTGGAATTGTCTTGGATCATATTGCTGAGAAGACCTATGTTACTCAGAACTGATCATCACACAATGTTTCTTTTACTGTGTACAATGTTCTCTAGCTGTTGCTCACTTCACTCACCATCAGCTCATGTAAATTTTTCCAGGTTTTTCTGAAATTTCCTTTATTATTATTTCTTACAGCACAATAGTATTCCATTACATTTATATATCACAATTTGTTCAGCTATTCCCCAATTGATGAACATTCACTCAGTTTCCAATTCTTTACCACCACAAAAAGAGCTGCTTTAAATATTTTTGTATGTGTAGGTCCTTTTCCCTTTTTAATGATCTCTTTGGGATACAGACCTAGCAGCAGTATTGTTGGATCAAAGGGCATTTATAGTTCCTTTCTTGATAGATTGAACAGGTAAACTATTCCTTGCTCGCCTAATTTGCTTATGTTGTCAATTTTTATGTATAAATCATGTTCTCATTTTGATGTTATGTTGGAATATGGTGTGAGATGTTGGTGTATGTGCAGTTTCTGCCATACTATTTTCCAGCTTTTCTAGCAGTTTTTGTCAAATAGTTCTTATCCCAGAAGCTGGAGTCTTTGGGTTTATCAAACAGTGGATTAGTATAATAATTTACTGCTATATCTTGTATACCTAATCTATTTCACTGATCTACCCCTCTATTTCTTCCACTACCAAATAGGTTTGATGATTGTTGCTTTATAATATAGTTTTAGATCTGGGACAGCTAGGCCACCTTCCTTTGTATTTTTTAAAATTAATGCTCTTGATATTCTTGACCTTTTGTTTTTCCAGATGAGTTTTATTATTTTTCTAGCTCTACAAAATGTGTTTTGGCAGTTTGATTGGTATGGCATTGAATAGATAAATAATTTAGATAGAATTGTCATTTTTATCATATTAGCATGGCCTACCCATGAGCAATTGATAGTTGTTAATTATTTCAAGTCATTTTTCAGTTGATTCTCTAAGTATACTTTTTTCTCTCCTTTCACCCTATCCCTCCTCAGCAGTGTTTTGCTTCTGACCACTACATCCCTCAATCTGCCCTTTCTTCTATCAGCCATCCATCCCTTTTCCTTCCTCTTTCCCCTCCTTATTCCCTAGAGAGTAAAATAAGATTTCTTCATCTTTGAGCCAAATCTGATGAGAGTAATGTTCAATCAGTCCTCACCTAATCCCTTCTTTCTCTCTACTGTAATAGGTTTTTCATTATTCTTCATGTGATATAATTTACCCCATTCTGATTCTCCTTTTCCTCTTCTCCCAGTAAAATCATTTTTTAATCATCATATCAAAGTCAATGTATGCCCACACCCTCTAAGTATGCTCTTTCTAATTGCTCTAAAAAAGATACAATTTTTAAGCGTACAAGTATCCTCTTCCCATATGTAATGCCAAGCACCAGCAGATTCCCAAAAGAATGAGGCTGTGAACAGCTTTTAAGGTTCAGATTACACAGTAATAGTGAACACTCTGTTTCATTTCAAATCAAGGCAAACATTCACAATATATCACAATATAGTATTTACAACATTGCACCTTATCACAGAAAATCACAATATAGTGTTCATAACAGCTTAACATTAGAATTACCATACAGTTTTCACTATAGTGGCCACAATATTTAGAACAAAGAACAAAAGAATAATCATCTGGTTTCCCTAAGGGGGAAACCCTCCTTACTTAATCATTCAGTCAATTCACAATACAATAATCAAACTTCCACTCATGGGGCAACCATTAACTTAATCAGTCACTAATCTAGATTCAGAATTATGAAATATCATTAATCACTAGTACAGTTATTAGAAAACCACACAAACCCTCAACCCCTTGGTGTTCAGAAAACCTCATTTTCCTCCAAGGGCAGGCCTTTTCTTCATTTTGACTCTGGGTTGTCTCTCTGATTCCCTGGATCCCCTTCCATGGTCCCAGCTCCCTCCTGAATTCACCAAACAGTCACCTGGATTCAGAAGCAGACAGCTGCCAGGTTCTCATCCAGTTCTCAGGGCAGTCCCTGGCACACACTGAAGTTCACAGGGTCCAGCACATCTCAAACCCTTCACCACTTCTCTGGCCTGGAACTCAAGGATCAGCCAGGCCATGAACAAAAAGTCTTATCCTGGTCATGCTTCTTCAGTCCTCCAGCAGTTTAGCTGGCCTTCTTCAATCCAGAAGCCCAGCTCCCAGATGCTGAGACAATGCTGCTTCCTCCAACAGGAAAATTCCAATTCTGTCTCTCTGTCTCTGAAATTCTTGCTTATATACACACACTGGTCTCCTGTCTCAGCCAATCCCTTTCTGCCACATCATCAGGGGAGTTCTTGCTTTCTCAATAGGGGACAGGGCTCACACCTTCCATACTTAGCCCTAAGTTACTAAGTGTGAAGTATCTGCTAAACTGATTGCTGTTATACCATATAGGAATGTAAAAAAAGTTTAACCGTTTTGAAAACTATGCATTTTTTTTCTTTCCTGTTTACCTTTTTTAATGCTTCTCTTGAATCTTGTATTTGAAGATGAAGTGTTCTGTTCAGCTCTTATTCTTTAATCAGGAAAGTTTTAAAGTTCCCTATTTCATAGAATACCATCTTTTCCCACAAACGATATTATGCTCAGTTTTTCTGGGTGGTTGATTCTTGGTTGTAATATAAACTCATTTGCCTTCCAGAATATTATATTCCAAACTCTTTTATCCTTTAATGTAGAAACTGCTAAATTCTATATAATACTAACTGTGGTTCCTTGATATTTGAATTGTTTCTTTTGGGCTGCTTGCAGTCTATTTCCTCCTTGACCTGATAGTTCTAGATTTTTGGCCACAATATTCCTTGGAGTTTTCATTTTGGGATTTTTCAGGAGGTGAGTGATAGATTCTTTCAGTGATTATTTTATGCTCTGGTCCTAGTATATCAGGGAAATTTTCTTTGATAATTTCTTGAAAGATGGTCTCTTGGCTCTTTTTTTGATCATGACTTTCAGGTAGTCCAATAATTCTTAAATTATCTATCTTTAATCTATTTCTCATATCAGTTGTTTTTCCAGTGAGGTATTTTACATGTTCTTCTATTATTTTTTTATTTTGTTTGAGTAATTTTTGATATCTCATAGAGTCATTTATTTATTTATTTTTGCTTTTTGGAGGGGGGGAGGCAGGGCAATTGGGGTTAAGTGACTTGCCCAAGGTCACACGGCTAGTAAGTGTCAAGTGTTTGAGCTGGATTTGAACTCAGGTCCTCCTGACTCTAGGGCTGGTGCTCTATTCACTGCTCCACCTAGCCACCCCCAATCTTAAATTTTCGAAGAATTATTTTCTTTGGTTAGCTTTTGTACCTTTTTTTTTTTTCCATTTGACCAATTCTATTTTTCAATGAGTTGTTTTCTTCAGTCAATTTTTGTCCTTCCCTTTCCAAGCTGCTGGCTCTTTTTTTCATAAATCTCTTGCATAAATCTAATTTCTTTTCCTAATTTTCCTTCTATCTCTTGCTTGATTTTAAAATCCTTTTAGAGCTCTTCCAAGAGTTCTTTTTTCCCTCTGAGTCTTCTAGTTTATGTTTAGCTATTCCCTGTTGCCATAGTAGCTTTCTATGATGAGGGCTCTTTTTTTCCCCCTCATTTAAAAAAGTTGTGTTCTACTCCTGGGGCTCAGGGGGAACTGTCCTGAGCCTCTTGCACTGGAGACCAAGGACCTGGTCACTATCTTCCTGTGTTGCGGTCTGGGGCTGGTAGCTTCCCAACTGTCCTAGGGTGGTCTGGCCTAGTCATGCCTGTTGTGCCTTAGATTCCAAGGTTGGCAGTTTACCTGCTGTGCTGGGGCTAGTGGTCTCAGAGCTGGAATACTGCACCACTGGCTTGCTGAATCAAAACAATGGGGTCTCAGTTGCTTCTCTGTCCTGTAGCTAAGAGGCTCCTTCTGGCTTCTCTGGGACACCACTTGTGCCGGACTCTGCTCTGCTTTTAACAAAGTGAGACAGACCTTTACTAATGTTCTTCTAAGTTCTCTTGAACATAAAATTGTTTCACCTCATCTTTTTGTGGATTCTGCCACTCCAGAATCCATTTAGAGGCTTCATTTAATGCTGGTTATGAGGGAAACTGTGGAGAACTCAGGCAACTTCTTAGTTCTGTCCACTTGCATTTTTGATTGTTACTTATTAGTCATTTTTTTAGTGAATGTTCAGATACTTAAATTCTCTCTTTGTTAGTATCTCCAAGACATTCTTAATGATATTTACCTAGCTACTCATCTTTATTCTCTTTTTTGTCCAAGTGACTGGTTGTACACTCTCATGGAAGTATGACTTCTGATGTTGCCCCTGTTTATCTTCATCCAAATATTCTATTGTATTCTTTCCTCTGATTTCTGGATTTCTTCACATGAGCATATCTTCTTAATATACAATGTTATTGTGGTTCCTGTCCCCTCCCCCCCTCTTTGCCTCTCCTTTTCCTTTGGAAAAAAAAAAACAGAAACAAAATATGAGTTCTGTATTTTTACTTTCTCTCTATTAGAATAATAAAGCTATTATCTGGCCAGTCATCAAATAGGTTGCAGAGAAAACTCTTACATTCAGGTGTGTAATGAACTGGGTGGCTTCTGAGTTCCTCACTACTCTGTGATTCTGTGGTCCTAGTTCAGCTCTCTTGGAACAAATAAAGTAGCTAAATGGAAAGTGAATAGAATCTGAGTTTGGAATCAAAAAGATAGGAGTTCAAATCATTCCTCAAACACTTACTAGCTGTGACCTTGGGTAAGTTACTTAATATCTCACAACTTCAATTTCTTCATCTATAAAATGTAGAATTGTGCCTCAATGACTTATAAAGTCACTTCCAGTTCTAAAGCTAGTATCCTGTAAGTATGTCACTCTTTATAATAAATCCTTAAATAATTGAAGGTCAATATTGTCTTAAGTGCTCTCTCCAGGAAAACCATCCTCATATGATGTGATTTTGAGTCCCCTGACTGTTCTCATTATCCTTCTCTGTGAAAACTTTTAAATATTATTACAAAATATCATGCCCAGAAGACAGTGCTTCAGATTTAGTCCAAGTTCAGGTAAAGTAGGACTATAATTTCCCTGATTTGAGCAATTTCAGTAATATTAACATTGTATATTACAATATTAATTACTGTAATTAATATTCAGAGTTTCTTTTGAAACCCACATCACACTCCCTTTTAAAGTTTGCTTGCCATTAAAAGCTTCAAGTCTTGTGTTTCTCATAAACTGCTATCCTGTAACATTTTTCCATGCCATACTTCAATTCATAGGAGTCTACATTTTATATTTGTCATCAATATATTTGATCTTGTTAGATTTGGCCAGTTGTTCCAATCTACTGAAATCCTTCTGGATGCTGATTCTGTCACTTAACATATTAGCTGTGCTCTTTGACTTCCCATCACCAGTAAATTTGAAAAGCATTTATGTGTATATATATATATAATATATGTAGTGTGTGTGTGCGTGCATGTATCTTCATCAAATTCATTGATAAAAATATTAACCTAGGATAGAGGACAGAGTCCTTTGGTATGCCACTTGAGACTTCCCTCTAAATTGTTATTGATCCATTTATCAGCATTCTTAGGTTTCTTTGGTTCAATAAACTACATATCCACATAACTCTGCTCTAATTCTTTCCACATCTCTCCATTTTTGTCTTTAAAGTTATAACAAGAGTCTATTTTAAATCCATACAGAATATGTCCACAGCATTTCCCTGATCTATCAGGCGACCAACTTGTCAATAAAGGAAATGAGGTTCATCTGATAAGACTTGTTGTTAGCAAACCCATGCTGGCTTCTATTGATTGTTAAACCCATAGTCTCAGTTCTACCAAGTACAGGGAGTAAAATGTACCAGAAATCCCAAACAGAGGAAATGAATTCAACCTCAGAGCAATCACTTAGACCTGATAAGGTGTGACTTGTGCTAGGACAAGTATAAAAAAATATTAGAAATGTAGACTCATTAGGACTTTTGGCAACTTATTTGATATGAGTGGTGAAGGAGAGAACACTTCATAAATACAAAGATAAAGACATAGAAGGAGAGTATGAACAATTATGTCATGGGAAAAAAATTGTGAAATTAGAAACAACATCATATTTAAGGGGAAAGAGACAAATCTTCCTTACTAGACATTGCATTTAATCTTTGCACATAACCTATTTCTCAGTTCTTGAAAAAAAGAACCTCTGTAAATTTAAGAAATATGTAACATTTTTCTGATCTCATGGAACTTTTCTTTTTCCCAAAACAGAGAATGGCTATTGTAATTTTGTCAGGATAGAGATATTCAAACTTTTGTACTGAAGGTTAAAAAGAATGTGTTTCTTTGGTTACTTTTAATTTTAAGCAAAATATTGAGTTTGCAACTTAAAGAGGTTACCCTCTAATGAGTATGTTTGTTCACACATTGATGTTAAGAAGCCATTAAGTATTATGCTGCAACTTTCTTTACAAAGCTGTGAAAAGTCCAATTTTATTTGGAGAATTTATAGAGCAACAAAGGGCACCTTTGCTCCTCTAGTAATAGAGTGGTAGTAAGTTTTTTTTTCCTTCAGATTTTGGGAAATCCCATCAGTGCCCACATCCTGGAGGTTTTTTCTTATCACTATACCTTACATTAATCAAGTGCATGTGTATCAAGAGTATTGTTTCCTTTCAAGTTCTTTATTATCACTAACATTAAATAAGATAACATGCATTTTATGGGTTTGTCCAAAAGGAAAAAAAATAAAAAGTATAATGGACAGTATAAGAATAAATATGACATGATATTTAATCTGTCAATCATTGGAATTAGATGAATTATTTTCATACCTTTGTTAACTATGTTGCTGCTATTACTGCTACTGTCATCATTGGCTGCCAGAATTTCTGAATCATATTATTTAGGATTTGAAGATGAAAAACAGACTGCAAACTATTATTTCATTATTCAATTAGGAAGGAGCTTTTATTTTAGAAATTCTAAAATATTTTAATAATTTTGCTCGGGAAAAGGCAAGGATATTTATCCTGTTTTTTTTAAGCCCACCTACTTAATGCACAGTGCAATCCTAAATATCAATGGAAACATGTTCTTAATGAAAACAAATAAACAATTTTAGGCTTATCATCTCTTGGGGCCTCTTGAGACTTTGCTTTTTGGTAATAGCCTGTGTCCCAGCTGTGCCTCTGAACTTTTTTCACCCAGTCATGCTTATTTAAATGTTTGTAAGTTCCCTAATTATTTCTGGCACTTATTAGGATGAAATTCCTGCTGCATATAGCTCTGATCAGGTAGCCTTGGTAAATAGCCATCTGTGACACATTAATAACCACCACCATTGCCGTAAAAGCAACAACTGGCACTACAAATGATAGAGGATTGGAAGCAATTTCTTATTTTTTAAATGTCTACAGTAATTTCTTTTTTTTTTTTTTGCTTTTTTTGGAGGGTAGTTGGGATTAAGTAACTTGCCCAAGGTCACATGGCTAGTTTTTTGTGTTAAGTGTCTGAGGCTGGATTTGAACTCAGGTGCTCCTGACTCCAGGGCCGGTGCTCTATTCACTGTGCCACCTAGCCACCCCAGTAATTTCTTTTTAATTTTAACATTTTATTTTTCCAAATTTTGTGCAAAACCAATTTTAACTGTTGTTGTTGTTTACAATTTTCATCCACCATCTCCCACCTTCCCTGCCCTCACCCATCACTGAGAAGGCAAGAAAATTTCATAAAGGTTATACGTGTGTAGTCATGCAAAACATATTTCCATCTTATACCATGAAAGAAAACACAGATAAAATAAAACCCTAGGAAAAATAAAGTTTTTTTTTAAAGTATGCCCCTTTTTATCCTTCCCTCTATTGCTCTGCCCTGTGCATTCTCAAAAGTATTTTGCTTCTGTTCATTGCCTCTCCAAATCCTCCCTCCCTTCTATTTGCCCTCCCCCCATCTTGTTGCTTCTCTTATCCCCTTTTCTTCTAACTTTCATGTAGGGTATGATGGATTTCTATGCCCAATTGAGTGGATTTGTTATTCCCTTTTTTAGTCAGTTCCAATGAGAGTAAGGTTCAAGCTTCCTGCCACCCCTCCTTATACTTCTCCATTGGAAAAGCTCTTTTGTATCTCTTTTATGCAAGAAAATTTACCCCATTATACCTCTCCATCCCCTCCTTTTCCACCACATTCCTTTCTCACCCCTCATTTTTTTATCATCCTATCATAGTCAACACACACGTACCCTTTATGTATACTCTTCCTAACTGTTCTAACTGATAAATTTCTTAGAAGTTACACATATCAAATTCCCATGTAGGAATATAAACATTTTAACCTTATTAAATCCCTTGTGATTTCTCCTTCCTGTTCACCTTTTTTGCTTCTCATGAGTTTTGTATTTGAAGATCTAATTGTCTACTTAGCTTCCATCTTTTCTTCAGGAATGTTTGAAAGTCCTCTAATTCATTAAAAATCCATTTTACCCCTGATGGATTAGACTCATTTGCATTAAGTAGGTGATTCTTGGTTGTAATGCTATCTTCTTTGTCCTCCAGAATATCATAATCTAATGCAGAAGCTGCAAAATCTTGTGTAATCCTGATTGTTGCTCCACAATATTTGAATTATCTCTTTGTCGCTACTTTGCAGTATTTTCTTCTTGACCAGGAAGCTCTGGAATTTAGCTGTAGTGTTTCTTGGAGTTTTCATTTTGGGATGTCTTTCACCATGTGAGTGATAGAATCTTTCAGTGACTATTTTATCCCCTTGTTCTATGATATTAGGTAACTTTCTATGATAGTTTCTTGAAAGATGTTGTCTTTCAGATTTTTTTTTATTGTAGCTTTCTGGTAGATCAAAAAATCTTAAATTATCTCTCCTAAATCTAATTTCCAGGTCAGTTGTTTTTCCAAAGAAATATTTCACTTTTTTCCATATCTTTTCTTCTTTTAATTTTTACAAATTGTTTCTTAATGTCTCATGGAGTCATTAACTTCCACTCGCCCACTTCTAATTTTTAAGGAATTATTTTCTTCAATGAGTTTTTGTACTTCCTTTTCCACTTGGTCAATTCTACTATGTAAAGAGTTATTTTCTTCAGATAATTTTTGTATATCTGTTTAAATTTGGCCAATTTTGCTTTTTTAAAGAGGTCTTCACTTCAGTAGATTTTTGTGCCTCTTTTATCATTTGGCCTATTTGATTTTTAAAGTGTTATTTTCTTCTTGCACCATTGTCTTTTCTTTCCCCAATTTTCCTGTACCTCTCTTATTTAATTTTGAACATCCCTTTTAATCTTTTCCATGAGGTTTTTTTTTTGGTCCTAAGACGAATTCATATTTTTATTTGAGCCTTTGCATATATCCATTTTGACATTGTTCTCTTCTGATTTTGTGTTTTCATCTTACCTGTCACCATAATATGTTTCTATGGTCTGGTTCTTTTGTTGTTGTTGACTCATTTTTCAAGACTCTTTCTTGACTTTTAACTTTATGTTAAAATTAGACTCTGCTCTCCAGGTGAAGGTGGTACTGTCTAAAGCTTCATGATTTTTTTGTTTGCTTATTTCCGGAGCTAATTCCGGGGCTTTGTAAGTTTTCACTTCTTTTGGGGTGACATGATCTGAGGAGAGATCCACCATCCTGGCTCCACCTTTCATTTTTATCTGGAAGCAATTTCTTAGTTTTAGTTGTAAAAATAAATAAATTAGTACTTGCTAACATATTGAATTGAAAGGTTCTCCAGTTATTTCTTTTTTTAATCAATAAAATTTACCTGTGACTTTTAAAAAAAGTCAAAGTCATTTCCCAGTATACCACTTTCCACATTAAATCCTCCATTTTGAGAAAAAATATTCTATGGATCATGCAACTGTTTGATAATACATGCAAGTTTCCATAACTATGGAGCTTGATCTTTCCATCAAGGAGAGAGATATGTTTCCTTTCTTTTGCAGACTAAGATTGGTCATTGTTGTTATTATGAGTCTGACAACATTTTAGTTTTTTCTTCATTTACAATATTATAATCATATAATTTTTTTCTCTTAGCTCTATTATCCTTGCTCCTTGTCAGTTCAAATGATTTTTTTCCATGGTTGAATATTTGCTGTTTCATGCTGTACAATAACATTCTGTTATATTTGTATACTATAAGTTGTTCAGTCATTTCCCCAGACAATGAATGACATGTGTGTTTATTCCAAGGTTGTACTTTTGCTTTTGCTATTGTAAATATTGCTTCAGTAATATTTTGTTATACATCTGGATATTTTGTGGAGAAAACATACAAAAATCAATAAATTCTAAGGAACTTTATGAGATCAGAACCTATGTTTTAACCAATATAAAATAAATTGCACTTAATTAAAAAAACTTTGTTTTTAAATTCAACCTCAGAATCAACCAGTGGAGTCAATCACTTCATAAACATGTAATCCTTACTATGTGCCAGAAACTGTGCTGTCTTCACAGACAATATTAACTTTTGCCTTTTAATTTATCTTTCATGTATGTTTCCTCTTCACAGGAACATGGGTTTCTTACAAGGCTTGGCAGCTGGGACAAAATATTTCTCATACAGGGATCTCTTTCTAGTTGAAGAATGGCAGATTTTCAAAAGTATTACATGATTAAATAAATTATAAAGACTGCCGGAGAGATGATATAGCATAATTGTTAGAAAGGCTGTCTCAGAGTCAATAATGATCTGGGTTCATGTCTAAGCTCTAACACACACACACTGCCAGAGTGATTCTGGCCAAGTCACTTATGACCAAAGTGGCCTATGCAATGCTCTAAGATTATAAGATGCAGAACAGGTACTCATTTTCATTGGTAGAGAGAGTTTTCTCACAAAGAGTTTCCTATACTAATGAAATGATAGGTTCAGATTAATATGTGCACATATATACTTACATATATATATTATATATATATACACATTGAGAGAAACAAAGATAGACTAAGAAACAGAGATAGAGATTCCTTAAGTCATTTATTGGCTTAGTTGAAAAAAGAAAGCACACACATGCATATATACATGCATATGAAATCTCTATGTAAAATATCAGTGTACATGCAAATCTGTATATGTATGTATATAATGTTTGTATGTATGTATGTATGTATTCTATCTACTATCAAGTCAAATGAATGATTTCAGAGACAGTTATTGATAATCTAGAGCAACATAAATGCATTCAGTTATGCTTTGATCTTTTCTTACGGTTTCTAATCACTTAAATGAAAGCTACCTTTAAATAACTGAATATGACTGAGTGGGTTACTCTATTTCTATATTTGAAAATGAAACATGAATTAATGAACCATGTTATCACCCACTATCTCCATGCCTTTGAAGAATTCCAAATTGTTAGAAATTAATTTCTAATATTAGTGTTCAGTGGGACATATAATCCAAAATAAGCTACTTATACTTCCTAGTGCAATTGGAACACATTCTGCTCTAATATACAAAGATTGACTGTCTAGTACTTGGAGATTGAACTATGGTCAATCCAATTCAATTCAATAGACATTTATTAAGTGACTCACATGTTCCACGCATTGTGTCAAGTGCTAAGGATACAAATAAGAAAAAGGAAAAACAGTCCCTGTCCTCAAGGAGCTTATAATTTTATTAGGAAGATAATAGAGAAAAGAAAGATGAAAAGAAAGGGGAGGTACTTGGTCCACAAGAGTATGATATTACCTCATTTGTTCCTCACAATGGTTCTGGAATGTGCATGCTATTATTATACCCATTTTATAGTCAGGGAAACTGAGATAAACCCAAATGAAGTGGCTTGCCCAAGGCCAAACAGTTAATAAATACCAGAATTGAATGCAATATTTGAGATGCAGACAGGATATAACATCCCTTAGGCTAAATGCTAGGTTTCTCTATATATCCTCACATCAAGATTTTTCTTAAAATGCAAAGTGGTTGACACATATCAACTTTTTACAACATTGAAACTTCCAAATAATCTTCATATAAGTTTTAATCTTTCCATGAGTCCCCCATCCTATACTTGTGAAATTGATTTTTTAAGCCCCAATGTAAGTTATTAGGAATTTCAGTTAAAATCATAAAAATTATCGGGTTTGATTAAAGCTTTCTATATGAGCAACATTTCGGGGGGAGTCAAGGCGGTCAGGGAGAAAGTTTCTCCATCTCAGATGATTTTTACATTTGTCCAGAATCAAATGTCATATTCAATGACTTGATTCTTTACCAAATCAGGATGGTACTAGAATTTTCATGCTGCACCTCACAGATGACCTTTCTGTTATGAATCAGCATGCCTAGTTGGAAGGTTTTTTAAAATACAGTAATATACATGGATCATTTTACTCTATGTTTAATTAAGAGCTAGGCACATACTCTATGTATGTAAGAAGTTTGGGAGTGGGGGAAAGAAGTGTTACAATAATTTTTGGTCTTTTGAATGAGGGGGTGGGTGAATCCAAAGTTTTATGAATAACTCTTGGATATGTAAAGGATGGTCAGTACTTCAAGTGTTTTGGTGATGATAGAAATGAATTCTCATTAATATTTCAATTATTAAATTACATATGATTAAAATGAGTATTTTCCTTATATTGTTAAATTGGTTATTCTTTTTACCTGTGTGCTTGGTAAGTGTCTGAAGAGGATGCAAATTAAATGCTCTTAGTATGTTCATACTGTCCATGGGGGACAAGATATGCATGCATGACATCTAGAAAAACATGCAAAGTTGTTAGCATTAAGAGCTACAGTATATGTTATAAGACCAAGTGAAATTTAATCAAAGTAAGGACAAATAAATATAGATTGCTGGTGATGGATAGGGTCTAATGGAGACACTGTATTTCTCTGGAAAGCACCACTCTCCTTCAAGTTACCCAATGGAATCAATTGTCAAGTTTTATCAGTGCTCTTATGCCTTTTCTCCACTCACATCATAATCATTGAGGTTCAGCCTCTCATCATCTCTGGCCTGGGCTATTGCAATTTTTTCCAATTAGTTTCCAGGCCTCTTGATTCATCCACTCTTCAACTCATATTCCCCACAGCTGCTAAATTGATAGTCTTAAAGCAACAGACTAACCATGTCACCCTTCTGCTTGAGAAGCTCCTGTGACTGTTTTTTGCCTTTAGGATAAAAACATACTTTTCCATTTGGTTTTTGAAGGGTTTAGCAATCTGGGCTTTACCTAATCTTCCAGGATGATTACACATTATTCCCCTTACAGTGGAAAGTGACAAACTTGCTCCCTGCCACCCCCATTTTTGCATAGATTGTCTTTCATGCCTAGAATGTTCTTCCTTCTTATTTATATTTCATGGAAGACAGCTCAGATGTAAATTCCTTGAAAAGTATTTTCTTAATTCCCCAAGCTAGTGTTTCATCATGAAATAAATTTGTATCTATTATGAATGTATTCTCTCTCTCTCTCTCTCTCTCTCTCTCTCTCTCTCTCTCTCTCTCTCTCTCTCTCTCTCTCTCTCTCTCTCTCTTTCTCTCTTTCTCTCTTTTTCCCTGTTTCTCCCTTCCTCCCTCCTCCCCTCTCTCTCTTTCAAATTCATTTCTGATATAAGCTCCTTGAGGTTGGGGCATCTAGGTAACACAGCAGTAACTGAGTGCTGAGCCTGGAGTCAAGAAGAGTCATCTTCTGAGTTCAAATCTGACCTCAGACACTAACTAGCTTTGGAGCCCTGGGCAACTTAACCTTGTTTACCTCAGCTTCCTTGTTGATAAGATGAGCTGGGGAAGGAAATGACTAACTACCCCAGTATCTTTGCCAAGAAAACGCTAAATGGGGCCCATGAAGAGTTGGACATGACTTAAAAACTACTGTACAACAATAAAACCTTGAGGTTAGGAACTGTCCCTTTTTTGTTTATGGATCACCAAGAACTCAGATAAATGATTATCAGTTGATTGAAAAAGTGAGACTTTTCGTGGCCTAGGAGAGTAAGTAGAATTTAGATAAGAATTTCCTGGAGATCATTTCAGGTTCAAGAATAATGAATTATGAAATTTTGATGTTTTTAGGGAAAATGAGCAGTTAGAAATTCTTGAAGATGACATTTGTCTTAAAAGCAATAATTAAACCACAGAATAGAGTCAGTAATGTGTTTTTATAATTTTTTGAATGCCGCTGTATCCACAGCACTTCATAGAAAGTGAATTTTCAGATTCAATCCAAGACTCAGCATGAGTCAAAGAGAGTTGGAATTTTGTGATTCCAACAAGGAATAGGACTTACTCTATAATAGTATCATCCTCCAGATTGAGATAATTTGACAGTCTGGAAAATGAGATCTATTAATTTGTTTAACAAGGAAAGTTCAGCTACATCTGTTGGTTCTTATACTTAAATCTCTATTTTTCCAATAAAATGTAGCTTGCCTGACTTTCAAGAAAACATTTTAATAACCTTATTTTTCCTATGATATCCATCTTCTTCTAGCTGCCTGAGGCTTTAGTTGAACTGATTTGTGTTAAATTGACTGAGATACATGACCAACAAAAAAGAAACTTGAAATTATGAATTCAGAGAAATGAATGTCAGGGAACTATCTTAATTTTGGGGACAGAGTCCTTTTGAAAGGAAGATTCAAATATCACAAAAGGAAGCAAATTATGTGACTATGCCTATCCTCACCTTAGGCATTATTGTGTCTAAAAAGCATTATTACTATAGTAATCAATTTATTTTTACTCTCCAGTAACAAAGGACTTAAAAATGCATTTAGGTAATCTGAAAAAAAAAGTGATTTATTTTCTATAGAGTGCTGTTAGTAATTGATGGAAACAAAGACTATAAAAGTACCTTAGAGAATACTTAATTATCTTTTTGAGATATCCTAAGAAGAGTTGAAATAGTGGTTAATAAAAAACAAAACTTAATTAACTTGTCCTAAGAATGATACCTATCCAATTAAACTACAACCAATATGTAATTAACTTATGTTGGAAACCTTTAGTTTGAGTGTGTGAAAGATGATAATTTATGAATAGAGAAAGAAAACTTTATGGTCCATACTTGGGAAGCAAAGGAGATTTTTAAATATTGACAGGTTGACTATTATCTTCATACCTTGGTAATTTATCATTGCTTTTTTTCCAATTTTCTCCAATAGTGTAATCACCCCCTAAGATTCATAGAGTTGTCCAAGAAAAGTCTCATCTTTCACAAACTCAAAGGTTCACTGTTATCAGAAGCCAAAAACTTGGATTTTTCCAAAGTAGTTATAAAGTTACAAAATAAATTTTAAAAGTAATTTCAGATAATTTTTCATTTTACTTAATTTTTGAGCTGGTTCTTCTTTCTAATAGAGAACAAAATCTTAAAATGAATGATTGTCATGTATCTTAGAGGAACATAGATGAGAAATAGAAAATTCATTTCAAACAAAATTTATTTCCTACTCACAAGAATAACTGTAACAGGCTACTTCTGTTTGAGAAAGATTATTGAATCTACTTATAGTTGTGACCCAGGAAATGTGCTGTCATCTAATGTGAACTCAGGAGAGTTCCAGATTAACTACAGTCCTGAAACCTAATAGGTATGTATAATGGCTGAGGAGGCAGCTAGGTAGCACAGTGGCTAGAACAACTCAGCTTGTAATCAGGAAGACTTATCTTTATGAGTTCAGATCTGGCCATACCACAGTTTGCTTCAGTTTCTCATCTCTAGAACAAGCTGGAGAAGGAAATAGTAAACCACTTAAGTATCTTTGCCAGGAAAACCCCAAATGAACAGAGCCAAGATGGCAGGGTAGAAGCACAAACTTGGTGTGAGGTCCCACTCTAATCACTTCCAATACATATTAAAAATGACTCTAAACAAAATTTAAAGCTACAGAACTCACAAAGTGACAGAGAGAAACAAATCTCCTGCTGAAGGAAGACTGGCAGACAGACAGTAAGGATCTATCACGCTGAGCTGGGAGCCAAGCACAGTCCTCCATGAGCCATGCAATTCTGGCCTTAGGGTGGGCCTGACCAGTGGCAGCCAGAGCAGACTTCAGTAGAGTGAATCACAGCAGCTATGGTGGTTTCCAGACTTCTCAACCCCAAAACACCAAAGACAAAGTAAAAGGTCAGTGTGGAATTCTGCTGGAACTGGGGGTTGGGATTGGAAATGAAAGAGCACTGTTTGGCCCCTGCCCCCAGGGCAAGAAGTGGCAGAGGTGCAGTGGCTATGGTAGCTGCTGCCATGTGGGTGCTTCAAGAGGTCCGGGGCTGTAGACAGTAGGGGGACCAAGCAAATACTTAGAGGGTAATTGCTCTTGCTTTACTTGCTTTAACCTGCTTGGATCTGAATTGTGGTCTTGAGCAGTGGTCTTGGGATGTGTGGCCAGTGTGCCAGAGCTTGTAGGGGCTGTAGAGAGGGTGCCCTCCTAATAGCTCTGGCAGCTGTGAAAGCCCCAGCAATTTGGGACAAAGCTCTCTCCATTCTGGAAGTGAGGTCCCATTTCCTCTGCTCCATTCTGAAAGCAGAGTTCTACCATGGCAAAGAGCTCAAAAGTCAACTGGTTGCCAATCTGAGCAAGCAGAGGAAACACAAATAGACCATAGAATCCTTTTGTGGGGGGACAAAAAGGATAAAGACATGGAGCAGGAAGAAGATAAAAAAGTCAGAATTAATGCAACAAAAACCTCCAAGAAAAATATGAACTAGTTACAGGCCATGGAGGAGTTCAAGGAGGAATTTGAAAATCAAGTAAGAGAAATAGAGGAAAAATTAGGAAGAGACTTGAGAATGATACATGAAAATAATGAAAATCAGGTCAACAGCCTGTTAAGTGAGATCCAAAAATAAACTGAAGAAAATAACACCTTTAAAAACAGACTAACTCGAATGGCAAAAGAGACTCAAAAACCAGTGAGGATAAGAACACCTTAAAAAGTCAAATTTGCCAGATGGAAAAGAAATTCCAAACACTCACTGAAGAGAATAACTCCTTCAAAATTAGATTGGAGCAAATGGATGAAATTAAGCTACCATAAAACAGATCCAAACACATTAAAAAATAGAAGGCAGTGTGAAACATCTCATTGTTAAAACCACTGACCTGGAAAATATATGCAGAAGAGATAATTTAAAAATTATTAGACTACCTGAAATATGTGATCAAAAAAAGTGCCTAGACACCCTCTTTCAAGAAATTATCAAGTACAATTGCACTGATATTCTAGAACCATAGTGCAAAATACAAATTGAAAGAATTCACCAATCCCCTCTTGATAAAAGATCCCCAAAAGAAAACTCCTAGGAGTCTTATAGCTAAATTCCAGAGTCCCCAGGTCAAGGAGAAAATACTGCAAATAGTCAGGAAGAAACAATTTGAATATTGTAGAAACACCTTTATCAGGATAACACAAGACCTAGCTTGGAATATAATATTTTGGACGTCAAAGGAGCAAGGATTAAAACCAAGAATCACCTAACCAGAAAATCTGAGTATAATGTTGCAGGGGAAAATATGGTCACTATTTTCAAGCATTCTTGATGAAAAAACCAGAGCTGAACAGAAAATTTGACTTTCAAATACAAGAAGCAAGAGAAACATGAGAAGGTAAACAGGAAAAAGAAATCATAAGGAACTTATTAAAGTTGAACTATTTACATTCCTACATGGAAAAATGATAATTGTAACTCATAAGACTTTTCTCAGTATGAGGATAGTGGAAGGGAATATACACACACACGTGTAAATGTATGTATATATATATGTTGCTTATATATGTATGTATGTATATGTGTATGTATATATGTATACTTACATATATATGTATGTGTAGGAGGGTGTACATGTATATAAATATATATGTGAGTGTGGGCATATGTATGTTCATGTATACATAGACGGGAGCACAGGATCAGTTGAATATGAAGGGATGATATCTAAAAAAATAAAATTAAGAGGTGAGAGAGGAATTTATTGGGAGAAGGACAAAGGGAGAGATAGATTAGAGTAAATTATCTCACAGGAAAGAGGCAAGAGAAAACTGTTACAATGGAGGGAAGAATAGGAAGGTAAAAGGGAATGGTACAACTTTATTCTCATTGAATTTGGCTTAAGGAGTGAACAACATACACATTCAACTGGGTATCTTACCCTACAGGAAAATAGAGCTTTAGGGAATAAAAGGGGGAAGGATAGAAGGGAGGGCAGATTCGGGGAGAGGCTAGTTAGAAGCAAACATTTTTGAAAAGCAATAGGGTCAAAGGAGAAAATAGATTAAGTAGGAGCATGTGATAGGATGGAGGGAAACATAGTTAGTCTTTGACAATATAGCTACTATCAAAATTATTTGGGTAACTACACATCTACAACCTATATTGAATTGCTTATCTTCCCAGTGAGGGCAGGTGAGTGGGGGAAGAAGGGAGAAAAAAAATCTGTAACTCAAAGTTTTAAAAACAAATGTTTTTTAAAAAATTGTTTTTTTGCCTGCAACTGGGAAATATACAGGCACTGGGGTATAGAAATCCATCTTGTCCTACTAGAAAGTTAGAGGGGTGATGGGGGAGGATATAAGAGAACAAATCAGGGGATGGGGTATTCAGTAGGCTTGTCATTTTGGTGTGGGGGTAGGGGAAAGAAGGGGAGAAAAAACTGTAACTCAAAATCTTGCAGAAATGAATGTTGAAAGCTAAAAAAAAAGAAAAAAGAAAAGCCCAAATGGGGTCGTGAAGGGTCAGACAGGACCAGAAAACAAATAAACAAGAAGAACAAGCACTGGGGGAAGGAGATTGGGGATTATTTCTCACAAAAATGTTTGTAAAGCATTTCAACTCAGTTTACAATAGCCTACTCCTCACCCTTTTCCTAATACTGAGAGGACAAATATTTCCTTTTTTTTAATATTAAATTTAAATTTATTTATTTAGTTTTAGTTTGCAATATTCATTTCCACAATTCCTTGAGTTTCACATTTTCTCCCTTTTTGTCTTCTCTCCCCTCCCTCCCATGGCAATATGTAATCAAATATAGGTTCTATGAATACCTTCACGTTGAACATTAGTCATGTTGGGAAGAAGGATAGAAGGATTATAATCAATGGGGTGAACAATGAGAAAGAAGGGATGAAACAAAACAAAATACAAATGAAATGAGAGAGAGAAAATAGTTTGCTTCAATCTGCATTCAGTCTCTGCAGTTCTTTCTCTGGCTGTGGATATCCCTTTCCATCATGAGTCTTTTGTAGTTGTATTCTAACCTTGTATTGCTGAGAGGAGCCTAGTTCATCAAAGTTAGTTGTCACAGATATGATATGGCTGTAATTGTGTACAAAGTTCTCTTGTTTCTGCTCTCAGCATCAGTTTATATAAGTCTCTACAAGTTGTCATAGAGTCTGCTCTTAATTTCTTATAGCATGATAGTATTCCATTATATTCATATACCACCACTTGTTTAGCCATTCCTGAATCAAGTATTTCTTTGAAAATCTTTTGCATAACCTTCTCTGAATATAAAATGTTTTATGAATCTTGTAGGATTTGGAGGGGGTTGTTAGGAGAGGAGTGTTGTAATTTGCCTGTTTGTAATGACTCCTTGAAGGTGAAAATATGATGAAAATTTTCTTTAGAATTAGTCTATGGTTTCTTTAGGTATCAGTTTATATTTCATTTAAATTTCATTCTAAATTTTCATTTAGAAACTTGGCTATGGTTCCAAATTTAAAAACTTTCAAAACCAGTGCCATTTGTCATTATTGTTGTTTTTAAAACCAATTGTTTCTTGATGTGCCCTATCTAATTGAAAGTTCTCTTATAACAAAGAAAGCAGTGAAATATCTACATCTGACTGTCTTAATGCTAAAAGTTTACATTGATGCTAAGAGAGAAAAGTATTTTATCCTTCTTTTTCTGGTGGAAGGGAATTCTTTACTTGAATTAGGTTGAGTTCAGCTTCCTGTCAGGCTTTTTATTTACCGTATTTAATCATTATGCATTTCATTCTCTTGGACCTACTCTTATTATTTTGTCTTAGTTCATGAAACTCTTCCTAAGTTTCTCTGAATTTCTTTTTTTTTGTCATTCCATATGACATGATAGTTTCCATATTAGTCCTATGCAATAATTTATTAAGCCATTCTCCAAGTGATGGGTATCCCTTTTGTTTCTAATCTTTTTCAACCACAAAAATTGTATTTTGTGTTAAAATTGTATTTTGTGCTGGTTCCCCTGCATCCCTCTCCCTTATAAGTTTATAAAAAGTGTCTATAAAGGAGCAATAATAGCAGGAAACAAGATTGTGAAGGAGAAGCTAGAAATCATGTACAAACCAAATTATAGATTATATCATATGTTAACCAAAATTCGTATCCTGGTAATATGTGCTGAATCAAGGGTATCCATCTAGATGATGTCAAGGACTTGTTCCTATGATATGTAAATCCTAGACAAATTCCAGACCTCCAGTTCCATACCAGCAGAACATCCAAAGGTGCTGATAACTTTGGGATGACATAGCTCTGGTGACTTTGCAGTTATATGGATAGCTTTAAAATGATTTGTCTATATGAATAAATGAGCCACAAGGTGGCACAGATAGGGTGATCTATTTTCCCCCAAAACCTTATAAAAGTAAAATCTCAAACTACTGTGTCCCAAACACTCTTCCATCTCCATTAGGCCAATACTTCTTTCCAGTGCTCTTAACTTGAATCCATGGTTACTTGGGTGAAATGCTTTGCCTCTCCTCTTCCCCATCCTTTTCCCTATGCTGACTACCTTTGTCACCCCATCTCTTGTGCCCACCTCATCATCTACCTCTGTATCCCCACTTTTCCCTGCTTGTCTCTATTTTCTGTACTGTTTGCCCTCAAGCCATTTGTGGTTATTAAAGTGTGATTGCCACCCCATTTTTCACTGCCAAACATGGTCTTTCCTGGAAAGTACCCAAAGAACTGGGCATGCCTGCCTCATTTTATAAATTAATTATTAATGTGAGCTGCTATGAATATTAGGTATATATCAGGTTCAGATTTTCACTCTGCCCCTTACTACCTGAGTGACATCACCAAGAACCTTCCCTCCTTTTAGTCCCAGTTTACATAATTGTAAAATGAGGAAGTTGGACTAGATCATATCTAAGATCTTCCTGGTTCTACATCTAAGCTTTTATAATTATATAGTCTGTGACATTCTGTTCAGTGATGACCAAGGAATTTACAGTCAAGGAGGAAAGACAAGTCCATGAAGAAGCATTGTATAGGAAAGGCATATATAGAGTGCTAAAGGAGATTGGACAGAGGGTATCTTTCATTCTCTGCTTCAAAGGAGGCTTTTTCCAGGGTGGTCCTACAGTTCATGGATGTGATTGTTAGAGAAAATATCACACAAAAGTTGTTGATATTGAGGGAAGAACAGATAATGCTGAAGGTAGAGACCTCTAGTAACTGGAGGTCTATAGAGAGAATATTGCTCTTCCTGATTTGGCCTAGAGGTGGGGCATTGGTGGATTCTGGTCAGCATGTTCTCAGGTTAGCTGGTGTGGAGAAAATCCTGCTCTATGAAGTAGGTGCTATTATTAATCTCATTTTACAGATGAGGGAATGAAGACTTAAAGAGGCAAAATGATTGATCTGGGTTCACAGCTAGCTTCTATCATCGTTACTCCCCAATTCAGCATAGTCAGGAGCTTCTCTAGAGATAAAGTCATGGTTCAATAGGGACAATTGGCATCATCTTGTCTTATTTTGCAGTTGAGGAAACTGATAGTGTAAGAATCTATGAAGAGTTTTTAATCACTTCTAAAGTGATTTTATAAAGAAAGACTCTTGCCTTGGAAAAATAATGAAGGAACTAATTATTCATGATTAGCTGGTTATTAAGGCACTTCACCAGATTACCTAAGACATATTTCCTAGACTCTTCCCTCTCTTTCTCTATCAACAAGATTACTGAAAGTAGTTTAAAGTAATACAACTGAAGTTATTTAAAAGTTTTATTTCTGGTTTTTTAAATCCTTTTAAATCCTTAAACCAGATTTATGTAATCCTAATTACATTGAATTATAAAGATTTATCTTGCTTTTAAGGATTGTCAAAAAGAATTAGAGTAGGAATTTCATGGTCTGCTACTGTTTTTTTGTGCTTTTATTTTTAGAGTGAAATACATGAAAATCTTGAATTGAAGACTTGTGAAACTTTCAGACTCAAATAGCTGTCTTCTGGAGCGAGGGGGCGGGGTGGGGTTGAGTCTTATCTGCTTGGAGCCCAGAGTTCTGAAAGGCTCCACAAGTGGGAGTATTTGTTTGTTTGTTTTTAGTAATCTTTTCAGGGATTCAATTATCCTTCAGTAATGAATAGATCTGCATATCCAGTCCTTACCTCTGTCCTACTCCTCAATTGTTCATCACCCACTACCTGCAGGATACATTCACCAAGATATCTTGCAGATATTTCAAATTCCACATGTTCAAAATAGATCTCAATCTCTTCCACCACAAAAATACCCCTTTTCCAACTTTTCTTATTTCTGTCAAAGGCACCATCCTCCTTCCTGTCATTCAAGTTCACAGGCTCAGTCATCCTCAATTGCCCCTTACCTCACTCAATTCCTTCACTCATATCCAATACATTTCTAATTTTTGTCAATTCAACCTATTATATATGTATAATATATATGAATAGATGTATATACCTGTTATATACCTATATATACCTATTATCTTTTTTTAAAATTATTTTTAGTTTTCAACAATTTTACTCTCTCTGTCTTTCTCCTACCCCCCATTTCAAAATAGCAAGCCTACTGAATACCCCTTCCCCCAATCTGTTCTCTCTTATATCCTCCTCCATTTGCCCCTTGACTTTCTAGTTGGGCAAGATGGCTTTCTGTACCACAGTACATGTGTATCTTATTTCCCAGTTGCAAGTAAAAAAAGAACAATTTTTAAATATTTGTTTTTAAAACTTTGAGTTCCAGATTTTTCCCCCTTCTTCCTTCCTCACCCACCCCCACTGGGAAGATAAGCAGTTCAATATAGATTGTACATGTGTAGTTACCCAAATAATTTCCATAATAGTTATATAGTGAAATACTGACTATATTTCCCCCCATCCTATCTTGCACCCCACTTATACTATTTTCTCCTTTGACCCTATCCCTTTCCAAAAATGTTTGCTTCTAACTACCTTCTCCCTCAATCTGCCCTCCCTTCTATCATCCCCTCTCTTATCTCCTACATTCCTATTTTCCTGTAGGGTAAGATACCCAATTGGGTGTGTATGTTATTCCCTCTTTAGTCCAAATTCAATGAGAATCAGGTTGTCCCATTAGCTTTTATCTTCCCCTCCATTGTAATGGTTTTCTCTGGCCTTTTTCATATGAGATAATTTGCCCTAATCTATCACTTCCTTTCTTCTCCTCCCAATAAATTCCTCTATCACCTATTAATTTTATTTTTTAGATACCATTCCTTCATCTTCAACACATCCTGTGTCCTCTGTCAATGTATACATGAATATACAAATGCCCACACTCACATATATATATATACATACACACATATATTCTTTTATACATATATAGATGTAAGTATACATACATACACATACATATATGTGTGTATATATACACATGTATATATTCCCTTCAACTATCATACTGAGAAAAGTCTTATGAGTTACAATTATTGTTTTTCCATGTGGGATTGTAAATAGTTCAACTTTAACGAGTTCCTTTTGATTTCTTTTTCCTATTTGTAATGCTTCTCTTGCTTCTTGTATTTGAAAGTCAAATTTTCTGTTCAGCTCTGGTTTTTTCATCAAGAATGCTTGAAAATCTTCTATTTCATTGAATGACCATATTTTTCTCTGTAGCATTACTCAGTTTTACTTGGTAGGTAATTTTTGGTTTTAATCCTAGCTCGTTTTACCTCTGGAATATCATATTCTAAGCCCTTTGATCCCTTAGTGTAGAAACTGCTAGATCTTGTGTTATCCTGATTGTGTTACCACAATACTCAAATTATTTCTCCCTGACTGCTTGGAATATTTTCTCCTTGACCTAGGGACTCTGGAATTTGGCTATAATATTCTTAGAAGTTTTATTTTTCAAGAGGGGATTGGTGAATTCTTTCAATTTATATTTTGCCCTCTGGTTCTAGAATATCAGAGCAATTTTGCTTGATAAGTTCTTGAAAGGTGGTGTCTAGACTCTTTTTTTGATCATATATTTCAGGTAATCGAATACATTTTAAATTATCTCTCCTGCATTCATTTTCCAGGTCAGTGGGTTTTCCAATGAGATATTTCATATTGTCTTCTATTTTTTCATTTGTTTGAATCTCTTTTATAGTATCTTCATTCCTCATAAAGTCATTCACTTGCAATCCCTCCAATCTAATTTTGAAGGAGTTATTCTCTTAAGTGAGTTTTTGAAATTCCTTTTCCATCTCACCAATTTGGCTTTTAAAGGCATTCTTCTCCTCACTGGCTTTTTGGGCATCTTTTGCTATTTGAGTTAGCCTGTTTTTTAAGGAGTTATTTTCTTCAGTGCATTTTCTGATCCACTTTAGCAGGGTACTTGCTTTTCATGATTTTCTTGCATCATTCTCATTTCTCTTCCCAATATTTTCTTCCACTTCTTTTACTTGATTTTCAAAATCCTTCTTGAGCTCCTCTATGGCCTGTAACCAATTTATATTTTTCTTGGAACCTTTTGATGCAGGAGCTCTGACTTTATTGTATTCCTCCCATACCATGCTTTAATCCTTTTTGTCCCCTAAAAAGGATTCTATGGCCTGACTGTGTTTCCTCTGCTTGCTCATGTTGCCAGTCAATTACTTGACTTTTGAGCTCTTTGCCACTGTAGAACTCTGCTTCCAGAATGGAGAGAGCTTTGTACCAAATTGCTGAGGTTTTTGGAGCTACTGGAGGTATTAGATGGGCGCCCTCTCTATATCCCTCACATACTCTGGCTCATTGGTCACACACCCCAGGACCACCACCCAAGATTGTGATCCAGATCCAAGCAGGTTAAAGAAAGAACAATTATCTTCTGAATGGTCACTTGGTCCCCCTATACTCTGCAGTCCAGGAGCTCTGAAAGTAGTCACATGGCAGTGGCTGCAGCCACTGTGCCAACACCACCTCTCACACCAGGGGTAGCAGCTGAACTGTGCTCTCTGTGTTCCAACAAAGTTCCAAATTGACCTTCCACTTTGTCTTTGGCATTTGTGGATTGAGAAGTCTACAAACCACTAGAGCTGCTGGTGATTTAATCTCATAAAATCTGCTCCAGCTGTGGCTGGTTGGGGCTACCCTGGGGCTAAAACTGCAGCTCAGTCTGGACTGTACTCGGCTCCCAGCATGCTACAATGGACACTTCCTGCTAGCCTGCCAGGCTTCCTTCAGCAAGAAATTTGTTTCTCTCTGTCACTTTGTGGGTTCTGTAGCTCTAAATTTTTAGAGTCATTTTTTTACATGTATTGGAGGAGGTGGAAGCCAGAGCCTCATGAAGTACTGTATCTGCTCTGCTACCTTGTCTTCTCCCCCCCTCCAATATTATTATCTTTTTAAAAAATTATACATTCATCACTCTTTTTATGGCTTCTCACCAGAACAATTACAATAGCTTTCTATTTGACTTCTGGGGCTTCTACTCCTGGTTTTCTTTCCCTTTCTAATCAGTTTTCCACATAGCTACCATATTTATATTCTGAAAGCAAAGATGT
Source organism: Pseudocheirus occidentalis (assembly GCA_028646575.1). Lineage (NCBI taxonomy): Eukaryota > Metazoa > Chordata > Mammalia > Diprotodontia > Pseudocheiridae > Pseudocheirus > Pseudocheirus occidentalis. The sequence continues at coordinate 208,734,064 of CM053594.1, forward strand.
TATCATATTACTCCCCTGCTCAAGAAGTCTCTTTGGCTCCTCATTGCTTTTACCACAAACTGTGGACTTTTCTTTCTTGTATTTAAAGCCTTGTACAATCTGATCCCTACCTCCTGTTTTAGATAGATCACATACTACTAGCCCACCCCCTTATACTCTGAATTACAGTCAAACTGGCTTCCTCCTTGTTCTCTGTACACAAAATTCTATGCCTTGCCTCTGTGACTTTGCACAGACTATTCCCAAAGTTGTAATCCTTTCTACTCATCCCTTTGAAATCCTTGATCAGTTGTTTCAATAACGTCTGACTCTTTGTGACTCCATTTGGGGTAACAAAGATACTGGAGTGGCTTACCATTACCTTCTCCAGCTTATTTTTACAGATGAGGAAACTGAGTCAAACAGGGTTAACTGATTTTCTTAGGGTTACACAGCTCATAAGTGTCTGAGGGCAAATTTGAACTCAGGAACATGAATCTTCCTTAAATTCTTTAAAGCAGGATTCTATCTCTTTTGTTTCTGCCTCTTATATGAGGCATTTCCTAAAGTCTACGCACCAAAATTACTTTGTGTTTATTCTGGATATATTTTTAAATACTCTTCTTTGTGCATATTATTTTCTCCCAATTAGAATAGAAACTCTTTGAGGGTAGTAATGCTTTGGTTTTGTTTCTAGCCATCACCCCCATGATATCTTAGTATAGAACAGGGCAATGAGTTGAATCTCAAGAAATGCTTAGTGATCTGATTTGAATTTAATTTCATACAGGATCAATCATGGACTACATTTGCTTTCTGAGGAGTAGACTATCAATGTTCTGAGAAACTTATCACTAGAAACATATCACTTATCATGAACACCATTTACAAAAACATGTGTGTGAAGGGGTTGAGATTTTTGTGGACACAGGTCCCTTTCATATTATTTTTCAGAACTTTGGATACTTTGAGAAAGTAAAATTAGAAATAATTGATTCTGAGATCTTGAGCCTGGATCATAATAACATCACTTTGAGTAGAGGATTATGGGAAGATGGTGGAGTAGGTCAGAAAATTTCAAGTTCCAAGATTTTCCTCCACAAAAGAGATAAAATGGCCCCTGTAGGTGAAAATAGAGCCATGAAAACAAATAAGAGTAAGGACTGAACAGGGGTCCTCTTGGGACAATTGGAAAAGATCTCAAGAAAAATCCTGAGACTAGATTTTCTCCCTGTGAAGAGTAAAACCTCCAGGCTATGATTCTATTTAACAACGAGCAGTAAACTGCTTAAAAAACAAGCAGCAATATCTGGGGTTAGCTGGATAGGGAAGCTGCCTTCTCCTGGCCACTGGAACTTTTGCCCAGGGTACAGTGAGGGTAGTTGGGGGTCTTTCCTGCAGAAGATCTACAGAACCTCTGCTGACAAGGAACACCAGATCCAGCTGTGCTGTGGAGAGCAGGAACCAGCACATGCCTGGTGAGTGCAGAAGCAGTGGGGTGGGATGCTGCTGACTTCGGGCACTTACAGGAGGCTGGAGGTCTTGGTTTAAGTTCAAGTTCAGAGAGGAGAATTGAAGAGGATCAGTGGCCAAAGGCACCATTCCCCATTCCCTGGGACTAGAGGTGATTATAAAAACTAAATGTTTACAAAAATGCACAGGCAAATGAGAAAGAATTCAGTCACACAGAACTACTATGGGAATAGAGGAGACAAGGGTTCATCTTCAGAGGGTACTGGAGCAAAGAAACCCTCTTCTTCCCCTGAAAGTAATATCAAATGGTCACCTGCCAAAAAAGAATTCATTAAAGAACTTAAAAAAAGACTTTAAGGAGTGGCTAGATGATGCAGTGAATAGAGCATCGTCCTAGAGTCAGGAGGACCTGAACTCAAATCCAGCCTCAGATACTTAACATAAAACTAGCCATGTCACCTTAGGCTAATCACTTAACCCCCACTGACCTGCCTACCTCCCCTCCTAAAAGCCAAAAAAAAGAGACTTTAAAAAGCAAATGAGAGAGATAAAGGAAAAAATTAAAATGAAAAATAAGAATAATACAAGAAAAACAAGATTGTGAAAAGAAAGGCAACCAATTAGAACAGGATATCCAGAACCTTAAGGAAGAAAATGACTCCTAGAAAATCGAAATTAGGCAAAGTGAAGCCAGTAAAGTGATAAGAGAAAAAGAAATAAAAAAAACAAAGAATGAACAAATAGATAAGAATGTGAAACATAAGAAAAATGGATCTAGAGAACAGATCAAGAAGAGAAAACAGAATAATTGGACTACCTGAAAGTGCTAAGCAAAAAAAGAATCTTGATACAATAATACATGAAAAAATTAAAGAAAATTGTGCTGAAGTATTAACACAAGAGGGGAAAGTAGAAGTAGGAAAAAATCCACCCATCACCACCTGAAAGAGCTCCTACAACGAAAAGTAACAGGAAAACATATTATAGTTAACGTTATCAAGAACAAAATATTACAAGCAAGAAGAAAAGAAAAACAAGTTATGTATGATGGCACCACAAGACCTGGTGTTGGCAACACTAAAAGATCACAGGTCTTGGAATATTATATATCAAAGAGCAAAAGAACTGTGCCTGTGGTTGGAAATATCATGCCCAGCAAAGCTAAGCATAAGTCTGAATTAAAAAAAAAAAAAGGAAATTTGATCAACTGTTGAAATTTCATAATTCTGTTAAAGAAAAAAAGCAAAACCTGAATTCAATTGAAGATTTGACATGCAAAAGCCAAGAGAAATACAAGGTACATACCAATGACCAACTACAAGGGACTAAATAAGGACGCAGTGTTTACCTGTTATGTACGGAAAATGTAAAACCTATATCTAATATTGTTACTAGTAATTAGGAAGCTTATAAGTAATATTGGGGTAGTCTTGTGTATATGACTCTAAAAAATAAAACCATTGAAGAACAGCTAAAAGTAATTATATACAAATGAGGTGCAAGAGGAAGAACCAATACAGAAGAATTAGATGGGGGAGATGGGCTGTTAGTCTGGAAATCTGCTTTCATCAGAAGTGAGTCTAAGAGCGAAAAATACATATATGTCTAGAAGTGTATGAAAGTCTTCTAAATTTTAAAAGAAATAAATTTCTAAGGGGATATGAAGGGAATAGGACAAAGGAAGGAGTGGAGGATGAAGGGATAGAGTAAAAGGAGGTATAAAATTGTGTTTAAATTTAGTGGAATGGAAGGATAAAGGAGGGATTGCTGGGGAGGGGAGACGTTAAGTAATAGGAAGGCAAGTTAGCAGGTAGAAGTAAAGTAGAGGAGTTAGGAGATGGGAAAAAAGATATACACAAACATAAAAACAAGATTAGGAGTAGAATCTCTTAGGGAAAAATATATTTATGTATGTATGTATGTATGTATGTAAGTGTGTGTGTATATATATGTATATGCATGTGTGTGTACACACATACACACACATGAGTGTATGTACATATCACTACCTATATATAAATATATTCATGCTCAATTCCAGCTTTGGAGTAGTGGGGAGGGGAGAGAAATGGGGAAAAAATAACAAATTAAAAAGTGCACAGTAAAAAAACAAAAGAAAACCTACGAGGAAGCATAGAAAAGATGGACAGCTTTCAACTTGATGGATATTATTTAATATGTAGTATATATGGATTTAATATATAATATATAAAAATATATATTCAATATATATCAGTTTTCTTGAAATGATTGCTAAACATTCTGAATGTTCTCCTATATTCTGCTGTGCACATGACATGTATTTTCCTTTCTTATTTTATATTTAAGTTTATAATGATTCTTTTTCTTTTATCATTATGTATTTAAGTTTCAGTATTTGTTTAAAAGAAAAAAAGTCATCACATTTTTGTTGCATTAAGGAATTTCAAAAATAAGCAAACAAGCACCAAAAGAATGAACTAAAAATACCAGCCTGATGATTATGAAAATTGACTCAATTCAATTGACTCAATCAATGAAATTTGAACTAGTTCTATAACTGATTAGAGTCAAGGAGCAAATTTCTCATTCAGTACAGAAATTGTCCCCATTTTTACTTTAGCTTTTGTATTCCTAGTGCCTACATTGGTACCTTGCACATAGTGATTAATGAAATTTAGTTGGATTCAATCTACTCTGTCTTTATTGTGACACAACATGTGTTCCTGCTATTTTACTACTTTCTCATATATACCCAATATTACCATATTTATCATATTTATTTTCTTTCTTAGTCATCATTCTTAATTTGAGTTCTCTCTCTCCTGCACATTTGGTTTTGTCATTCTCCTCTGCATAGAATGCCTTCACCACATCCCTCTCCCTCCTCCCATTCTGTGTATTAAAATCATATTCAGCCTTCAAATCTGACTCAAATGTCATCTCTCATATATACATTATGTTTTGCATTCCAGTTATCATTACAGGTGTATGTACTTCCCCATTAGAATATATGCTTCATAAGAGCTTCATGTATCTCCACAACCCTTGTATCTCTCATGAACAGCATGACATAGAGGACAGAACACTACCCTTGGAATCAGAAACAGCTAGATTCAAGCCTTGTCTCTGATATTAACTAGTTGTTTGACCCTGGACAAGTCACTGGTACTCTTAGGGCACACATAGCTCCCCCAAACTCCAATGTGTAATGAAGACATGCTCCAATACTGGTAGAGAAAGTTTCTCACTGGGAATTCCCTGCAGCAATGAAATAATAAACTTGTAAAACAAATTTCCCTGTCTCATACCTTCTCCCTCTTTCATTTATAGTATTACAAAGAGCTGTCCCCCACATATATAATGGAGGTGTCATTGTGTGACTCAAATGAAGGCAGAATAGATATCTCTAGTCTTTTCTCTACTATGTTTCTCCATAGGAAGGGTCCTCACAAGCAGAGGGGGAGAGAGAGAGAGAAAGAGAGAGAGAGAGAGAGAGAGAGAGAGAGAGAGAGAGAGAGCCTAGAATTAGTCTATTTGTTCCTTTAAATAGTGTTAATCTAGAGGATTTGATTTTTGCTGTTAAATCATCACTGTTTTATTAAAGGATGAATCAGGACCCCAATCTTTATATCCAAGGCTTGACTCCTTACCGACCAAATACCACTTCTACAATGAACACATAATACTTATCCAAGAAATCTATTTATCAAAATTGGCAGCAAAATAGATGTCAGAGAAAGGCTACTTTGGAGAATTATATATTAGACAATATAGAGTGAAGACGTTCTCCTATTGGGAGTGAAATAACTCAATTGAATCATGAAGAGAGACAGTCTTAGATCTCACCCAAGGAGAAGTTCCTCAAATTTTTTAGTGTAGCAAATTGAAGATGAGGACTTCATAGAGACCACCATGTACATTTCTTCCCAGATTTTTTCCCCTCAACACCCTGAAATAAGGTTAGCATTTTCTGTCTTTCTACTTGAAGCTAGAGACCAAAAGTGCCCAGAGACTATAGAACCTGAAGAGACTTGAAACAGGCTCAAAGAAAGTTCAAAGAAGACTGAAGAAATTCTCTAATACTCTCACCAAATCCACTGGTCCCACACAAAGGTACAGGACATTCATGTTCACAGATGAGCAGAGTCCCATATCCTTAGATTTTAGGACTTAAAATTAAGGGAGGGATAGAATTCCACTTGGTGGTTTGGCTAGGTGGTGCAGAGAACAGATGGCTGGTCCTGGAGTCAGGAGAACCTGAGTTCAAATTTGACCCCAGACACTTGACTGTGTGACCTTCGGAAAGTCACTTAACTCCAATTGTCCTGCATTCCCCCCTCCAAAAAGACAAAAAAATTAAAATTTAAAATTCCACTTGTCACTCAGGGATCATTTACTCCTGCTCATACCACTCTTTTGTGATTTCAGACTTGCCAGTTTCAATATTCCATCCAATTTAATACAGAATCATTAACATGTATACTAAGCTGCATAGATTCAAACCGTAAGTGCACCAAATATTTTTAAGTAGATGTTCTTAAACACATTTTCTCAAAAATTTTTATGAGAAAGCCATTTTATTGAAAGTGAGGTACAGTCATTGGAAAACAAATTGCTAGTTGGTGTTTCAGTTTTGGGCACAGATCTATGTTAAGATAGGGTGTGTGTGTGTGTGTGTGTGTGTGTGTGTGTGTGTGTGTGTGTGTGTTTTGCATTAAAATGGTTCCATTCTAAAATTTTTCAACATTTCATCTTGGGGAACTTCTCAGGCACATTTATGAAGAGATTTGTTTTTCCTTTTTTACTTCTTGTTTTTCAAGTGGAAAAATTTCAGGATACCCTCTTCAAAGAAGTATACATTCTGCCTCTGAGCTAGACTTAGAACTCAGAGAAGTGATTCTGCTGTTTTTCTAAAGTATGTCCTTTTCTCTATAACTTTCAGGGGGGTCCAAGGTCAAGTGGTTCTTCAGTTGGGAAAACAGTATTATCTCTTTTATTGATTTGTCAACACCTTTTTATTTACCTCCCATACAAAACATTGGAAGAGCCCAGAAAATAAATACCAAAACTCAACCCAATCAATAGTAAAGTTGATGTAAGTGTGTGAATGATATGACTTCTATGGCCTTGTTGAAGATCAATTAGCCTGAATCAAGACATCGTTGTCCCAACAAACATCCTCTGGGGACAGCATTGGTAAAGATATTCATAGAGTTTAATAATAATAATAATAATAATAATAATAATAATACTGCAGTTAACATTTACATAATGCTTATTTTGTGCCAGGTACTGTGCTAAGTGGTTTATAATTATTACCTATTTGATCATTTGATTTGGTACTTTCCTGGTAAGGAGCTAGAAGAAGAACTTAATTTAGTGTCATAACAAAAGGAAACAAATGTATTATGAGCAAAGGAAGTATTCAAATTTCCTCTTCCATTCATCTTTCATTATTCAAGATTTTTATTGACAATGTACTATAAGAATAGCACTATTTTACTGTAAATGATAGTGGTGATGATTCAATCAATTAAGTATTTATTAATCACCCAGTACTATGTGTCAGACACTACATTGCATACTTGTCTTCCTGATTCCAAGCTCAGTGTTCTATCCACTGTGCCCCCCAGCCGCCTGCTCTTCCAGTTACTGCCTGTCAAACCTTGGGTGAATCACTTCGTTTATGTGATCCTCATTTTCTCATGACCTCTGAGAGCCCTTATGAATCCAAATCTATGATCTTATAAAATAGCTCTTGATTCTTAGAAGTTATAATAATAATTATAACTTAAGGATTAGAGGATGTTAGCCAGCATCCAGAGTAACATCTAAATCTCAAGTCATTTAACTTCTTTGGGTTTCAACTTGTCATCTGTAAAAGAAGGGAGTTGGGCTTGCTAGCTTCTGTGGTTTCTGTAAAATATGTATCCATGAGCCTCTGAAATAATAAGAATGCATCTTTTCCTCAACACAATTGTTTGCTAAAATGTGTCTTTCTTTGGTCCTTCCCTCTCCTCCCTTCCTCTTCCCTCCTTTTCTCTCTCTTTCTTTCCCCTCCCCATTCCTTCTTTCTTGTTCCCCATATTACTGGTGGCTTAAAGTGAGCACTCAATCAGCTTAACCACATTGTAACTCAGAACTCCCAAACTCAAGTGATCCACTCACTAGGTCTCTATTCCTCTTTTATAAAGTGAGGGGGTTTGTTTAGATCTGTGGTTTTCAAAGTATGATCCAGAGGTCCTTAGGGGTCCCCAAGACCCTTTCATGGATTTTGGAAAGTGAAAAATATTTTCATAATACTACCAAGATGCTTTAATTTCTAATACAGTAAATGTTGATAGATACAAACCTCACAAAATAGAAGTCCCTTGGAGGTACTTAATAATTTTTAAGTATATAAAGGGGTCTTGGGACCAAAAATTTTGAGGACGACTGACTTAGATTATTTCTAGGGTACCTTCTGTTTATAAAATTCTTCAGTGCTTCATTATTTTTCAGTGCATCTGACTTAGTAAAATTACTTATTGTATCACAAATTTCATTCAATTTATGTTACTCAATTTAAGTATGTCTGTCGACAACTAATTCAGATAAAGCTATTAATATTATAAAAGAGCTCCATTACAGGAGTAGGATGATGGCTAATTAACCCACTATGATAAGAGGATATAATTTGAATGCTTTTAAAATTTTTCTATTTTTATTTTAATCTATGAGGAGAAATAAATTGTTTGCATAGGAGATATACCCAGGGAGTGTTGATATTCATAAGTTTCAGGCAACTGGGTGGTTCAGTAGTTAGAGTGCTGAATCTGGAGTCAAGAAGACTTGACACTAAATTATCCATCTGACATTTACTATTTGTGTAGCCCTGGACAAGTCACTTAACCTCTCAGTCTCATTTTCCTCATCTGTAAAGTGGGAATAACATAAGCATTATCTTATGGGTGATTGTGAGGATAAAATGAGAAGGTATGTGTAAAAAGCTTTGTAAACATTAACATGATACATAAATGTTAGCTATTATTCTAACTTGTGAGATAGTCAAAAAGGTTGTATAGAATTGAGTTCAACAGACATTAAGCACTTACCATATGAAAGGCACTATGTGGAACACCGGGAAAATCATCCTCTTTTATAGATGAGAAAAATCCTGGCCCTCAAATCAAACTTTGCCAAATCACACACACACACACACACAAATATAGAATTATATTTATTATATATAGAATATATATTATATTGAGCTATATAGAATATATTTACATATATCATATATTACATATATATATATACACTTGTTTCTCTTTCATTTTAGCTCAGGATGCATCATTTGATAGTGGGGGAAGGGAGAATTTCTAACCTGACATTCAGACATATAAAGTTGACCCTCTTTGTCTTTAGAAAGATTCTAAATAAACAACAGAGCAATACATTGAGTCCCAATTTGTAGTATTTGCTGGATTCAGAGATATAAACACCCACAGTGAAAATTTTTAACAATTGGCTCTCACAAGCTGGTATGAACAATCTCTGGCACAGTGTTGGACCTGGCCCATATAGCATAGGTAGGAAAGGTCACAAGGTCATCAAAAAGCAACCCACCCAAAAAGGTACAACTAGTATAATTTTACTGAAGACATTAACCAAAAAAGACCCAGAAAGAGTTCAGAGCCTAAGGAACTTGTGAAGGGTAAGAGCAAAGTGATTTACAGATCTTAGAGTAGACATCACCCACTTCCAAAGCCTGAGAGAACAGTTCTCCAGTGGAAATAGAGGGATGAAGTAAAGAAGTTAACTTTTCTCAGGCCATCACCAATCAGTTTGGGAAATGGCATAATCTAGGAACCTTGAGTCATGGGGCTTAGGAAGAAGGCATCTTTCCAGGTTGAGGTTTCCACATAACAACTGAGAACTGGAGAAGATATCACTTTTGGAATATTGTATTGAATTCTGGCCGCCATATTTAAGGACACTGACAAACTGGACACTGCCTAGAATAAGGTAACCAGCTTGGTGAGGAAACTCTAAATTATATTGTACCAGGCTCTGCTGAAAGAATATGAAATACTTAGCTTAGAGAAGATTTAGATGGATATGCCAGCCGTGATTAATATATTTAAATGTCTTTTATTTGGAAGAGGAATGATATATCTTCTTGATCCCAAAGGGCAGAACCTTAAGCAAGAGTTATAAATTGTAGAGAGAGGTTTTGGCTTACTTGAAGGAAAAGTTTCCAAATGATTAAAGCTATCCTTTGCAGAGTGGAATGTTCTATATTAACAAGCAGCACATTCATCACTGGAGATCAACTAAAAGCAATTGGAAGTTTGTTAGGAAAATTGTAGTGGATATTGCTATTCAGACTTGAGTAGATGAATTTAAATGAATACAGATATATTGTGAATGGATCTATATTTCCAATCTAGAAGCACTATTCATTTCCTTTGTGACCCTTGGCAAGTTCCTTAACCTCTTTGGATCTGTCTTTTTCTATAAAATGAAGGGAGTTGGTTAAATTATCTCTAATGACCGTCTAGTGAAAAATCTATGATCCTACTTTCTTCTATGAAAGTGTTTTTTTATGTGTTTTTTTAGGAGTGCAGTGCCAGTGCAATATTCACAGTGCCTACGATCACTATAAATATACCTGCATGGTGCTCAATTGCAAAATATAACAGACTCTCCACATAGAAAACAGTAGCAAAAGTAGCAAAAATATTTATTCAAACACCAGAAAACCAAATCCCAACTCCAGGAAAGTGAATTCATCATAGCAACAACAAAGTTAATAAGCCATAACAGCACAGAGAGCCATACCATCCCTTAGCCTTCCCTCAAACCAACAAACTTTTACTCACAAACTATCTGACTCCCTCAGATGTATGCTCTCCTCCCAACCATCTAGTCTAGCTCTGACTCCCAGCTTCCTGTGGACTCTGCTACACCTTCCTCCCACCACAGTCTCCATGTGATTACATTTTAGCTTATTAGGTCCAGAGTTTTTTTTTTTCCAAAGCAAAGAAGGTCTTCAAATTCCCTTAGATTTATTAAGGGGCAGGGAAGATCTTCAAATTCTCATTATCATTTCAAAGGAAGCAGTGGTAAAAAAAAAAGTAATGCTTCAAAGTAGACATCAAATATCTATAGACAGATAAGTCTATAGTTCACTACTATTGTGATCCTTCCGTAATTATTTTAGTGTTGTCTCCTTTCCTAATGAGTCAAAATAAATCCCTCAACAGTAGAAGCAGGGTGAATTCAATGTAAAGTGATGGTGTCCTTTCATTCCCTTGAATTCTCTAGTACAATTTAAAGTATTTTTATTAATTCATTGACCAAACTTGTATTTACTGTGTTCAGAGTCAAGTCCCAAGCTCCTTATCTCCATGGAACTTACATATGGTTTTTCACATGCATTTAATGCCCACTCTTCCCTATTCCACTTATATAAATATCCTATTCAGCTTTTACAATTGCCTACATTTCTCAGAATATTTCTCCTTTTACCAATTTCTAGAGAGCTGTACAGGTGTCCCTAAAGTCTGGACACATAGGAAATCTCATTAACTATGCCTATTTTCAAGAAATGAAATGAATGAAATTTTCAACAACATGTTATTTAATTAGCATAAATGAGATTTCATAGGAAAGCATAGGAGACACATAGGAAATCCCATTGATTAATTAAATCTCATTAATGTGAAAAATAGTCCCCAGTAGCTAATGAAAGCTTTTATTCCATACAAAACTGTCATGGCTAACAAAACTAACCATCATAACATTCAGTCCTCTACCCCTAGCTGTGTTTATGACTCTCTAGACTTTGCCAACATGACTCATCCCTCTGCTAGTGCCACTCCATTTTCCAGTTGGTGAATTCCTTCTAGGTGCCTTCATTTTGTGGATAGGCCCAGGGCAGCCACATTTCATGACCTTCTCAGATGTGCTTCTAACTCTCTGGATCTATGCCTGTATTCTTCTTGAGGGTACCTTCTCTCTCCCCACTTCTAGTTTTTCTGTACCCTTTTATCTATTGTCTCCCCTCCTCCCCCAGTAGAACAAAAGCTTATTGAGGGCAAGGACTGTCTTTCTTTTTTATTGTTGTATTTGTATTTGGAGCCCTTAGCACAAGACTTGGTACATATTAAATACTTGATAAATGCTGTTGCCTACTTACCCAGCACAGAAAACCGTACGAGAAATCAGTGCATATTTTAATATGTTGCTTTTACTCACAAATCCTTCTGTATGTACTTTTTTATGAATTTAAGACTATAAAATTTATCATGTTTAATTTTCTATCATTTTGTGCGTGTAAGCTCCATAAGAGTAGAGTGTGTATTACTTAATGTTATATCCCCTTCAGCACCTATAACAGGATTTTACATATAAAAATATAAATAAATATTTAATGATCAGAATAGCTGAACTAAGGAAAGTCTAATATCAAATCCTGAACCCTTAAATACCAATGTTTTGTCCATAATCACTATTCCTTTTAAAAAAATTGTCAACCTGTAGAAATGTATAGCATTGATAAAGTTAAGTGAAACTTGAGATCATGAAGAGATGAAAGATTTAGGTTCATTTGTTTTTTAAAGAAAGGGATAGCTATCAATCTTCACTGATTGCTTCTGATATAGTGACCTAGAAGCAAAGTTTCTTGAGTCGTAGAATATTTTAAAGGAAATACATTTGTATTCATTCCAATTGCATGTGACAAATAAGGGAAAAAAAAGAGACACAGGGTGCTGTATCTTAGAAATTTTCTAAATGTGCTGATTGCCCATTCTATGAAACAGTTTATTGCCTTTCACCCTTAAATAGATTGTCATGCTATTGTATACACTATTAATAAATTTCTTCATGAACCTTTTGTACACCCATATACATAGTACAAAGGTCCACTTTAGCTCAACCTGTCAAAATTACCTAATTTCAAATTACTAGAATCTAAAGTAATGAAGTTTCATTGAATTGAACTTTGGAAAGTGTTAAATTTCTACACCTTTCCTTCCTCTTCTATAAACCAACTACATTTTTTATGAAGCAAAATAAAATCAGATGCCATCTTTTTAATTTATTTAGAATGTGAAAGCAGTATTACGTCAATTTCTAAACCTAAAACATTATTTTCAAGTTCATCTCTTAGGTAAGAAAAGGTAAACATATTTCCACAGAAATAGAGGAAAAAGTAAACTTCTTGAAATCAACTGTTTTGAAGGCAAAGATAATGAAGCCATTTTCAAAGTAAAAATTTCATAAATACAAATGAGCACATGTGGAGTATTCCAAAGCTTCAGTGTTATACAAACACACAGAAAGAAGTTATTTTCTTTCTATTTTTGTTGATGCATTATGTTTTTACATCAATTTCCATGCTAAATTTATCTCTCCCTTTGCCTACCACATAATGAAGTGATGTGTTCCTTGAAACAAAAATAAAATCAGAAAGAGAAAAAAAATCAGTAAAACTAAGCCAACTGCACCTGATGGTAAATATAATAGTCCACACTTATGGCAGCTCCCAGCCTCAGCAATGAAAGGAAACAGGTTCATTTTATTTTTATTTTATTATTTTTGGTGACCATTAAAATCACCTCTCCAGTATAAATTAAAAATTGTAAAATAATTAAAAATCTAACACTAAAAGCCTTGCTTTGTTTTTTTAAAAGCATTAATAATACTGTAACTTAAAAATAAAATCTTCTTAACCTTACTTTAATACAAAAAAGGGTCACACAGTCCCTCTGAACTACATTGAAGAACAATCCTGCAGTTCCAACATCTTTGGAACAACACTGAATCATCCAGTAGTATTCACTTGGAGACTTTAGGCTCTTAAACTTGCTGATAAGAAATGATTCTTTAGTGAACGAATATCTTCATGAAGTAATATCAGCCTCTTTTTGGTTTTAACCAATTTTAATCAATGAGCCTCTAAGGTTCCATGTGGAAGAGCTAAGTCATTATTAGGTCATGACTAGCTTCAACTGTGTTGGCCAGGCTGTGGTCACAGATTAGCATCATTTCAAGGAAAGATAAACAACAACCCTGAAAAGAAAGAATCAGAGCTAGAAAGTTACAAAAATTGTCACCTAGGGCAAGACTTAATATGTATTTTTTATTGAAAAGAGCAAGTGTCCTTTCTGGGCAAAAAAAAAGTGCATTGTTGAAATTCAGCATACTTTCAATTATTTGTAGTTCTAGGAGATAGAAGATTATATGAATAATTAAAATCTGCATATATTCTCCAAATGCTTTTTAGCCATTTCTTATTCAACTTTCCCCCCCCCTACAAAATCCTCTATTAGAGATGGCAAGAAGGAGTAAAATAAAATAATTTGAGTGTATTTTCTCTGCTTCACCCCTGCTGGAGGCACAAAGATTAGCAATAGGTACAATGAGGAAAAAAAAAAGGCAAACAGGAGTATAACTTGGATGATTGACATCCCTGTAAACTTTATATAGCAAGAATGTGGAGACTGGTTGGGATCTAGTTGACAGAATTTCCTCTTTAAGGTAATGTAACAGCCAGTAGGCAAAGAAATGAGTGTCAGTCAAGAAACAGCAAACATTGCCAGCCAGTAAAATGCTTTGGTCAGGATTGCTTTCTTTTACCTACATTCCTGAACTCTCTTTGCTTATTTCAGTGGTTCTCAACCTTCCTAATGCTGGGACCCTTTAATACTCTCATGTGGGTGTATATGCATGTGGGTAGACCACCTGGAGACAGATAAAGGAGCTGTGTCTCAGTTCCTAAGACCATTGGAAATATGTGTTGTCTGATGGTCTTAGGCGACCCCTGTGACCCCTGTGAAAGGATTGTTCGACCCCTAAAGGGGTCGCGACGCACAGGTTGAGAACCTCTGTGTTGAGTCTAGCAGTTATTCCCTTCTCTTCATTCCCTTATTTTCACTACCCAAGTTCATACATTAAAATGGAGTATTGTTAAGAGCCTCTTAACAGTTTTCTTTGCCTTCAGTCTCTCCTATTTCCATTCAATCCTTTGTGAAGCTCCTAAAATAATTTTCTTTATGTATAGATATCATCATGTATATCATCATATAGACATTATGTATAGATATCATCATCATTATGTATAGATATCATCATTTTCTTTATGTATAGATATCATAGTGTACAAGAAGGTGTACTTCCTAGATTGGGAATGTTCAGTCATTTTTGAGTAGTGTCTGACACTTCATAACCCCATTTGGGGTTTTCTTGGCAAAGATACTAGAGGGAGTGGTTTGCCATTTCCTTCTCCAGCTTTTTTTTTAACAGATGAAGAAACAGATGCAAATAGGGTTAAATGACTTGCTCAGGGTCATATAGCCAGTAAGTGTCTGAGATCAGGTTTTTCTTTAAGAAGATGAGTCTTCTTGACTTCAATATTCTATCCACTGTGCTACCTAGTTACCAAGAATGAGAGAAGGCTTGTGCAAATTCAGGGAGGCAAGATAAGGCATTTTAGGATTACAAAAATATTTAAGTATTCTAGTTTGAGCTGGGAGGTAATAAAAATGACAGACGTTTATATAGCACTAAAGGTTTACAGAGTGTTACATAAATGATCTCATTTAATCTTAGTTTCTTACTACTAACCCTCCCCTTCCTAAGACCACCTAAAAATGCTTCTGCCTTCTACTAATCTGCCTGCTAAATCTTGTGACCATCCTTGAATTCCCCCATTGCCATCAAAAAAAGTCATTATGCCTGCCTGTATTTGACAAGGATAACACAGTTAAATAAAATCATTATGTCATTACTTTGCTTGCTCATTTTGCCACATTCTACAGGCTCCATTAAAAATCTCCTTAAAAAAAGGCAACTGATTCTCAAAAATTTGATACACAATTCTGAAGAGAGTTATACTAGCTATGATGCATAAGACTAAGCCCAAGGATCTGCCTAGAGCTTTAAAGGAAATCTTTTAAGCAGAAGTGCCTAAAATCCCGTGGATTGAAGAATAAGTAAAGAAAAATTAAACTGATCTTTACTCTCCTTTCTTTCTGGGTTTAAAATGGCCATCTTCAGGTATTTAGCATTTCCCATAGTTATACAGTCACACTTTAAGAGAAAATGGGGCTTTGTTTACCAGCATTTGGTTAAACAAATGCCTCCCAGGGCACAGATTTGAGTCTGTAACAATTCTGATTTGACACGGTCACTTTTGGTTGCCTTTATCCTTCTTGCTTCTCTCTCCCTGAAAACTCAAATTCGGAGTAGTTAATAGAATTCTGTCTTTGGATCTGTTCAGGTTACTTTCACTTTTGGCTCACATAATATAGCTACACCCTCCAACTTTTGTTCTGTCCCTCAGCCAAGATGAAACATATTCACCCACATGCTATACACACACGTACACGCACACACACATATTATGAAAATGTTTAGTATTTGATGTTTGATCAAGGCATTGAATATCTAAGGTGTGGTATGAATGTCAAATTATACATGATTTCTAGTGTCACCTGATTCTTTGTCAATGAAAAGCCAAGATTTCTTTTTCTGCAAAAGTTATTTGATCTACTGCTGTAGATGCATTGCCTTACATTAGACATTTGTTGTATTTTCTATTATTTCTTGAGAATTCGGATGAATGAAAGCAAGCAGAAGGTTAGAAGCCAAGCTTACTTTATTTGTTAAAGACATGTCAGACTTCATGAACCACAGTTCTATCCAACTCACTATATCCCAATTTCTATCAGTATTTGACTGGAAGCATTAACAAATAGCAAGAGTATAAAATATTTAAAGCCTACAAAACACTCGAGACTGTCAAAATGATCTATTTCACACATATGGCACTCAGCTATTGCTTTTAGGGCAGGTTTTGTAGTTTTACGCCCACTATATCTAGAATTGCTGCTTTCTTATATTTTATTGAATTCTATCATAAAAATAACAATAAACTTCCAACTATACTTTAATAGTCTGACTTTTCTTACTCCCTAGGCTTTGGGTAGTACATATCTGATTTAGAGAGGCAAAATACTTTCTCTTAACGAGCAATTTAAAAATATTGGGGAAAAAACTGGAAAAATAAATTTGTTGTTTAGGGAAGAAAAGTAAAATCTGTCCCATTAATGCCTGACTACTTTTACGTCTTGCTGGGCTGTCAGAAATATCTTCATCCCTGCTTATTCAAATTCTAACAAGCCATATTATGATTTCTAAGTTCCTTATTTGTCCTGAAGGAAAACCAGTATGGCCTGCCACATGTGGTCTTTTCATGCTAAGATTGCCACTTATCATTAACAGATGCAAATGACTTTGAGAGACAAAGAATGTGATTTGCTGAATGATAGTGAAATAGTATTCCAGAGGATCTTCTTAGGGATAAAAAACAAAACAAAAATAAAAGTAATTAATTAAAAGAAAACAGATCCCTAGTAAAGAAATACTAAAACCCCAAATAAACACAACCCCATAACCCCTGAAGTTAAAATTATATTACTTGGCATTTAGGATCAATGGATAGCTATTGGGTTTTTTATGTGTTCTAATTGCTATTTTCATCTACTTCTGAATTCTCATTCCCATAATATTTTAACTCCTACCCACCCAAGTTACTGGCAGTTTGATCAGGTTCAAAGGGTGCTGGTCTGTGAGTTAGAAAAATGAGATCCTAAGTCTTTGTGCCACTTAGTACTAATTGTGTGAACTTGCACCAATCATTTAGTTTCACCTTATTATGAAGAACTTATGACCCAATCAATAAAAAAGCAATTGAAGTAAATAAAATGAAGTAAGATGAATTTCAATGGCCATTCCAAAAAATTCTGAAAATTCTTACTCTAACAATGCAGAACATTTCGAAAAAGTTGAGATTTGGATCAGTCTACCACTCCAGTGTTTAAAGGAAGTTATTTGTTTCTACTCTGATTGATTTAGACTAATACAGATAGTTTGAATCAGTTACCTACTCAACAAGTATCTGTTATGTGTTTGCTATGTATCAGGTTCATCTACGTTTAATCCTCTAAGTTGGTAGGAGACCTGAAAAGATATGGGAAGAAAAGTTAAAAATAATTTTGTCCTAGGAACTCTTAGTCAACTGAGATGGAGAAAAATATGAACAGGAAGGGCTTTTTGTCCCCATCATCCATTGCTTTAAGATTTCACCTCTCCTTTTGATCTTTGGTTCAGCTCCATTCACTTTGACCATTGAGGATGTACTGCCATCCACTGGCCCTAGACATCAGTTCTGATCCCAGTTGGCTTGACAATTTTTTAGTTCCCAGTCACTGTGTAGTCTCAACCCTTGACTTCAGCCTCTGTTCCTAATGGTTCCCCTTATGCCCCAGCTAGAAAGATAATTTCTTTATTATCTGGATGGAAATTCTGGTTTGGGGGTCAGGTCAAGGATAAGATAAGGTGGAAAATTAAGAAGTAGCAGGAAATGTTGGGAAAAAATTATCCAAAGGCAATTTACCCACCTAGAAAATCCTACATGTAATTAAGATGATCAAAAGAACTATTGACCTCCATTCTCCCCTCTCTTTCCCCTGCATGTATCCAAATAGTATAAATCACAATTAGTGAAAAATGTTCTTAGGTTCTTAGTTCTTTCTCATGACAAAAGATGCACCTTATTTGGACTTCACCTGTGATGGCAATGTAATTCAGTTAGAAGTCAGAATTCCAGATTCCTTCCAAAGAAACCTTGATCCAAATTCTGAGCACCTAATTTTTTCTTTTAAAAGTACCCAACATAGGAACAAGACTTTATACTTGTAAAACATTTTTACATTCATTGAAACATCACAATAATAGCCTAATGAAATCAATAGGAAAGTAATTTTTAAAATCAGTTTTCCACATGAAGAAAATGACACAAAGAGTGGTTGCTCACAGTTATGCATAGTTAGGGATAGGACCAGGACCAGGACCCATTGACATCTAGTCTATTGACCTTTTTACTTCAAAAGGTATAATATGAAGGATTTATAATACATTGTAAACCATTTTTTAAACATCAGAAATATTTACCTTATTTAAATCCAATGATGAACTTTTCCTTGAAGGGTTTATTTTATTCCACCTTAAAAAACTTAAAAAGAAGTATTCCTGACATGCTTGTGAGCTATGATCATTTTTAAACATCCTATAGATATCGCTATAAACCAAGATTAAATGAAAACAAAGAATTATAACCACTACATCACCTTTATTCTTCTCCCCTCCTTTTTTTTTTACAAGCTTTAGGTCCCTCCCAGGTGTTTCATTGTCTGCTGTACATGGTTTGTAAATGTGATGACAACCCCCATACATAGTGGAAATAATAGGAGAAAGCATGAAAATGGACCTCAAAGGACTCAAGAATTCAATTTCTAAAGATTTAGATGCTTATCCAAAGCTTATATATATTCATATAAACATAAGTTATGTTAAAATTGGGCTGAAAATTTGAGCAGCACATGTTTTCCTTTGAGATCCTGAGCACAGACAGGCAAACCAAATACTGCAAAACATTTCCAGAATAGCATGTGTATTGCTGCTAGCCAAAAGAAACAAATATTTCTAAAGAGCATTTGAAAAATATAAGATCCTGAAAATTGCCCTCACTAGTCTCATTTTTATCATTAACTCCTTCTCAAACTCTCACAGAAGGAAAATCTTCTTTCCAAGGTCACTAATGATCTAATTAGCTCTTCTTTTCCTTCCTGAAGTTACAGAATAATCCAGGAGAACTTTGACCTCTTTGAGCACCGCTCATTTACAGCTGATTACAGAAAAAAATGACTAAGTGACTGCACAACCATGCCCACTAGTGTGGCATACTACCACACACTGCTAGAAATGAAGGAATGATTATGGAGAAATACTTATTTCTAATTAAGTTAAACTTTCAGCGACTCTATTATGTAAGAGATAAAATGAAAATTCCTTGGCTTGACATTCAAAATCTACCATCATCTCATTCTAGTCTGCCTTTTGAGTACACACACACACACACACACACACACACACACACACACACACATACACACACACACACACACACACAATCAGGCTAAAGTCCCAGAAAGTTGAAAGTACTCCTCCATGTTCTCACAGTGAGTAAGGATTAGTCTTGGGATCTGAATTCCTGACACTTGATTTTCTCTCTTTTTTTGACTTTTCCTAGAAGATTTTCTGGACTTCTTTGTATTTATAACATTCACACTTGTATCATAGTTTTATGTGTCATACCTCTGCTACTAGATTGTAAATTTCTTGAAGCCAGGGATCCCCTGGTTTTTTTTTTAATCTTTATATCACAAGTGCCTAGCATAATACCTTTAACAGAATGGGCTTTTCATAAGTGTTAGTTGAATTGAATTAAACGACGATCTCTGTGCTCATTTGTACTGCTGTGCATTGGTCAGTCCCCTCAGAATGCCTCAGATGTGGGAGCTAACCGAGGAACATGGGGCTGAACCAAAGCAGGATAGAATCAGGTTGCAAGTACCCTGAGAACAAGTTCTTCCTAAGTTACTTATGCTTGATGTACTTTTTGTTTGAAAGAACTTGCGAAATTTGTCACAAAAATATTCACAGACCCCACATACCCAACTGTATCAAACAATGCAGGTAGATTATTTCAAGTCTTTGGCAAGAATAAAGTCTTATTAGGAGCTTAGTGTTTCAGTAAACTAACATTCTTAATTGTAAAAAATATTTTCTTTCTTAATACCAATCATACAAGGAAGAGAGAACTCAAGCTTATTAAAAAGACAATTCACTTATCTGCTGCTTTGGTTTCAAAAACTTTTATCAATAAACTTTTGCTGGGAACTAGGTGGAAATAAACAAGGATAGAAGATTCTTAAAATCACTAATGGAGGCAGCTAAGAAGCACACTAAATAGAGCACTGGCCCTGGAGTCAGGAGGACCTGAGTTCAAATCCGACCTCAGACACTTGGCCCTTAGCTGTATGATCTTGGACAAGTCACTTAACCTGATTGCCTCTTCTCTACCCTCCAACAAAAAAAAAAGATCACTCATGACCTTTCCATGAAAGAAAATTCCTTTATAGTCCTGGATGGATTCCTAAGCCAGGGATTAATCATTACAATTTTTTCTGGTCTCAAAGTAATTATGAGGAAGAGTTCAGAACATGAAATAGGAAAGAGTTCTACCATGCAAAAAGATAATATTAATCATAATTCTGTAATAATTTTTGAAGTGCAAGTGCATGTAATGATATAGGACATATTAAAAGATTCTATATTTACAAATGTACAAAGAAGTTACTATATAATTTATCATGTTATGTGCCAGTGAATCTATGCTTTATTGTTTCTGATATTTTAGTATCTTTAAATTTCATTTTGATAGTTAACATATAATTAATTTCAGTTTCTAGAGAAATTATTTCCTATCATTGTTCCTTTTTATTCATAACAGCTTCAATTTGGGCCTAA
Organism: Pseudocheirus occidentalis; assembly: GCA_028646575.1. Lineage (NCBI taxonomy): Eukaryota > Metazoa > Chordata > Mammalia > Diprotodontia > Pseudocheiridae > Pseudocheirus > Pseudocheirus occidentalis. The sequence goes on from CM053594.1 coordinate 208,754,920, forward strand.
AGTGATGTATGGCATGTATTTTTGAAAACACATTAAAGTAAATTAAAATTAAATTTGTTTTCATAATTGCTTGATAGCTTAGGGAAACCCCATGAAATAATTAGAGATCCCCTGTTGTGTTACAAAATCAGGAAAGAGAATTACTGTACTGAAAATAGTAGATTTTTAGGGTGACAAATTTAAGCTGTTTTAATTGAATGCAGTATCAAAAAATTTCGTGAGAGATAGAACAGGTGCATTTTACTTTATGAAATAGATAAATTCTTAAGAAGTTGAAAGTAAATCAAATGTATGTTAATCTTACCAGTAGATAATATTTTAAATGCCCTGAGGCTTTACTGTTTAAAGGAAACCAGTGATGAATTCTTCTGAAAATAATCCTTTTGTGATTTAAACAACCGTTAATTTCTTTTTATATTTGTAAGTATCCTTTTTGGACAGACTGGATTTTTTTAAAACAAGGTTTACACACATTACAAAATAATCATGTAAGCTTATAAGCATAAGCTATGTAAGCATCTTTCTCTGTTTTTCATTATAACTGAGAAAAAAGCACAGGTTAATATAAAGAATTATTGTTCTATTTTTTGTTGTCATAGTTCATCCATGACCAATACTTTGTGACCCTGTGGATCATCCAATACTGTCAACAGGATTTTCTTGTCAAAGATACTTTGGGGTGGTTTGTAATTTCCTTTCTTAGTGGATTATGGCAAACAGAGGTTAAGTGATTTGCCCAAGGTCACAGAGGTAGTAAGTATCTGAGGCTGAATTTGAACTCAGGTCTTTCTGACTCCAGGCTCAGTGCTCTATCCACTGAGCTATTGAGCTACTTCCATTCCATATTAGCTGCTTTTATTCTTTATAATCCTACAATGTCCAAGCTGAATATTGTAATTTTTAAGAGAAAAAAAACTGACCCTTCTCTCCACTGGAGATTGATGCTTATATTAAAAAATCTCAGAGTACAATGGAATGGGAATTGGCATCAGTTTCTGGGTCTAAATGGCTTATCTACTAGGTTATAAGTGCAATGTTATCCTCTCTGGGCTTTAGCTTTCTCAACTGCAAGATGAAATGCTTAACCTAATGATACCTGTAGCAACTTTCACCCATTAGTCTGTGAGCCTACGACCTTTCTGTGGGATCTACTTTGATTTTTAGAAAATGGCTTCCTTTTAATTGCCATGCTCCAAATAACTTCAGTTATTTAATCACCAATGATTATGTGTAATGGAATAATGCTGATGTTCTCTATTAACAATTTTAAAATGTTTTTCATGTTTATAAAGGCAGCATGAGTACCAGACATGGAGTCTGGAGAACCTGTATTCATTGCTCAGATCCATCTTAGACTCTTAGTAGCTGTATGATCCTGAGCAAGCTACTTAGACTGTGATTGACTCAGTTTCCTTTTTCTGCAAAATGGTGGGAAGATAGACTTAATGACCTTTAAGATCCCTTCATAGCATAAATCTATAATATTGTGGAAATCCAACATGTCTTATGTTGTAGATTGAGGAAGAATGATGTTTATCACAGTTATGATTTTTTTTTTGCATTTAACAGGTGTAGAGTATGATCCTTCTTCTGATGTTCATGTCTAACGATATAGACTTGTCAAATATCAACCAGGAATCTTGGACCACAAAAAGAGTAACTTCCAAGATGAAAAATAGAATCAAAATATGGAGTGATATCAAAAGACATATGTCAGAATAAATGATGCATTTATTGGAAAGATTTTACAACAGGTAGCTTTTTCAATACTGAGTCAGATGTGAAGGGATGATTTTGACCTTCAAAAGTGTCAGTGTTGTCATGTATCATACAAAACTCATCCTCATTGGAGCCTCCAAAGAATTCTCTCACCATATGGTTACATCAATTCACCGTCTAGCCCTTTGTTTGAGAAGAGGAAACTTTACCTACTTCTTCCCAAAATAGTATTTCAGATGCTCTACAAAGTGACAATTTCATCATATCTAAGAAAGAGTCAGATACCCAGTGGGTGCTTGATCAATATTGGATGAACTGAAAAGAATTGTTTTGAAAATGTTTTATGTGCATTTCATTCACTTTGGATGGAGCCTAGTTCAGCTCCTAAGCACAACCTGCTGTTTAACAGGATATTATTTCATCCTGTAATTGAAGACACAATGATGTCCAGTTGTGGCATGCAACCCTTGTTTATCATTTACCAGAAGAAAAGAACTTTCTAATTGTGTTTGAAATAATCTTGTCGGCTTTCTAGCTGTGGGCTGCCTGCCTTCTACCTACCCCTAATATTTCTGTCTGTGTATTATAATTGATTTTTAAAAATTGAATAAAGAATAATTTAAATACAGTTTACCATTGATTAAAATTTACACCAAGACTTCTGATATATCAAATTAGGCAGATACAGATACAATCAGAAATAATATTGCCCTGCCATATATTGTAAATTGCTTTTCCTTACCATAATCATTAGCAGTTGCCCCTTGCTCGATTAATCCTCATATAGGTATAATTTACTCAAGTCTGTTTCAGTCTGATAAAATAGGCATGTAGCCAAAATTACATAAGCCAATGCACTGTAATAGTTTTACTATTGATTACCTACAGATTTTCTGTCTCTTTTGTTTGGGCTGTATCCATAGGCAGATCCCAGAGGTGAGCAATGGCCATATTAGTTCACTTTGAGCTGGTATTCAAGTTTTCTAGTGTTAGGTAAAGTAACAATTTTGATGCGATAATCATCCACAAATGTCATGGAATCATCAGCCTGAGTGTCTGTATGTCTGTCCATGTTTGTGATGAATCTTTCTGTGTTTCTCTCCCTTCCTACATGCTATTGCTGAGAAAGCATATTTCTTTAATCTCAGCCCTTTGACTTGAAGCCATACTTTCAGTTTAGTCCAGGCCAGATTTAGAAAATGTGGCATTAATGGGCCCCAGAATATTTATGGGGACAGTCAGGACTAGGTCTTGGTATGCCCTAGGTAAAACTTGAAAATTTCTACTATTGTGTGATTCTGACTATTCACCAAAGACTTTCAGCCTTCACTATAAATCATAGGACTAGACATCATGAATGAATTACTTCCAGACTTATGGGAAGTGAGATTTTCTGATTTTAACAATATGTTCATTTACAAAATGTGAAAGGAGGCAGCATGGCACAGTGAATAGATAATTGGCCTTGGAAGGAAGAAGTCCTAGGTTCAAGACCCCACTTTCACATTACTGGCCATGTGACCAGGGACAAGTCTCTTACACTTCAGTGACTCAAATGACTCTAGAAGTCACAGAGGAGTTATTGATATGGATTGGTGGAGAGTTTCTATTCGAGGGGTTCCATAAATTAATTAAATCATATGCCAAGACCAAATAAAAGAAAACTTTTAAAAGATAATAGTATCTCACCCTGAATCTTATTATGTATTGTAACCTAGGAGATGGTGTATCTTGCTTAACCAAAATCTCAATTATGGTAATGTGGTATGGTATGGCGTGGTAAATGTGGAATGGTCTGGTAAATATGGTATGACAAATAAAAATGGAAGCAACTGGTAGTAGAGGAAGAGGAGAACAAATATCTAGTGGACTCCAGATAGAGCAAGTTTTCTAAATATATTAATCTGGTTTTAGTTCTTCTCTAAACCTGTTTTATCAATGCATATAGGAGAGGTTGAAAACATAGAAAAGAACTTCAAGAAGGTCGACATTTGTGGAGATAAAAAGGAGAAATAAGATATTTTAGGGTCTCAGCATTTTGATCAATATTTATAAAACACAGCTGTTGGCAGTGGCTCTTGAGTGATAAATGGTTAGGGCTGTATATCTTCAATCTAACCTGGGGACAGTGTGAGTAATGACTGTAAGTAACTCAGCACTAGATTGGCAGCAACTATTGCTGTTCAGGGTTAGAGGAAAGCATGTCCTGCCAGTCATCTTGATTTGGGAAAATAGCTGATGCAGACAGTTGCCAGTTACCATTGGGAAACAAAGCTCATTCATCATGTGGAAGTGCTTTCTGACTCCACAGAGAGAGTTGACCCCTTTAGCAAACACACCACCACCAAGAAAAGCAGAGACAAGAAAAAGAAATCAACAAGTATTTATTACCTACCAACTGTCTGCAAAGTGAGTCTTTTAGCTGTAGAGGATACAGAGAGAATTCACAAAGAAACATTCAATGTTTAGTCACTGGGGAGAAATAATACATTCTCATGTTCCGGGTTGACTCTTCTTCTGGGATGTAGGTATAAACTTTATTGAAGGCCAGTTATAAATAAAAGAAAATAGAAACACTGAGAAAATCCTATTCAATGGGATGTTCCATCTTTTTGTAACATCAAACACTTGACTGACAAATGATTATGTTGCAAGTCCTTGTGACACAGGAAAATTGGGAGAGGCTTGACAAGAGTATGAAGAAGCAGGAGGTATATGAGCCTCTGCCCCCAGATTTTTTCCTTCCTTTAACTACTCCTGCTGCTCTCTGGGTTATTTTCATCCTTCATACCTAGTCAGATTCTCCTAAGGTATCTTGAGGTCTGTTTTTTTCCAGTGGGAATTGGGGCATAGGTGACTTCAGTGAATTAAATGCAATCTTAGATTGTTGTGAATTTTGGCCACAATAGTAAAGGTCACGACATTAGAGTACAGGTCATTAAAACTTCAACTGTTTGGATTAAAGGCCTTAAGTGTTATTTAATTATATGCTTGGACTTAGCTATTGTATTTTTCTTTGTTCAAAAAGATAGAAAAAAAACCCTAGAAAACCCACAAAAATCATCCTCCACCAAAAAAGAATTCACCCTAAACACTAGTGTAATTCAATACCCTACCTGAGAAATGTGACTAAATGCAAACAAAAGGCTACAATGAAAGATCCCTCAAAGTGACTTCAACACTCAACAAATGTTCCTAGTGCCTTTTATCTAAATCTCTCCTATGCCCCCACTACATTCTACTCTGTGTGTGTGTGATGTTGTTGTCATTTTAGTTGTAGTTGACTCATTGCAACCCCATTTTTTTGTTTTCTTGGCAGAGATACTAAAGTGATTTGCCATTTCCTTCTCCAGCTCATTTTGTAAAATGAAAAACTGAGGCAAACAGGGCTAAGTGTTGTCCAGGGTCACCCAGCTAGTAAGTGTCTGAGGCCAGATTTGAACTCATGAAAATGAATCATCCTGATTGCCAATCCAGTGCTCTCTCTACTGCACCACCTAGTTGTCCCCATATGCATATATATTATATATCTATCTATATATATATAGATATATAATATATATGTTTTATACACACATATATACACACATGTGTAGGCAGGTATAAATGGATGTATGTTTGTATGTGTATATGACAGATTACCCAATTATAATGCAAACTCCCGAAGCAGGATATTCTTTCACGTTGGTGTTCTTGATGCCTTGCACAGAGCCTGTGATGCAGTAGATATTTAATTATTGTTTGCTACATTCATTTAATTTTAATAAACAATGGCATAAGTTATAGATAATGGTTAGATCATATTTGTGCTAAGAGGTCTTTAAAAATAGGAGAGTCATGTTTCTTTGTTTAAGTATAATCCTGCTTCACTTTCCAAGAATTGGCTATACTATTTTCATTAGAATTTTAAAATAAAGTGCTTGTTCCTCTTCCTTCAAATTAGCTGATGTTGATTTTGAATATATTTTATATATAATTCCATGCATACATACTGTCTTCTCCATAGAATGTAAGTTACTTGAATGTTACAGCTCCTTCATATTTATCTTTGAACCTGCATTGCCTTATATAATGCTCACAAATGCTAATTGTTTAGAGCTGTGTTAAGAAAGTTATGTACTATGTTTGCTAGAAGCTACAGTTTATTCAAAAACTTATATAAAGATGTATTGAAAGTAGAGAGCTAGGCAGGCAATAGAAAGCTGAAGTTTATGCCCAGTTTATGAAGGAATGGGCCACATGTAAAAAACCTAATTTGAAGTATTCTGTCCAGTCATACAGCATAGCAGATAAAGAGCCAACCTTCAAACCAGAATGACCTGGGTTCAAGTCTGTAGTGCCAATGCAATATTCACAGCACTGACAGTGTCTGTGAATTCGATGGCACAGTTCTGAATTGCAAAATATAACAGACTCTCTCTATAGAAGAGAGAAGCAAACACATGCTCCTGGGCAAATAACTTACACCTTCAGTGCCTCCAGACAACTATATAAAATTATGAACTCCAGAATATGTGTTAGCTTACAATGGTGGAAGAAATAGTATCACTTGGGAGTTCCTATCTTAATGAAATTCCACCACCCAAACTCTATTCTAATTGCCACATTTTCCGAAAGGACATTGACAAACTGAAGCTCCAGAGGAAAGTGATAAACATGGCACATTACCCTGAGATTATTCCATACAAGCATTGTTTGAACAAACTGAGAATGTTTAGCCTGGAGAACTCAATTCAGCAAACAAAATTAAGTCACTACTATGTTACATGCACTACAGAATCCTAAGTGTGAGGCTAAAAAAGATGAAACTACAAAGATCTTGCCCTCAAGTAACTTATATTCTACTGGGAAAAGAAGGTTTGGAACTGAAAGCTTGACATGAGAAGGACAGGCATGATACCTGTCTATGAGTATATGAAGGGCTGTCATGTAGAAAAGAGAGAAACCAGATAGCAGAACTAAGATTAATGTGTAGAAGAGAGACAGATTTCTAATTAATATTTGGTAGGACATTGGAACAATTAGAACTGTATAACAGTGGAATAGGTACCTTTGAGAGGCCATCACTCAAGTATTAAAAAACTAGCCATTTCCTACCTTTTCAGATTTCATTCCTTACTCCCCCCCTGACATAATTTGTGATCCAGTAACACTGATCTTGTTCCCCTCATAAGAAACCTCTTCTCTCAATTGGGCATTTTCATTGGTTATTCCCTATGCTTATAATTCTCTCTCTCCTCATCACCACCTTTTAGTTTCCCAGGATTCCTTCAAGTCCCAGCTAAAATCTCAGCTTTTAAAAGAAGTTTTTCTTGTTTGTTTTAAATGTTGCTGTCTTCCCTCTGAGATTATTTCCAGCTTATTCTCTTTACATCTTGTTTGTACATAGTTTTTTTGCATATTATTCCCCTCTCGCTCCCATTAGACTGTTTTGGGCAGGGGAGCAGGTGTCTTTTTGCCCTTCATTGTATCCCCAGCACTTCTAGTGTCTGCACATAGTACTTAATAAATGCTTGTTGAGTTGATATTGGTCTGCTTGGCATGATAAAAGTACATACCTAGCAAATAACAAGACTGGCAATGTTATGCTTACTATTTTTGTTGCTAGCCAAATAGCCAGACTACTGTCTTTATCCCATGGAATCTTAAGCAGAATAGTGGTCCATTTGTAGTCCTGTGGGATCTGGTCTTTTATGCTGAATAAGTAGGGAGACATAGATGAATGTTCATGAATTGATGATGGTCATATTTAGTTTCTCTGTTTTACAGACGTGGCACTTTTACTTGCATGTTTCTGTTGAAAGTAGATCTTGTTACTATTCAGGTTGATGAACTTCCCTGTCAAATTAACAAGATGAGAAAAGTAGCAAAGGTTGCATTTTTATAGAAACTTCACTGCATTCTCTCACCCTAATTAATGCTAAAGCTACATACAAAGCTTTGAAGGCAAATTAATGGGGGGCAAAATGAAGGGAGACAAAGAATAGGGTTTGTTTTTGTTTTTGCTTTTGCATAGGAACTACACTCCAGTAGGCAAATTGCTTTTTGATCTGGTTCATGAAATTCAGGTCTATGTTGAAATGGACCTGGGGCTCTGCTACATTTGGGAGTGGTGTCATGAGGTTCAACCTGCTTCTGGAAATCTACAGAAAATTCATACTTGGCAAATCCTAGGAGACTGGTTCATACTAGGTATTTAAGGAGACATCTCAAGATAAACCTAAATCAATCCTTCCTTTCTTATTGGAGAGCTAAAGTGAATTTTGGGAATATCAAAGGATTCTCTGGCTTTGAGGTAGATGTTTCACATATAACCATCTCATCTTTTTATTCTTTGATTTTTGTATCAGCTTCCTATTAATTTGCCTTATTGCTTCTCGTCTCTCCTAAATCCAATATATTTTATACACACCGTCAGATTATAATTGCTCATGGACAATTCTGATCTTATCACTTTATGCTTAAAACTCTTCATTGGCTTTCCATTGTCTCTGTATTTAAATCCAATTTTTTTAGCTTGGCATTCAAAGCCTCTCACTCTTTGACTCCAATGAGTACAATATCTCTTCCTGATGATATTGTCTTCTATTACTCTCCATAATATACCTGTTACTTTTCAGAAGGGTTTTGAAGACACCTTACACATTTCTAACTTCCCTCTAGTTATTTACTCTTTGTTCCTACCTTATCACTTTTGTTACACTGCCAAATCTGATCCATCATTCAATAACCCAATCAAAATCTGCTTCCTTTATGAAGTTTTCCTATGTCATATTTACCTATCCCCCATCATACTGAGACACAGGTTTAAGTCATAGATTTCTTCCCATCTTTTCATCTTGGTTTCTGCTAGCATAAAATAAGTGGGAGTACAGATTAGATGATTTTTCAGTTCATTTCCAGTACTGGTATTCTGTTAGATTTCAGGTCAATACAGCAAAAATACTCCTTATGATAGCATCGTCCAAAAAGGGGAAAGGAATATCTTAGAGAAGTTAAAGAATCATCACAGTTTTGGAAGCAAATACTGGCTGACTGTCAAGAATATCAGTGAATAGACACTATTTCGGTAAAGACTGGAAAGTGGTCTGTGATATCCCTTCTAACACTGTGAAACTGTGATGCTGGATCAGCTTTTTCTACTTTAGCTTCCTGAATGCCAAATATTGCTAGAGAAAATACTAAAATTTCACTGATTGGTTTTACTACCTCAGCTGCTATCCGATCTCAGTGGGATTCTCACTGTTGGTTAGCAATCATTTTATTTAACTCAAAGGGTCTCCCTATTATACATATCAGAGCAGTGATTCCAAACTATTTCAACTTTCCTCAACCCTTAATCCAATGATGGTACCCCTCACTTAGCAGGTGAGATAATTGTCTCCTGCTTTACTAAGATTGAAGTTATCCAACATGAATTCTTTCCATTTTCTCTTTACCTTAAATTTTCTCTGCAGTTTCTCCTTTGCTTGTGTTGCAGAAGTAGAAGGGTCACTATTCTCTTCCCAAGGCTAACTCCTTTATCACTGCCTTAGACTCCATTGCCTCCTGCCTTCTTTGTGATGATGCCCCAACAATATCTCCTTTCTCCTCTTTTGGTTCCCTCCTTTGATTATAAACATGAACACGTCTTTGTTATCCTAAAAATCTTCCCCATGATACAACTTTAAGCTACTCCAGTCTAGTTGTGCCATCAGGCAACTTAGTTGTGCCATCAGGCAACATGCATTTACCAGGATCTTACTATATCCCCATTGCTGTGCTAAGTATGAAGATATAAATATGAGCAAAAATAAATCATTCCTTGCCTTCAAAGAGATTATATTCTAATGGGGGAAGATAGTAAATAAAAGAGAACTAAAAAGTGGAGAGGAAGGGAGATGAGGTATATAAAATAAAAGAAGCAGAGTGACAAAGTCTAAAGAGTCAGAAGCAAAGCTGGGAATGGAATGAAGGAGACCAGAGTGTACCCTTCTACAAAATGAAGGCCTGGAAAGGAACTCATCAGCATGAGAGAAAGGAAATGGAGATGAAGGATTTCTAGGGTGAAAAGATGAGTTCGTGTCCCTTCTTTTATTTATTATACAAAAATATTATGTAATAGTTGACTCCACTTTGCAATCACCCACATTCTTTTTTTGTTTTAGTTTTTTTAACTTAAATACACAATAAGAAAAGAAAAAGAAACATACTACAAATAAATACAAAATAAGAAAAGAAAAAAGGCATTTTCATATGCACAGCAGAATATAAGATTTAGAATTATAGCAATAAATTTTCATTTCAAGAAAACCTGTATAATAATTACTACACTTTTGTGTTCAAAGCTGCCCATCTTTGCTTCCTTATAAGTTTTCTTTTATTCTCTGCTGTTTACTTTTTTACTTCGTTCTTTTTTCCCCCCTTTCTACCTCCCTTCTCCAAGAAGGGTACCGTTAAGCATGGATACACACACATTACATGTACACACAAATATATGCATATACATACAAATATACATGTATCACATATGCATACACTTATGTACGTATATAGCTTTGATATCTGTTATCACACTCATATATAGACATACACTTTCATATTTCCCTATGTCAGACTATATACTTTTCAGTCCTCTGTTTCTCTGAGAGTGGATAGCATCTTCCTAGTAAGTCCAAGATATCACCCACATTCTTACAAGCTGTATGATCCTGATTAAGTCACTTTATCTCTGTTTGCCTCAGTTTTTTAAACCATGAAATTGGAATAATAAGAGCACCTATCACATTGTTGTGAGGATCAGATGAGATATTTGTAAAGTCCTTAGCAAAGTGCCCAGAACACAGTAGGTGTTCTTCCCTTCCCTTCCCTTCCCTTTCCTCTCTTCCCCTCCCCGTCCTTTGCTCAATTTTTTTCCAATTCAGTTTATACCCAGACTATCTGGTCTTTTAATATCTCTGATCACTTCCTAATCTAATGATATTTTTCTTAGTCCTTATTCTCCTTGACATATACATGATATCTGATCATATCATTTGGTATTGTGAAAGAGAGCAATAGGTTAAGTTTCCACAGGCCCCAGAATGGGGTAACAAAACTTGAAGGAAACAACACCAGCCTTTGGTGTGTAGATATGCGTAAGTAAGGGACTAAAGCATGTTTCCATCTGATAGGGTAGAAGGGTCAAATGAATAATTATGGTAATGAAGGATTGAGATTGATAGCTACTCAGGAACGGACTGTGAGCCCACCTCTCCAACCAGTAGTGAGACAGGACAGGTGAGTGGCCTGGATTAGGATTAGAATAACAGAGGTCTGCGTGCTTCAGCAATTTGCACTCCCCTTAAGCATCAATTCTTTCTCTCACTTGAAAGAATAAAGGACTCTTTCTGCTGTCCAACTGAGATTCTTATTTTGAACGTCTGGTAGTGATCTCTATCGCACACAATTCCTCCTTTTTGATAGCTTCTCTTCCCTTGGAAATCATGATTTTGCACTTTTCTGGACTGCTTTCTGAGAATCTGGTCAATTCATGGCTTTGGTTCCACAGTTCAGGTAGTTCCCAAGATATGACTGTTTTGTTCTTTATTTTCTGCCTTGTTCTCTGTCTCTACATTCCCTCCCTTATCAATCTTATCCTCATCTAGAAGTTCACCTTTCAACTTTGAAAAGGAGTCAAAAATTCTGGTCACAACCCTACTTGGTACCTGACTGTTATTTATATTTTTTTCCAGGATATTCTGCTTCTACCCTTATTTCTTGCATGATATTGAACAAGTCATTTAGACTTCTTGGGCCTTTATTTCTTCACCTGTAAGATAGGAGAATTGAGTAAGTCTCCTCTGAGATAGTTTCCTAGCTCTAGATTCACACCCAACATATCCAAAATCAGAATAATCATCTTTCAACAATTAAACTCAGCAAATATTTTATGTAATATAAAGAAGAATTATACAAATCACTGTAAAAGTCTTTAAATTAAAGAAATATTTTCTACTTGGTAATTATATTCTACTAGCTTCTTCTCCTAAATGCCTTCTTCCTCTTAAAAGAAACAACATATTCCCAGTGACACTACTTATTCATCTTTGATTCTGTTTTCTCCTTTATTCTCTAACTTCTATTGATTCTTCCTCACCTTCCCTCATATTTATTCCCTCTGTAGGTTAGCCCCTCTTTGCCACCCACTTAGATTATTGCAGTAGCTTCCTAAGTTGTTATGCTAATATCCACTGTCTTTTGTCTTGATTCCAATATTCTATAGCCAGAAATATGTTCACAAATCACAATGTTGATCTTGTTTGTCATTCTCTCCTTTTTCTGGAAAATCTTCAGAAGATCTCTATTCTCTACTAAAGAAAGTACAAAATACTTATTTTATCATATAAGGCTGACTCTAATATACTGTTTCAATTTTCATTCTCACCATGTCCCTACACATACTCTACAATGCAAATAACTCTTCCTAAATGCACCTAATGCTTTCTTGTCATTACTTATGACACTCCCTTTCCCTTCATCACTGGTTCTTGAAATCAAGTCAACAAACATTTTTAAGTGTCCAATATGAGCAAGATATTAAACCAGCTTCTTGGGATATAAAAACAAAAACAAACACATAGGGCCTACTCTGAAAGACTTTATGTCCCACTGAAGAATTTCCTATTAACTTTTTATTCTAAATTACTCCTGAGACAGGACAGAGACAATATGGCAGTGTAGAAGCAGCAAAGTTTCCCAGCTTCCACACAACCACCTTAAATACCCATAAAATATGACTCTAAACCAATTGTAGGTCTCCAAAACCCACAAAAATACAGAAAACACATCGTTTGCTAAGGGCAGCTTGGCAGGAGGGGCTCATTGTGGCAGGCTGGGAGCTGAGACCAGCCCAGCTTGAAACCACGGCCTGGCCCCAGGGTGGTCGGGAGAATCCCCAGCTGGATTCTACAGGAGAGTGGATTGGTGGCACTGGGGCAATCTCCACATTTATCAAGCCAGGAAAAATAAGGCTAGAGAAAGGTCAGTGGAATTCAAGCTAAATTTTGGGGAAAAAAAGCAGTCTGACCAAACGGCCCCCAGGGAAAGGAAGCAGCCCAACCCAGCTGCCTCAGAGCTCCTGGCCTGTGGACTGCAGGGGGG
>CM053594.1:208768259-208783402 GCA_028646575.1 Pseudocheirus occidentalis
CATAGAAGAAAACAAAAATATGTTCAAAGGGAGATACGCACAGGACTATTTTGTTACTACATTGTTAAATTTAATTAATACACTAAAATTATATATGTGTATATGTAATTCATAATTTTGTATGCAACTTTTGGTTTTGTACATTAGTATGTTTGTTTTAATACATAATGGATAAATTCCTAATATAAAGTAAAAATAAAAAATCCAAATATATAAAAGTGTAGGGCAAGTTGTATTTGTCCTCTGAATGTATTATGGATGGATAGCAGGTTTCCTTTTTTATACTATGTTCTGTTTAAGATTAGTTTGCATCTTCTGAATGCATCAAAGCACAAAGGATAAAGTAGCAGTCAAATAGAAGGGCAGACAGAAAACTAACACTTATGGCAAAGGGATGGCCTGAGAAAAGGAGTCATGGGACCCCTGACCCTGCTTTCCTTGTTTATTGCATCCTGCCAGTGGAAGCTCTTATACCCACAGTGATCCTCCTTCTTTGAACAGTCCTTCAAAGTAATCTCTCCCATATGCTTACTCCCATTTGACTACTTAAAGACTTTTATAGTTGCTAATTTCCTAGTTATTAGATTATGTCCTCTTGTTTTCCTGTCTCTTTGCCAAAGATGATAGTTCATTCAGGATTAAGAGAAACAACTATACACATTCTCATTGTACATACTTAGTTTCCAGTTTAAATTTTCTTAGCAAACACTTTTTGGGGAAGCATGATGGGGTGCTATCACTGCCTGGGAATGGTGAGCAAGTTAATAATTTTTCTGATTCTATCACACTGTCATTTCTGAATTATTCACAGCCCTTGAAATGGGGTCTTCAACCGAAGAAAATAACTCTCATTTCAAATCCAATGAACAGATTTTATCCTCAATTTGGCATGTATACAGTGCAAAGGATAATGATGCCAAAATACACCATTTAATCACCTTGCCACTTCTGGGGCCTCTGATGATTTAATTCTCTTTATTTTCTTTAGCAGTCATATTTTTCAGTTCCCTTTTTCTATGCCAATATTCTATGTGAATGTTTTGGGCTTCTTTGTACATGTGGCTGATAGTCGTATCAGGTGCATAATTAGACTCATCATTCTTGTTCTGTCCTTTAACTATATTTTTTGCATTAGTCCTTTAAAAATCTAGGCACTCCTTTGATAAGCTCTTTGAGAATAGGGGCTATTTTTGCCTCTACGTGTATCCCCATTATTTAGGACAATTCCCCAAATATAGGGGGAAGGAGAAGAGGAAGTGAACAGGCATTTATTTAAGGCCTACTATGTTTCAAAAACTGTGCTAAGTTTTTTTTTCAAGTTTCATTTGATCCTCACAAAATAATAGGTGCTTAATAAATGCTAGTTGAATGACTTTTTCCTAGACATTGAAAGGCTTGTTATTGATATGACGGAATATTTTATTTCAGTCATAGTCATCTATTGCCCTGATGTCAGAATAAATGAGTCTATCTTTCCCTCATTTCCTAAAGTATGTGTCTTCTCTACAGAGAATTTTTTCTTAAGCACACTGCCTGGGGTTTATTTGATGACCTGTTTCTTTGTCAATCTTCTCTATAGTGAAATAATTTGAGATTCAGGTTACAGGAACACACCAAGACCATCAAGGGGTAGGTGCTCTATCTTTTGTCTGATCATCTTATGTCCAAAGTACCACTTGCCATATATGTAATGTAAAGAATGACACAAAAACATAGCATTTCATCACCTTACCACTTCTGCAGTCCCTGATGACATTAATTTCCTTTATATTTCTCACCAGTTATATTTTCAATTACTTTTTCTGTGCCAAACTTCTCCCATGTATTTCTTGCTCATTTGTCCATCTCCAAATGTCTTAAAACCAACAAGAGGTCCTCATTTCAAATTTTGCATTTGTAATTTCTAACTTTGATTTAAAAAATTGAATGTCAGGTGGATTTCATAGAAACCTAAAATTTCAGAGTATGAAGACTTCAGGATTCACCTCCTTCAATACCTACCTGAAGTAGGAATCCCTCCTACAATAAAAAGAATCATTGAAAATAAAACAATATGTACCAAATATTAAAGCTGCTCATCCAGGTTCAATATATAGTCACACCCTTATCCCTTAAACAAGCGCAACCTTATTGAGTTTTCTTTTTTCCCCCTAAAGCTTTGTCCAACTACTTTTGCTTCCTTTCTTAGACTGGCATACACTATACCCTGCAATTGTATTACACTTTCTTCCTATCCCAATCAAAATAAAAACTATATTTTTCTTAATGCTAGTCAGTGCTTATCACTAATATATACCATCCTTTGTCACTGTCTGGGTCCATGTTTTTAGGCCTCTCTTCCCCATGTAAATTTTTTTTTGATGCCTCCTGTTGCCCAAGTCCTGTGACCCCCTCCATGCATTTCCTCCAATCATTGGGCACAAGTCCCTGGGAAAGAATATTCACCAGACAGTTGCACTGTTTGCTCTCTGGGCAAGGTCAGGCACATCCTAGTTACCTTACCAGAAGAGACTTGAAGTTTGAGTGCTAGAGGGAAAGGACCCAGCCGCTCAGTTTGGAAAAATGTCCTCTTGAGCCACAATGGTAGTTAGATCACAGCAATGCCTCACGCATGGTACTTGTGAAATCAATCTGAGGACCAGATTCAGCCAGAGGTTCCGTACCCCTCCTCTCCAAATATCCTCAGAGGCCAATAAACAAGGAAGTCATAGAACACCATGTTGGGGGTGGGATGGGATGTTCAGGGCAAACCTGCCAGGAACTTGTTTATGGAAACTCTAAAGATAATGACCCATGCTGTTCCCTTGAATTGCTCTTTATTGGCCCACACAGAGCAAGCCTTTAGTCTCCTATTCTTCCTATTCATAAGGTCAGTGTTCCTTACTGCCAGTGAAACAAGGATGTGCTATTGATACTTTTCTTGGCAAAAGACTACAAAAGATTTTTTTTTCCTCTGTGTGAAAATCCTACTCCAGCCTTCTCCTTCCTTACTCCAGCCCTGTAATGGGGACCATAATCTTGCCTCGCTGGAGCTTTATACATATTTCCCAACATGATTAGGACTCTTGTCTTTTAACCAGCTGTTTCTCATATCATCTTTCTGCATGATTATTTCCTGTTCTACCTTTCCCTTCTGCCCAGGAGATCGGTAATAGTTTCCTCTGATTGTTTTTGTACCTTTCCTATATTTCACTTCAATCAAAGCTGCCCCTGCATCAGCAGTCAGACCACATATCATTCTATCCTTCAGCCAGTATACTCCCTTGCCTCACATTCCAGCTTGTCTTGGTATACCAATCCACTTTAAAATGCCTGCAACCCCTTTAAAATGTCAGGTGGAAGCAGCATATTATTGATGAAAGGGGAAGAAGGGACAAACATAGAAAGATAAAAAATAAATTAACCAGGGAAAAGGGACCATGGATGGGGAGTTACCAAGATACTCACATTGTGAATTTGCCACATTCTTTGCAAAGCAAAAACATAGGTGGTGACTTCTCTATTTTAATAACCTAGAAATCTTCACAAAATTTGGATTAGTTTTAAAACTTCATCTGAATAAAATAAATAATTTATATTCCCACAGTGTTTATTTTTGTAGTCATTTCACACCTTGTGTTTCAATAAAATATCATTAGTGACTCCGTTTTGCCTTTATCCACCATTTTGTGAAAACAAATTTCAGCAGCTTGTAAGTCATATGATTTTGGAGAAGTCACAAGATTACTCCATTCCCAAAGGTCACCAGAGTTAAGGAATGTCATAAGACTACCCCTCTTCCTCTCATCTCAGTGTCTCTGGATCCCCTTCACCAATAGGATACCAGGTATCTCAATCTCTGCATCCTACTTTTCCTGTTTTTTTGTTCCCTTCAAATTGTCTATTTACTATGTAGACAGTGAGACTTACAACTTTGTGCAACTCTGCCTCACTTAAATCCAATCCATACATAAGTCAAGACATCACCTGATAATGTCATTGGTCTTCAAAAATGAAGGACTGACAATAACAGCAACAACAGCTATTGTGTTAAAAAGCAATGGTCAATGTCTTTGGTCCACCAAGAGCCTTGGACCTGATTTGCTTCTGCAAACATATGCATTACTAAATAAATTGTCTGGATAAAACTCGGTTTCTTTATTTTGATGTAATACCTGCTCACCACAACACCATTTTCAAAACTTAAATCACATGATCACATTTCTGAGCTAGAAGGGACTTTGGAGGCAATCTAGACATCCCAGTCCTTTTATGGTATATCTGAATTCCCTCCAAGCTGGCCAAGATCTTATGTATTCACAGTAGACTATAATGTGACAAATTAGGTAATATCATTTGCCATGAGAATTTTAAAAGTTAGAAGCTGTTTCTAATCTACCTAATCTCTTCACCGAATTTTCATGGGTTTTTCATAATATCATCGAAGTTAAAGCAGGAAGAGATTTTAAACAGGAATTTAGTTCAAATATCATTTTTTTTCCAGAGGAAGAAACTAAGACTCAGGGCTCTCTAAAGTGATATAGGAGGTAAGTAGCAGATCCAGGATTTGAACTCAGATCCTCTAAGTCCAAAACCCTTACTCTCAGAAGTTAACTACAGGGATCTTTCAAACCTCTGAAGGTCTAGTAAAGATAAGAAGAAAGTGAAAGGCTTACCAAAAGAGAGAAGAGATAGCGGTACTATATAGAGAAGATACGTTTGAAAGACAAACAGCAGTATTGTTACAAATTCTGAAAACAAGATTCCAGGCCTCAGTTGAGACTTTTAAGGCATTAAATAATCATGAACTCAGATTTCAGGTTAGCTTGCTGTCTGTTAAGGTAGAACTAATTCAATTTATGTTGGCAAATTTATAGGATTAATCCCAATCACATCTAGATTCACAGATTTCAGAAAGATAAAATATACTACATTAAAATTTCCATAATTATAGGAGGCATATAAAATATACAATAATAAGTAAGAAGACCAGTTCTCTTAACAATAATGGGAGTGTGTTTACTTAGTCATGTAATCAAATATAACCTGCCATGTGATTTGAGTGAATAATTTCCATGATCCTCACCAGAAATTTGCTTTCTAGGAGGTTTGTTTTAATAAATAGCACATTTCCTGATTGCTCTCATCTCTCAGGACCCACAGTTGAGTTCCTCATCTAGTGAATACCTCTCCAAGGTATTAGGTTTCACATTTTTTTCTCTTGCTTCCATCTTCTGAATTAACTAAAGACCAGAAAAAAATATTCACCACAGTTGATGGTTTGAGGCTACTTCTCTATAAGGAATGCTCTCTTTATATCAGTTTCTCAGATATGTGCTTGAACTCTCCTACCATGGCAAGAAGCTCTCTACCCTTGATAGCTAACTGAATATCCACCAATTATCTACAAAATGCTACTTCTCTTATGAAGGCAATGCGGTATTCTCCATTGACCTTTTCATCACTAAAATGTTTTCATTTCAGCTCTGAGGAGTCCGTATGAGTGATAGACCTGCTTGAAATTTACAAATGATGGTCTTTTACTCTGCCACTATCATCAATTTTATTACCAATTTTCTCAATTAGTTTTTATCATTATTTAAGCCTTTTTCATATTATTTATATGTATAGAAGGCTGAGCATTTGAAAATACCTTTTAAAAAATCTCCAAAATCATATCCACAAGATAGCTTCTACTTTCTTAGTAATGTAAACATTAAGCTTACAATTATTAATTAGAGATACATCTAACTTATTTAATATCTATCCTAATGAAAGTGATTGCTTTAAATTCATTTATCTAAAAAGAACAATTGTCCAAAAGAAATTCATCTTTGATGTCGTGTTGGTATGTAGGATAAAGTCAAAAGCTTTAAACTGGATAGGAAGAGGGATAAAACTGTCTACATACATATACCAAGTTAAATATCATAGAGAAAATCAACAATGTAGGAAGAATTGCAGTTATTCACAGGAAACACAGTACAAAAAAAACTTAGTTTTGATAATTCCTGGCCTCAGATATCCAGGCAGCAATGCTCAAAGAATGACCAACAAGCAACAGGAACTTGTAAAGTTAGACATCCTAACACAAGAGGTAAAATGAGCCTTACAGGTATCCCTTAAATTAATGGAAAAAGACTAAACTTTCCATTGGACATGTGGTCTCATCCAATTGGGTATTCCCTTCTATGATGCAGATTATATTGTATATTAAGAAGCTATATCCACGTAAGATAATTCATGATGAAAGCGTGGTAGAAAATATTTGGATAAAGATGAATGAAGGCATAATCCAAACTGGCATTGTTCATGCAATATTCTATAGGTCAGAAAGAGATGATAGATGAGGAACTCATGAAACATGTTACAAGCTTGGCATTGAGGAATTTTATCACGATATACTTTTCTCCACTCTCAAAATAGTCATCAGGAAATGGAGTGCAATAATTAGTATTGTTCATTAGACTTTCACCACATTCCCAGCCTATTATTCCTCACCTTTGTACATGACTCTGCATGTGTACATCTAAGACTAATTAAATCAAATAGTCATCCCTGGGGGAGATAGTATAGGCAATGCAGAATATATTGACAACCAGTAATGGACAGGATTTCCTTTACTTGTGTTTGAATAAAGATATATCTGATTTGGGGAATTTGTTAGTCCTTATCCAACTCTTCCCCATTTTCAGAACATTCTGAAAAGGAATAGTGGGCATTCTGCTAGGGTCCTCAAACCTTGTTTTGGAATGTGGAAAGGTACTTAAGACTTTAGTCTTAAAGGTCTTTCTTTCATCCAGGCAGCTAAGTGGTACGTACGTACAGCAGATAGAGCAGACTGATCTGGAGTCAAGAAGATAAAAGGTCAAATCTAACCTGAGATACTTACTACCTATATGAGCCTAGGCTTGTCATTGAATCTCTGTCTACCTCCATTTCTTCAGCTGCAAAATGGGGATAATGACAGTACTTACATCCCAAGATTGATGTGAGAATCCAATGAGATATTATTTGTATGGCACTTTGAGATCTTTAAAGAGCTACATAAATATGAGTTAGTATAATTATTATCTTGCTGCTACAAGCAGTAAATGGAAATAAAAGTAAAGACAGATGCCAAAATTTTCATTCATGTTAGTAAAAATTTAAATAGGACTAGCTCAGAAATAATTTGTCCCTAAAAATAAGTTAGGATGAATTTTCTATCAGCAGAAATCCTTATTCCAATAAAGGAACTTTTGCATAAGCGTGACCAGAAAGGCTTTCTCATTAAGAGAAAAACCTTGGAGTGCAGAAATGCCTCTTTATAGAGGGAGGTCCAAATGTGAATTTTCTCTTTTCTGATACAAATGAAAAACTCACACCTTGAAATCATTGTTGAATATTAGATGAAATTATTATGGCAGTGATATATAGTACATGGAATGCTGGAACTGGAGCTTCAAAGACACATTGAAATCCTGCCTCTGACCCTTAATTTTTCTCTAACCCTGGCAATTTTTCTCTGACCCTTAGTCTCAATTAGATGTAGTTTCCCTTCTGTACAACATGTACACCACTACTCTGTTCTCTAGGTTGATTCTCTCTGTAGGCTTCTTTTCTACAAACTGTACTCACTGGCAAGTTGGAATTTGCTCAGAGGAGTGGCTGCCATGGGATAGTAGGGGTAACTCCTATGAGTTACACAGTAACTATTCCTAGTACTGTGGCTTCTACCATGTCCTTCCATTAACAATTACTCATTTATGTACATTTAAATAAGTATTAAAATTATTAGATCTATATGATTTATTAACAAACAGGATTAACATTGAAGAGATATTTGAATTATCTATTTATTTGCAGTATTTTGGCTATGATCAATATCTCTACCAAAAGTATCTCAAACCTTTAATAATGAGTAGCTGACTTTACTTCAGTTATCTTGAAAGTCAGTATTACTCCAGTGCCTCTCAAGATATTAAGTCTCTTCTCTTGAATCTTCTTCACAAGATAAAATTGAAAATATCATTTGCAGAAAATAAGATTTCCTCATCTCTTTCCACTGTGTCTTCTCCTTCAGTGTACAGGAATGACAAGAAACATCTCCAGTTTCTGTCAAGCTACCAGTTTTAATGTCTGTCTCCATAGTTTATCAAACGCAGCTTCACAGATAAGAAGTCAAAATTGGCACCCTCTCCCTCTGACTCCACAGAGAAAGGGGCACATGGTGAAAAAATTGTGCAGTGTCTTTGCCCAGAAAATCTCAAATGGGTCACAAAGAGTCAGACATGACTGAAAATGACTGAATAACATATGGGAAACAGTGACTATCCCAATGTTCCTGCTTCATAGCCTTCAAGCAGGGAAGACATTGGGACATCAGCTTGAGGAAGGTGGGTTGGGGTAAGGTCATCAAAGGCCTTAAATGTCCATCTGAGCTAGACCATTTTTCTGTATGGAATGGCGAACAAGCTTCTTGCTTTATAAATCTCCCCAATTTGACCCCTTTAAAAGTAATACCAGCAGTAAGAATCAATTTTATGCCATAGGTCCTCTCAAGAGAAGCACTCTTCAGATTTTATTGGGCTGTTTGCTTCCATAAGATCTTATTTTTCTTTTTATGATTTTTCTCTGGTTTTACAATCTTCCTTTGTTCAGGTAAAAATAGCAATGGCAGACCTACCTTGAGGAATGTAAAGTAAATAAGGTCTCCTATTTTCTGCCACAGAAACAAAAATCTAAATGTGCTGAAATTGACAAATGTAGAACAATAGATGTTAAACCATGTTTATTTGAAGCAACTTGCTGTACTTCAGCACACAATTACAAATCATCCTCCCAATCTCATCACACACTCAGACCTGTCAAGAGCTAATTAACTGCTATGACAATGGCAAGATGTGGCAACATAATTCATAGTTTCTGAATGGCTGGAAGGCATTTAATTTGAATAAAAGAATTAAAGAGTAGCAGTTAGCAAGACTATTGTAGATAGAGTGTGCCCACCTGGATGTTTCTTACCTTACTTCCAAATCTCCAACCTGGAAATTATATACTATTAAGTTTCATGTAAAAAAATTAAAATATAGTATTAAATACAATATATTAGTATGATACTTTTTAGAACCTCATAAATCAGAGTTTGTAATATTAACATTCCAGAGACTGTTTTCTTCTAAGGGCTTTCTCTAAATTTTGTCTAAATTGATAATAAGGCTTTTATTAGACTAGGAATGAACATTTATTAGTCAATGAAAGAACATAAAGCACTTATATGCCAGGCACTGAGCTAAGTACTAAGAAAGGACCTCATAGGTGGAGCCTAGCCTATGCCTACGCAGAGTTAACAGAGACAAATGGGATATAGTAATGTTTTATACTTTGTTTTAAAGTATAAACATAGAAATATTATTTAAACAACAAGGAAGAAATAATTATTAGTCACTATATTTATAAGGAACACATAATTACAGTTAAAATTCTAAAAAATATAAATACTGTTCAGAATAAATAGGCACTTTTCTTTCCAATGACTTAATGAGACGAGGATATTAAAGCCTACTGAAGCTTTAGTAGCTAAGACTTCTGGAATTACCTGGCTTTTTTAGTGCAAAATCATTTCTGGGATAGCTCTAGGGACTTCCAGATCACTTGACCAGTAAGAAAATAGATTCATCACTTTCTTGAAATACTTCAATCTCATCACCTAACTGTCCTCCAAAAGAAAATAGATATACATTAAATGTAGAGTATTTACAACTAAATCTACAAATGACAGAATCTCTGACAAGGGAAAATCCATTAAGAAATAATAAAGCGGGGTCAAAGCTAAGATGGTGCAAAGGAAGCAGTAGCCTTTCCAAGCTCCTCCAAGAATTCTGTCGCTTAAAGCAAAAAGTGAATTTGAACAGATTTAAGAGTGACAATGCATTGGGAGACAGAGCATCAGATTCCCAGGCCAGGAAAGTGCCCACTCAGGTTGGGGCAGGAAGAACATGAAGCACACAGGAGCTGCACCAGTGTGGATCTGAGAGCAGAGTAGGGCAGACTGAGAAGAAGCCTCAGCCAGCCAGCAGACTCACCCAGCCAGAGGGATTTGCAGCCATCTCACCACATGACAGAGGATTGTCAGAGATGGGTAAGAGAAAAAGCAGAGCCCACAGCAGGGTCAGCAGCTTCTCCTTGGGCTACCAGCCCGCAACCTGGATGTTTAAAAATTACATACCCAAACTTCCAGAAGTCAAGACAGAGGAATAAAGTTTAGTTGCTCTGATTCCTCCTCCCTGACCCAGAAAAGTCTGGAGTTAAATGCCCTACCCAGAGTAAAACCCTGAATTAGTGGAAACAGCTTCAGGCTTGGGTGTCACTGAGGAAAGGGGAAGGGAGACAGCATAGAGTCTAAGCCCAGGAGGGTAGAGCCAGCAATCACTAACAACAAAAGCCCATGTGTGCTTTAGTACCACCCGGCCAAGCCCTGCTCTGCCCTTCTGCTGGCTTCCTGCTACTGAGCCCACCTGAGCTGTAGCCTAGAGACACAGAGGTGGAAACCTGAAGGAGCCAAACCACTCCTCCCCCATAGGTTACTCAGTGAGCCTCAGGGTAACTCAGGGGAAACATTGAGAGTCCTGGTCCTGGCCTCTGTCTACACACTCAGTTGGTACAGCTCACTAAGTGAATAACCAAACCCCTACCTCTCAGCCTGAGAAGCTCAATATTTCTGCACCCCAGAAGCAGATATCTACTCTAAAAATCCAGGACATAGGCAATCACAATGGACAAGAAGGAAATTGCAAAGGCTAGGACCATCAAATATTTTTATAGTAAGCAAAAACAACCAAATTCAGAAGGCAACATGGACTCCATACTCACACAGAAGACCACAGAAGGAAATGTGAATTAGTGTCAAGCTCAAAAAGCCTTCTTGGAGGACCTCAAGAAGGATTTTAAAAATGAAATTAGGTAGGAGACGAATTTAAATCTACAGTGACCAAATTGGAAGAAAATGTCACTGAAGAAAACAAATATTTAAAAAGTAAAATTGGAGAACTAGGACAGGAGGTCTGAAATCTAACTGGAGAAAATACCTCCCTAAAAATGAAAACTGAACATATGGAAAAGGAGATTCAAAAACTTATTGAGGAAAATAATCCACTAAAAATTAGAAACAGTCAAAATTAAGCTAAGGATTCTATGATGCAGCAAGAATCAGTCCAACAAAACATAAAGATTGAAAAATTAGAAGAAAGTGCAAAACATCTCACTGGAAAAACAACTGACCTGGAAAACAGATTCGGGAGAGATAACCTAAGAACTATTGGCCACCAGAAAACCATGATGAAAAAAGCTACATGGGCAGCATCCTCCAAGAGATTGCCAAAGAAAACTGTCCTGAGGTCCTAGAATCAGAAGGTAAAATAGTTATTGAAAGAAATAGCCAATCTCCTCCTGAAAGAGATCCCAAATTGAAAACTCCAAGAAATATAGTAGCCAAATTCTAGAGCTATGAGGTCAAGGAGAAAATACTGAATGCAGCCCAAAAGAAACAATTCAAATATCATGGAACTGCAGTTAGGATTACACGGGACTTAGCAGCTACTACATTAAAAGATCAGAGGGATTGGAATTTGATATTTCGTAAAGCAAAAGAGGTAGGACTTCAACCAAAGATAAACTACCTGGTAAGACTGAGCATAGTCTTTCAGGCAAGGAGATGGTCATTTAATGAAATAAAGGACTTCCAGACTTTTCTTATGAAAAAGACAGAGCTCAATGGAAAATTCAATCTCCACTTACAAAACCCAAGAAAGACATAAAAAGGTAAACAAGGAAAACATACACTGACACATACACATACACATACAAATGCTCACACATGCACATAACTTGGGACTCAATAAGAGCAAACTGTTTACATTGTTTATCAGAAGCAGATACCTGTCAATACTGAAATTTGTGTAAGTATTGCGACATTTAAAAGCGATGTACACAGATAGAGGGTGTGGGTATAAGTGAACTAATCTGAAGATTTTTTAAAAATTAATGAAAAAGGACTTTGATACTTACAGGGCTCATTCAGCACCCTTTTTCCTTGGCCAGTTTCCATGTGTCAATGTAAGGAGCTTACACAATCACAAAGGCTTATGCAGTGCCCCACCCAAGAATATAAACTTTGATGCTGCTATGATTTTACATGAACACCTCCAACCCTCAAGAAGTGGTAGAGCTGACTCCTATCTCCCCTGATGGAACTCAGGGCAGAAACCCAGCCTAGGAATCCTATATCTGTCAAAACAAGGAGGAAATGGCAGTCTTGTGGGTCATATTTAAGGTGTCTAATCACCAAACAGGAGGGAAGGGGACAGAAAGTGAATGACAGGAGAATACACAAAAAAGACTGAAACACCAAGGCGATTAAGAGAAAATCATTACTAAAAGCATTATTTAAGCAGATAAAATAATAAGATTCTAAAACCAAAAGGAAAAGTGAGTAAGACCTTGAAGAGAATACAAAGGTCTATTAATAAATATTATAAGAAATTCCAAAATGTCTCAAATTGATAGCCTGAAATTTTAAGTCAGATTAGTATGAAATATTTCCAGGTTCTTCCAGGTCATGTGAGTAAAAAGAGGGAGGATTAGAGATTTTCTCCAGTCTTTTATATTTCTCAAAATTACCCTAGAAAATATGTCTGAGAGAGAGAAAAAAAATTGGGGCTATCTCCACAGGTTTAAAAACAAAGAAGATTAACAAAATTAAAAAAAAAATCTAATGAATTAATAATAGAGAAGGCTAATCTCTAACACTCAGTACCCCTTCCTCTAAAAACACCTATTCTTCAACACATATGCACTGGCAGTTCATGCAACCTGATCTAACAAATTGAATTCTGCTCCCTTAAGAATTAAGGATTGAGGGGGTGGAGCCAAGATGGCAGAGTAGAAGCACAAACTTGGCATGAACGCCCACTCCAACCACCTCTAATACCAGTAAAATATGACTCTAAACAAACTTTAGAGCTACAGAACCCACAAAGTGACAGAGAGAAACAAATCTCCCACTGAAGGCAAGCAAGAAGGGTCTATTACACTGACCTGGGAACCAAATTCAGTCCTGCGTAAGCCCCACAGTTCTGGCCCCAGGGCAGCCCCAACCAGCAGTAGACAAAGAAGATTTCAGGAGATTGAATCACCAGCCACTGTGGCAGTTCCCAGACTTCTCAACCCATAAATGCCAAAGACAAAATAAAAGGTCAGTATGGAACTCTGATGGGACAGGGGTGGACAGAAGAACAAGGTCTGGTCCCTGCCCTGGGGTTGAGAAGCAGTGGAGGTGCACTAGCTGTGCCTCATGGCTGCCTCAAGAAGTCCTGGTCTGCAGATAGTAGGGGGACCAAGCAACCATTCAGAGAGTAATTTCTCTTGCTTTAACCTGATTGTATCTGGATCATCGTCTTGGGTGGTGGTCCTGGGGTGTGTGGCCATTGAGCCAGAGTTTCTCCAGTAAGCAACCTCCTAATAAAGTCAAGTAGTTGGCTGATAATATAAGCAATAGAGGAAGCACAAACATATCACAGAGTCCTTTTTGGGAGACAAAACAGGATCAAGGCATGGAATGAGAGGAAGACAGTGAAGTAAAAACTCATGCGTCAAAAATCTCCAAGAAAAACATGAACTGGTTACAGCCCATGGAGGAGCACAAGAAGAATTTTGAAAATCAAGTAAGAGAAGTGGAGGGAAAATTGGAAAGAGAAATGAGAATGATAAAAGGTAATCAGAAAAAGCTAGTCAATAGCCTGCTAAAGGAGACCCAAAGATACACTAAAAAAATAACTCCTTAAACATAGACTAACACAAATGGCAAAAATGGCCCAAAAAGCCAGTGAGGAGAAGAATGCCTTAAAAAGCCAAATTTGCCAGATAGAAGAGGAATTTCAAAATCTCACTGAAGAGAATAACTCCTTCAAAATTAGATTGCAGCAATTGGAACCTAATGACTTTATGAGATACTATAAAACAGATCCAAACAAATGAAAAAATAGAAGGCAATATGAAATATCTCATTGGAAAAATGACTGGACTGGAAAATAGATCCAGGAGATATTATTTTAAAATTATTTGACTATATGAAATCCATGAGCAAAAAAAGCCTAGGCACAATCTTTCAAGAAATTATCAAGCAAAGTTTCCATGATATCCTAGAACCAGAGGGCAAAATAGAAATTGAAAGAATTCACTGATCACCTCTTTAGAAAGATCCAAAAAAGAAAACTCCTAGGAATATTATAACCAAATTCCAGAGTTCCCAGGTCAAGGAGAAAATACTGTAAGCAGTCAGGAAGAAACAACTTGAGCATTCTAGAAGCACAATAAGGATAACACAAGATCTAGCAGCATCTACATTAAGGAATCAAAGGGCTTGGAATATGATATTCTGGAGGTCAAAGGTGCTAGAAGTAAAACCAAGAATCACTTACCCAGCAAAACTGAGTATAATGCTATAGGGGAAAACATGGTAATTCAATGAAATAGAGGATTTTCAAGCATTGTTGATGAAAAATCAGAGCTGAACAGAAAATTTGACTTTCAAATACAAGAAGCAAGAGAAGCATTACAAGGTAAACAGGAAAAAGAAATCATAAGGAACTTATTAAAGTTGTGCTATTTACATTCCTACATAGAAAAAAATTATAATTGTAACTCGTGAGACTTTTCTGAGTATGAGACTAGCTGAAGGGAATGTGTGTGTGTGCGTGTGTGTGTAGGAGGGTGTATGTGTATATAAACATATATGTGAGTATGAGCATATGTATGTTCATGTGTACTGGATGAGTTGAATACAAAGGGATGGTATTTAAAAAATAAAATTAAGAAGTGAGAGAGGAATTTATTCAGAGAAAGAGAAAGGGAGTGATAGATTAGGGTAAATTATCTCATATAAAAGAGGCCAGAGAAAACTGTTACAATGGCGGGGAAGAGCAGGAAGGTGAAAGCTAATGGAACAATCTGATTCTCATTGAAATTGGCTTAAGGAGGGAATGACACACACACTCAATTGGGTATCTTACCCTAAAGGAAAATAGGGCTTTAGGGGACAAAAGGGGGAGGATAGAAGGGAGGGCAGATTGGGGGAAAGGATACTTAGAAGAAAACATTTTTAAAGGAGATAGGGTCAAAGGAAA
>CM053594.1:208783502-208802712 GCA_028646575.1 Pseudocheirus occidentalis
TTTTTTTTTAATTTTTACATGCAACTGGGAAATAAGATATACAGGCACTAGGGTATAGAAATCCATCTTGCCCTACTAGAAAGTTTATGGTGGCAATGGGAGAGGATATAAGAGAGAACAGATTGGGGGTAGGGGTATTCAGCAGGCTTGCTATTTTGGGGTGGGGGTAGGGGAAAGATAGGGAGAAAAAACTGTAACTCAAAATCTTGTGGAAATGAATGCTGAAAACTAAAAATAAATACATTTCTTAGAAGAGTTAAGAATTGAGCCATATCTATGACTTCATTCTGCTAATCACAAGGAGGATCTTAGTTTATCTTCCATTCAATTCTCTGAGCATCTAGAATATTTTTTCCTCTGTGATAAGAAGCAAAAAGAGTAAAATCATGGCCATACAAAGTCATCAACAATATAACTACCGGTATGACTTCACTATGACTATATTTGTGCTATCCAAAACATTTCTCAAATGATCACGTATATGATGCTTTAAAATTTACAAATAACTTTGCCCATTAAAAAAAGTTTCATGTGGAAATTGAATCTCAAAGGCATAATGTGAGGGAAGATTTTTTTTTTCAAAGTTCTAGATGCTTATTGACTGTATGATGTTGTAATGCTTGATAAGCCCCCTCCTCTCTTGACCTCGGTTTCCTAATTTTCTCCACAATGGTGTGGATAAAATGCCTTATAGACCTATTGTTTTGTGATATCGTGAGTTTTGTGACATGTCCAAGGTCACACTCGATTTACAAAAATCTTAGGTCCTTAATACAGATCTTTACTAATTGTATCTAAGTAATAAGGAAATGTGTATATAACAAATCCTCTCATTAGTGGATCTCAGGCTTAAAGTACTAAAGTTTTGGCCTCCCAAAGGCTATCAAACTCTGCACACCCTTTCACCCAATAACAACACCACTAAGTTTAGACTGAAAATTTGAAAAAAAAGAGAAAAATTATCAACATGTAGAAAAATATTTATAGCAGCTCTTTTTTTTATGGAAGCAAAAATTTGGAGACTGGAGAGGGACAGGGCAAGAATGCCCTACAACTGAAGAATAACTAAACAAGTTATGAAATAGGGATGTGATGGAAAATTTTCATGTTGTAAGAAAGAAGAGAATGGTATCAGAAAAAGTTGGGAAGAAATATGAATTAATGCAAAATGAAGTGAACATTACAGAACAGTTTATATAATAAAAGCAAAGCTGTGAAGAAAAAGTAACTTTGAAACAATTAGGAGTTCTGATCAACAAAATTAACAACCTCAGTCCACAATTCCAGACAACTCAAAAAGAAACATGCTACTCACTTCTTGATAGGATTATTGACTCAAAAGATAGACTGCAACATGGCCAAAGCAAGGGTTTGTTTCCCTTGATTGTGCATGCTTATCAAAGTTTTGTTTTCCTTGGTTTCTCAATTGGGAGAAAGGTAAAGTGAAAGGGAAATAATATAGATCTGAAACAAAATAAAATTTAAAATGAAAAAATAATAAAATGCCCAGGTAGTCTGTTCCAGATACTGAACCATATGCCTTAACGTAACCATGTCCAATTTTACATAATGTAAATTTTTTGTGTGGTTTTTTTTTTTTTTTGCTTTTTGGAGGGCAGTTGGGGTTAAGTGACTTGCCTAAGGTCACACGGCTAGTTTTTGTGTTAAGTGTCTGAGACCGGATTTGAACTCAAGTACTCCTGACTCCAGGGCCGGTGCTCTACTCACTGCGCCACCTAGCCGCCCCCATAATGTAAATTTTAAAAAATATTGAAACAAAACATGTCAATGTTATATATCAAGGTAGTTTCCTTCTAGTGAACCTCTGCAAATATGTCACATAAATTTAATTTTTCATTCAGTTAGTTAATCAAAATATAGATATGCCTGTGAATTATAGAAAATACAGAAATCTCAGATGACTCAAAATTGCTCAATTGACCCAAAAAGAGAAAAGAAAGCTACATGGCAGGTTTAAGTAGACTGTAGCACACTGACTATGATGGCCTGTCAATGAAAAGTCATGTAAAATGCATCATCAGAGGCCAAGGGCCAATGAGGTAGCTAGAGTGATTAATAAGAGCTAGTCTAAGCAATGTTCTAGTATCCAAGAAATATTATTCAAGTATAACATTTGTGCAGGATTTATAAAAAGATATTGATGAGAATTATTCCAGTCCATTTTCCATTCAGCTGCCAAGACAAACTCCCTAAAGCTCCAATCTTAGCATTTCATTTCCCTACTCAATAAACCTCAGTGGTTTCCTGTCATCTCTGGGATTATATATAAACCCTCTTTTTGACATTCAATGTCCCTCAGTAATTTAGCTCCTCTTCCTAACCTTACAATCATCTTACCCATTACATTGCTACCCCTTTGTATTCTTTGATCTCATAACAATTTGTTTGCTCTACTTCAAACAAGACACTCAACTCAAGGCTTTGGGAATTTTCATTGACTGTCTCCCATGCCTGTATTGTTCTCCCTCCTCATCTCTGCCTCCTGGAATCCCTACCTCGCTTCAAGTGCCAGTTAAAATCCCAAACTCTACAGGTTCCCTAATCCCTGTTAATTCTCAGTGCTTTCCCTCTGTTGATTCTTTCCTATTTGTCTTTCCTATATCTTATTTGTACATAGTTGTTTGCATGTTGTCTCCCTCACTGGATTGGGAGCTCCTTGAGAGCAAGAAATTTTTGCCATTTTTCTGTCTCTAGCACTTAGAGCCTAGAACACAGTGGCATAATAAATGTTTTTGATTGACTGCCACTAGATGGTATGGCATGAGTTGGGTGGGGGACTTGCAAACCCTATGGGAGGAGACAGTACTCATGCTAGTGAGACTTCAAATACATAAAATTATCAAAATATTCTCAATTACACCAAATCCTGAATAATATATAAATACTGAGAAGTGATTGAAACCAAAAGATTAGAAAGAATAGAGTATGCTGTCTCTCTCAATATATGCAAATCCATCAGCTGTCAGATGCTATCAGCTAAAGTGTTCGATCCTACAGTCTGGTTGGCAGGAGGAGGAAAGATTTGGACCTTGTAAAAAGTCAATATACTAAGCAAAGCCTACTTCAGTTCCTATCACTTACTCTACTGGAATGAAAGCAGTACAGAGAGAGTCCATCCTTCCTTCCTAAGAATCGTTCCCCTTTAATGTAACTAGAGGCAGTAATCAGATCAGTTATGCTTTTCAGAAGCTAAGGCTTTCTTGTGTATTCCTGTCTGATCAGCTTAGTTCTGCACAGGTTTAGGATTATTCATTTGTATACAGAGCCCAGTTTTCAAATTAGCAGCATTAACTACTATTGCATCTGAAATTCAGCCTATAGATGAAAATAAATAACTTTTAATAACACCTCTATAGCCATGAAAAATGTAATGATACAGGAACACAGCATGGGTATACTTGTTACAATCAGTAGGTGCCCAATCAATAAAGCAATGTTTGAGTGAGTTAGTCTGGGAGAAGTTTGGTGGGTTAAAGTTGACTTGAAATAATTAAGAAATAAACAAGAAACACCTCCAAAAAAGAAGGTTGTACTTGAGTGGAATGTTATTGTCAGAAGCTGAACAAACAAATGTAAAGATAGAACAGGATGCAAAGGGATGCATTTCTGAACATGAATAAAGGAGAGTCCTGGTACAAAAATACATTTAAGTATAAAATACTGATAAAGACTATGTGATACACCAGATACAGGGCCAGCTGCAGAGGCAGTGAAGCCTTTGTTCAAATCTTGTCTCTAAAACTATACTGCTATGTCATCATAACCAAATTCATTTACCC
This sequence comes from Pseudocheirus occidentalis, assembly GCA_028646575.1. Lineage (NCBI taxonomy): Eukaryota > Metazoa > Chordata > Mammalia > Diprotodontia > Pseudocheiridae > Pseudocheirus > Pseudocheirus occidentalis. Next base: position 208,787,303 of record CM053594.1, read on the forward strand.
TAAGTTTCTGCCTAAACAGAGTGGCTATATATGTCATTTTGGTAGAGGGACCTGCCACACAAGTGGCAGAGAAGTTCCCTATGAAGACGAAATCTCAAGTCTAAACCCTGCTCCTTTCCAAGCTGCACCCGGCCTGCTGGCCTGCGCGTTGAGCCCCTCCTGCTGAGCTAACTTTCCCTAATCCTTGTTGTTCATGCCTTACTAGATGTGGAGTAGCTGGAGGTGAGGTAGATCTTGTCTCTTGTAGACTGGCTGCAGCTCAGCTTGGCTCCTCCCGGACTGCCCTGAGGCCTGGCCAAGGTTTCAGTCCGGGCTGGCCTTGGCTCCAGGCCTGCCACAATGAGCCCCTGCTGCCAAGCTGCCTTCAGCAAGAGATGTGTTTTCTGTATTTTTGTGAGTTTGAGAGTCCTAGATTTTGTTTAGGGTCATATTTTATGGGTATTTTGGGTGGCTGGGTGGGAGCTGCAGACCCTTGCTGCTTCTATGCCGCCATCTTGGCTAAACCGCTACCACTTTAATGTTATATAGAACTGCTAACAAATTAGTTCCACAATGAATTCCATTAGATTATCCATTAGCAGAACTTGTGTGGTTGGAAAGTTATCATCCAGGGCATAGGGAGTCAAGATGGTGGATTAGTGGTAGCCACCCAGATAAACTTTCCCAGCATTCCCCTTTGAACAACTTTAAAATAACAAATCAAATCAAATTTTGGGGCAGCAGAGCCAACGAAAGGTCAGGGTGAGATATTTTTCCAGCTTAAGAGAAATTCAGAAGCAGAATAAGAGTATAGCACTGAGATGGAGGCCTATGTGATGTCCATGCATGGGGTAGTGACAATAGCAACACCTTCAGCAGTGATCAGCCAAAAGATGAGGAGGAGGTCAAACAACTGATGAGAAAGAGATTACAGGGGACCCTTTTCTTACTCTAAGTAAAGCTGGTGCTGATTAGAAACTCTATTGCCCATAAACAGTTCTGGGTCACAGTTCCAGGGCAGGGAGGAGCACTGGTGGTCACACTTTCAAAGCAAAGAGGAGTGCTAGTGCTTGTGGCTTCAGGGGAATGGGGTCTTTCCTGGATAAAGACCAGGAGAACAGTGACCATACCTCCTTCAAGATCACACCACTTTGAAAGGACCAAAAACTTTCAGATCTCTAGAACTTGCTCTGAAAACTGTAGCATGAAGAAGCCTAAAGCTTGGTACAGCGCATTCCCAGCCCCAGGTGAGAAGAGCCAAACTTTAACACAAAGTTCAAAGTGAAGAAACATGTGGGAAAATAAGCAAACAAAAAAAAATAAGTTAACCACAAAAAGCTGTTACAGTGGCAGGGAAGACCAAGACATAAACTAAGAAGAAGACAACAATATGAAAATAACTACCCAAAAAAACTTTAAAGAAAAATGCTAATTGGACTTGAACCCAACAAGAATTCCTATAAGACTTAAAGAGATAAGAATGGTAGGGGGAAAATTGGGAAATAAATGAGTGATGCAAGAAAATTGCAAAGAATTAACAGCATGATAAAAGAAGCACAAAAATCCACTGAAGAGAACTCCTTAAAAGACAGAATTGGCCAAATGAAAGAAAAGGCTCAAAATCTCACTGAAGAAAATAATTTCTCAAAAATTAGAATTGGGCAAATGGAAGCTGATGATTCCATGAGACTTCAAAAAACAATAAAACGAAGTAAAAAAAATTAAAAAGAAGAAAATGTGAAATAACTAATTAGAAAAATAGCTGATCTGGAAAATCAATTGAAGAGAGACAATTTTATAATTATTGGACTATGTGAAAGTCATGCTCAAAGAAAGAATTTGAACATCATATTTCAAGAAATTATCAAGGAAAACTGCTTTGATATCTTAGATCCAGAGGATAAAATAGGAATTGAAAGAATCCACTAACCACCTCCTGAACGAAAGTCCAAAATAAAAATTCCCAGGAATATTGTAGCCAAATTCCAGAACTCCCAGGTCAAAGAGAAAACACTTCAAACAAGAAAGAAACAATTCAAATAAAGGGGAGCCACAGTCAGGATCACACAAGATTTAGTGATTTCTACACTAAAGAGGCCTTAGAATATAATATTCCAGAAGACAATGGGATTAGGATTACAATCAAGAAGCACCTCCCCAGGAAAACTGATTGTAGTAGTTCAGGGGAAAATGGATATTTAATGAAATAGAGCATTTTCAAGCATTCCTGGTGGAAAGACCAGAGTCAAATAGAAAATCTGACTTTCAGACAGAAGATTCAAGAGAAGCATAAAAAAGGTAAACATGAAAGAGTAATAACAAAGGACTGAATCAAGTTAAACTGTTTATGTTACTATATGGGAAAAGGACATATGTAACTCCTAAGAACTTTATCATTGTATGATAAATGTAAGTCTATCATCTTGGAGTGATTTCCCAAAAAAACGAAAAATGAAGGTATAAAAAAGACTGATACACTGGGAGAAGGGGAAAGTGAGAGGTAGAATGGGGGAAAGAGCTGTAAAAAGAAAGACTTTCACAATGGAGAGGAAAATAGGGGTGGTGCTGTGAAATGCTGGCACCTCATTCTTTCTGGATATAAAGACAGTTATTAGAAGAAAAAAACTTAAGCTATCTATAGTCATTTAGAATTGCTCTAAATCACTATTGATGAAAGAAATGCAAATTAAAACAACTCTGAGCTGTGGGAAATTACAAGAGGGTTCATTTCAGAAAAAAACATGGCAAAACTTATATGAACTGATGCAAAGTCAAGTGAGAAGAACAAGGAGATCATTATGCATATCAATAGCAATGTTGTAATTTTTATTAACTCTGAAAGACTATTGTGATCCAAGACAATTCCAAAGGACTAATGATGAAAACATGCTATCCACTCCAGTGTACTGATGAACTCTGAATGCAAATTGAAGTATAATCTCACTATTTTATTTTTCTTGCTTTTAAAAAATATAGCTAAGATGGAAATGTTTAGCATAATATCACACATATAATTGATATATTACTTGCCTTCTCAGTAAGCGAGTGAGTGTGGGGGGCAGGGATTGAAGGGAGGATGAAAAGTTGAAGCTCAAACTTTTAAATGAAAGTGAAAAATAATTAGATGTAAAAAAAGTGAAAAAAATGTCCAGTTTTTCATAAGAAGTCCAAGAAGCCAGAGACTTTTGTAAATAATGGAATGCTGTCTGTTTTTCTTAACTTACACATTATTTTCCAGCCAATATGAACTACTTTTTAAAAATTTTCCAGCCTCCATGTACCACCATGTACCTTCCATGTACCACCTCCCACCTCAATGCATTTACAGAGTCTGTCTCCATCTTTATCTCTGTGTTTTAGACTCCTTGTTGTCCTTTGAGATAAGGCTCAGCCCAGCCATCAACTTCTTCATGGAATCTTCCCTGACTCTCTAGCTGAAGCTGTTCTTTCCTTCTCAAATAGCCCTGATGCATTTTGTATAGGCCCAAGGGTGAATTGAAGAAAAGTTGAATTTACTTGGGAGAGATGAAATTGACCAACTAGTCTAAAGGAAAGTCCATCCCTGTTGATTATCTTGCTGGAATATTTTACTGTGTCAATATAGAGTCATTTATTAGAGGCTTAGAAACCTTAGAGCAGGTTTCCTCTGCTAGTCAAAATTTATAAGACATTAGTGATAGACACAAACCACAAGAATTGTTATTTCTCTTTTTATGGTAGGTCATTTCAAGCACAGTACGATTGCAACGGCATTTGGGGATTTTTCTATGCCTTTTACTTTGTAACTGGTAGATGTCTATTCTTCCCTGAGTAATAGAACCCTCAGTGTTACTGCAGTAGAATATTATATCATATCAGAAGCCTCCAAAGAACTACTACAATGTAGAAATCATGATTAATGCTTCATGCATTTGGACAATACAGCTACAAATAGTCTTTCCTTCTCATATGCATGTTGCCCACTGAATTGGCAAAGTACAACCCGTGGTAATTACTTACTACAGTCTAAATTTCCCATTCATATTTGGCTCAATTGGAAAGTATGGGAGGATCATCGCAGAGAAAATTACAGCTTTCTTGACCAAAGTACAAAGAACAGAAATAAGCATGGAGAGATTTTTTTATGTGCCCTTTTCTTTTCTGAGGGCATGAAAGAATTATCCCATTATTAGATCACATGATAGAAGTGGGACCATAAACCATACTCAGTGGGCACACTTGAAGGCATAGCAGTCAGACAGTGATGTCCTAGGATTTAGTAGAGGCAGCTAGATGGTAAGGTATTGAGTACCCAATGGAATTGGGAGGACTTGAATTCAAATCTTTTCCTTAGACACTTAGTAGCTGTGTGACTCTGGGTAATTTAATCTCTGCTTCAGTTTTCTCATCTGTAAAATGGGGAAAATAATATTTTCCTCTTATGGTTGTTGAGTGAATCAAATGAGATAAGATATTTGAAGAGCTACATAAATTATGAATTGTTACATATTGGGGTTGCTACTTTTATTAATGTTAGTATTATTGGGATATGTGAGAAGTAAAGATTAAATTTCACTGCTTCAAGAACTTCATAGAGACACTAAGGGATTGGAGTGTTAGTGAAAATGGTAGTGTCTGAAATTTATTGCCAACAGATTTGAAATTTCATTAGGAATTCAAGGAAGTCAGAAGGTTCAGAGTATTGTTACAGGAAAAGAATCCAATATATTCTATCTAAAACTGATTCTCTAATGACCAAAATAAGGTCAACAAATCCATGTAATACATATTAACTTACCAAATGTCCCTTTTTAATAAAATAACAAAATCCAAAGGCATTAGAATTGGCAAGGGAAAAGGAATTCTAACTTTTGTTTAAAATATTAAGGTGTAGAGGCCATCAGACCTCTTTTGCCAACTCTTTGAAAGTTTAAATAGGGGAAAACTAATTACCAATAACATCTATATAGCACTTGAAGAGTAGAAGGACCAAGCATGTAAATTGGGTCATTTGACACAATATGTTTTTTTTACATTTTAAAATAATTTTACTATAATTTATCCATGCAAATGTACTTTAAATAGAAATAACTATAAACAGATATTTTAATTTTACTTTGAATTTTTTTATCCTACCATGTTTCAGGTGTATAAATAGCAAAGCTTGGTCTTTCAGATATTTTTAAATTTTAGTCATATGATGTCATTTGAACCTCACAACAATCCTATGAGGTAGATGATATAATTACCCTTATTGTGTCGATGACAAAACCAAGGCTGAGAAAGTTTAAGTGGCTTCCTGAGGGTTACACAGTGAGTAAATATCTAAAGATAGGATTTTAACTCAGGTCTTCCTGACTTGAAGTTTGGTTCTCTATCCACAATGCTGCTTCAGTCATGTTGACAACACTTATAGGGCAGTGATGGTCCCAGAGAGTATTTTGATCCAGCAAGTCATAGAGTTAATGAGTACACACATAGAAAATCACTGACACATCCTATTCAGGAATGGTAGTGCATTTTTGTTTATTGTTCCTAGACAAGAAGTAGAGAGAAGAGGAAGACAAAAGAGTAAAAGGAGAAAAAAAAACAAACCATGGAAATGGCCGGAGTGAATCATAATATGTCTTGGTGTACCTAAAATGGTGGACTCTCACCAGTCAGCAGCACAAGGGCCTACCACTTGGGTGAGAGTGCTAAATGAGAGGTAGAATGGAGTAGCATGTCTTGAAGATCTTATGGGTGATCTAGTCTAACTTCCTTCTTGTACAGATAAGGAACCTTAGGCCTAGAATGGTTCAGTCACTTGCCCAGTGTCATATGGGTAGAAGGTAGCAGAGCATGCATTTGTGTCCAAGTCTTATCACTTCAAGTCTAGTGCTCCTTCTGTGACACCCAAGTACCTAATAACTTTATATTAGGGATCTCTTTCAGTTTAATTGTGTAATTAAAAAATGGTCAAATTCATTTATTGTCACTTAAAAAAATGTATAAATGAAGCTAGAGAGTATCCTCACTCACTATTTGGTACTTCGGACTTCACTCATTTGCTACTGCCTAATTAAGACCTGATATCACTTCTGACTTTATTCAACTTGTGGGGGCCATCTCCAGTTGTTCTGATCTATATCTTGCGATTTGACCCAGATAATTCTGAAGGAGGTGAGACTGGTGACTTTGCACAGCCTTCCCTCACTTAAATCTAATTCACTTATAAGTCATGACACCAGCTTCCTGATCATGGTCCTCCTCAAGAACTAAGGACAAACAACAACAATAACAACCATATTCAACTTTTTAATTAGCAACAATCATGCCTTCCATCTTAAAACTTGAAAGGGCTTAATTATAATATTTAGATAAGCCAGATCACTCCAAAAACCCTACCTACATAAGAAAGTCTTTACTGGTGCCTTTTTTATATCAGCCTTTTCACTGGAGCCAGCAGCATTATTGTCAGAGTTCCAAAAATGATTGTTAATAGATAAATAGATACAAATAAATAGATACAAACAGACAAGTGATTGAACACATATTATATAAGCTTGGAACACTGTCTTATACCTGGTTTGGCAAGTATCTAGTGAGAAGCAATTTTAAACTTCTAAAAGATCCACGCCAACATCCTAATAATTGATGTGGATTTCCAGCAAAATGTTCTTCTTAGAATAAAGTTTCAAGAACATAAGGGAAAACATAAGAAATATTTAATAACATTTTCTTTTCTGATAGCACTGAATTTTGTAGTTATAGACAACTTATAAATCACCTAGTGCAACTCTCATTTTTTTCAAGTGAGGAAACTGAGACATAGAGCCACTGTCTCGTCAAGATCTGTTGCTCAATGGCATGATCAGTTTTTTGACCTAAGAATTAAAAAGCTATTTTTGTAGCACTCAGAAAGGTAGACAAAGATGAAAGGGAAAAATGACAAGGTGAATATTTACTTTTTAAACTTCTCTTCAGTGGAAGAAACAATATAATTATCAGTAACAATCATTTTTGGAACTCTGACAATAATGCTGCTGGCTCCAGTGAAAAGGCTGATATAAAAAAGGCACCAGTACAGACTTTCTTATGTAGGTAGGGTTTTTGGAGTGATCTGGCTTTTCTAAATATTATAATTAAGCCCTTTCAAGTTTTAAGATGGAAGGCATGATTGTTGCTAATTAAATATTTAATTAATGGTTATTACCAGTAGCGTATTAGTTTTAGTTTAAATTTATGATGCAGTAGAGTTATGATTTTATGTGCTGTGTATATACTTTATGGTACATTGGGGCCCCTTCAATACCAACATGTACATACATTTATGTCTATTTTTACAGGACTTAGAATGCAATTTTATTTTAAATGATTACAGAGGCTTATACTTGCATTTTTGTTTTTATGTCATATTGTTGATTTTTCCTATATTTCATCTGCTGCCAAGTCCTTAAACAGGAATGAAATCCCAGTTATAGCACTGGCCATTCCAATTAATGATGTGGTTTCAGGGAAATATAGCAGGAAAAAGGAAGACTGAATGTTCTGTTTTAGAGCAAAATATGAAGCATCAAATGTTCTTGATTTTCCTTACTGTCTGATAATGATCATCTTAAGGTTATTTAATTAGATATAGTTCAGGTAACGGGAAAAAATATCTCTTGGTTGAAAAGTATAAGTTAGGGCCCCACTCTGTCAGCTCCACACTACAAAAGAAATCAGGTTTCTGAAAGTAATATCTCCTTTATCTTTGTCAGAATCACAATCCAATAGAAAGAAAGCAAGGAGTGGCCAATGGAAATTAAGAGTTCGACTGCATGAAGCATACTCTTTCTTGAGTGATCCATACCTAGCTAGGGGTTTTGTCTGTATCATCATGATGGAGCAAATATCATAATGGTAGATACTTGGAGTCAGCTCTGAAAAATGCATTCCAAATATTACATGAAAAGAGTTAACACATATTTAATAAACTTTTTAAAGGAATGGAGTGTGAACCAGTGTTTTCATTGATACTGGGAACTCTCAGAAGAAAAAACTCTGTATTAATATGGGTTGACCCCCCCTCTCCAATTTTTTTTATCTTTAAGGGTTGCCCAGAATACTGAGAAGTTAAGTGACTTAACAAGGATGATACAGACAATATATGTCAGAAACAGATCTTGAATACAGGTTTTCTTGGTTCTGAGTTCTGCCATTTTGTAGCCACTATATCATGCTCTTCTCTTTTTAAACCACCTTTATTAGCTTATTTGTTGGTTATCTAAATGTGAGATCTTTCTCCAGTACTTAATAAATGGACACAGTACTCCAGAAAGCCAATAATTTTCAGTCTTGATGTATTAACTATAAATTTAGCTAGAAAATAAAAAGAAAGCCATGGCTAAATGTTAAGATGATTTACACATTATTTTTAGGGAAGCCTATTGGGCAGAATTGGTGTTGGAGTAGATAGATACAAATGTAACTTCAATAATCATTTCATAGAATCTTGCCTACTACATGTGGTAGTGCTTATAATAAGAGAATTTGGATTCCCCTGTGGAAGTTTGCTAGGGTCCGCAGACAAGAGTCATATGCGGTAGTAAGACATGAATGGATGTATATCATTGGTATTTGTGACACCACAGGTACAGAGAAGTATTGAAATATTTAATAAGCTTTTTGATATTTTACCTAGATAGTTTAAAAGAAAACCATACAAAAAAGAGCTTAAAAGGATGGATTTCATTCATTCACAATGGTAACATAAAGCTTATACCTCTGTGAGAGAATATAGAAGATGTAATTAATTCTTTGGGATTTCTTTCTTCTCAAAATTTACTTATTCTGCAGTTGTATGGATTTGCTTGTTTTACTTAAGTAATTTCTCACTGATTAGTATGCATTTATGGAGCTAAAGTAATTATGTTGAATTACTATATATTGAGAGTTTAAAATCTACTAATTATACATTTGCAACTTATAATTGTAGCATAAATCTGATAATATTATACTGTTTACACTGTGTATGATAATTGCTGTTGCATATTATTAGATGTAAGTTGGGATGCTGGGTAGTATTGATCTAAATAAACCACTTAGTCCATAAAATTGTTAGCATTTGGACATTCTGAAAGTGCTATAAAGTCATCTGTTACAATTTTTAAATCTCAAAATACTCTTTATTATCTTCCTTTAAAATACATTTTCAAAGGAGGTAAAACTTGATTTACAGTATTAGATGAGAAAACAATAATGACTTCCATCTTCTAAATTCACAGCACCTAAAGGACAGGGGTCTAAACGTAATTCACTGAACTTGGAGTTGCAACTACAGTATCTATGTTGTTATGTGACCTCTGCACAAATAGCATAACCTCTTCGAGCCCCAGTTTCCCCTCTCTAAAGTTAACATTAATACTTGCCTGGCTAGCTTCACAAGGCTGTTGTGAGAGTTAAATGAAGTAATGTCTGTAAAGCACTTTGTGAATGGTAAAGTGCTATATAAATATCAGCTATTGTTTATTATTACTATCTGTGAAAGCATTTTGAAGACCAAGTGGCATAATCTATGAGATGCTATTAACTTTCAAACAGAATTCTGTTTATTGGATATTTGAATTTATATATCCATAGTGACAAATATTTTTTCCAAAGAAATGCAAACTTGAATTGGGTTGTACTACAATGAATTAGATATGGCATGCATTTGTTACTATTAAAAGATAAAAATAATCCAATTTCATGTTTAGACCTGTGAGCCAAACTTTTTTGTTTTGAAAGAGTATTTCCCCTCCAACATTTTCCATAGACAAGACAAGACAAGACAAGACAAAGAAGAAACAGTCCCTACCCTCACGGAGTTTACGTTCTATCTGAGGAAACAGAACCTAGATATAGAATTAAATGACATGTAACCATGGTAAATGGAATGTAGTTCACTTCCAACTGGGGAGATCCCACAGACATTCCTTAGAAGATGGCATTTAATGCTTTAAATCACTATTGATTTGAGAAATACAAATTAAAACAACTTTGAGGTACCACATCTCACCAGTCAGATTGCCTAAGATGACAAAACAGGAAAATAAAAAGTGCTAAAGAGGATGCAGGAAATTAGAACTCTAATGCATTGTTGGTGGAGCTGTGAGCTGATACAACTATTCTGGAGAGCAATCTGGAACTATGCCCAAATGGCTATAAAAAATTGCATACCCTTTGACCCAGTAATACCACTTTGGGGGTTGTATCCCAAAGTGGGGAAAAGTGGGAAAAGGACCCATATGTACAAAAATATTTATTGCAGCTCTCTTTGTGGTGGCAAAAACCTGGAAATTTAGGGGATGCACATCAATTGGGGGAATGGCTGAACAAGTTGTGGTATATGAATTTAATGGAATACTATTGTGCTATAAGAAGTGGGAAGGAGATGGACTCCATAATTACCTGGAGAAGCATATACAAATTGATGCTAAGTGAGAAGAGCTGAACCAGGAAGAATTTGTACATAGTCATAGACACATCATATGTGTGATGACCAACATTGATAAACTGGACTCTTCTCAGCAACACACAGTTAAAAAACAACTTTACAAGTCTCAGGATGGAAGGAGATATATACATTCAGAGAAAGATCTAGAAAAAACAGAGTTTAAATGGAGACTGAAGCAATACATACTATGGTTCTTTAAAAAAAAAAAAGAAGATGGCATTTAAGCTGAGCTTTGAAGAAGATTCAATCAATTCAATCAATCAGTCACCAAATATGTACTAAGCTCTTACTATGTGTTGTGCTAAGTGCAAGGAATACAAAGTACAGCTAGGTCCAAATTACGGAGAATAATGAATCTCGTGAAATAATTGCATTATAAAATTTATCCTGAATATTTCCATTGATCTGGAAGCAATTACCCTATTTTACATAATTATAACTCCAATTCTCCAAATTTGAATATATGGGACAGCTTCATGGGATTCAATATTTGCACTAACTTAGCCATAAAAGGAAAAACAAGTTCTGTCTTCAGAGTATTTGCATTTTAACTGAGGAGGCAACATGTGCGTACGTGTGTGTGTGTATGTGTAAGAGCTGAAATTTATATATACCTGTAGAAATTCAAAGACATCATTATTAATTAAGGACAACAGAGTAACTTGAGGAAGGGAGGGTGTTTTAAATAAATGCTTTCCCTTGTCAATGCAGATAAAAAGAATACTAATTAATAAATTTACCAATTATTCTTTCCTCATATTGAACCATGAAATATATTTATATATTTTTAAAATGTCAGTACTAGATTTAGACTCAGATGACCTGGATTCTAATATAAATTCTGCCACTTACATGACCTTTGGCATATAACCTTGGATGATGGGCCTCAGAGCTGGAATACACCTTAAAAATCATCCACCCCCAGGCCCTCCCTCATTTTACAAAGTGGTGGATTAACGCCAAAGAAGATACCCAACTCACACAACTGGCAGGTTGTGAATGGCAATGTCAAAATTCAAACCCACATCTTCAGACTACAAGTCCAGAGCTATTTTTCACTATGTCTTTCTTTGTCTATTTCATGATGAAAATAATAAGGATAACTATAACAGTATAAACCATCACAGCTAGTATTTATATAGCGCTTAAGGTTTGCAACCCATTTTCCTTGTTTAATTTGAGCTATTGAATCAGGTTGTTGCTGGGATTAAAAGACTTGTACATTTTACATTTTGTAAACCATAAAGTTGCATGTAAAAGAATTTATAACCTATTAAATATATTTTTAGTATTGATAATTCAAACACAAAGATCCATACTCATATATACATATATGGCAAAATATGTAGACTTAGCAACCAAGGGAATTTTTCATAAACATTTTATGCCAGGGCCTAGATGTTATGATTCACCCTTTTTGGCCTAAGCTTTTCTTTCCTAAGGCAAACAATTTCTATCTTATTTTCCCTTTTCCCAACTGGCCTGTGAAACTTGTCTCCCTGTATCTCTGCTACAGCCTGTGTTAGAGAAGTCTTTTTTCCCCAAATCTGTCAACAAACTCCCCTTGTTTTGCATCTTCAAAACAAAGCAAAGTTATAGAGATGTGAAGACATTTCCCTGCAGAGATGCTTGGGAAAGTTATCCCCACACTTCTCACAGCAGGCTTGGGAGGGATTTTACAAGAGAAGACATTTTCATAAACAAATTTTTAAATCTTTTTTTTTAATATCACTCATATCTAAGCTTTCCCAGATATTCAGATCTGGCTCCCCAGAAGTCAATAGCTTGATGAAGGAACATTTCCCTGAAGTGTTAGAAAGCTGTCTCCCTCTTCTACAGTTGTTAGGGTTTCATTAGTATGTGTTCATTATCATCATAAAAAAGAAAATTCCAACTCATATTTGGGGCAGTTACTCCTGGAAAACATTTCTCATAAACAAGAATTAGAAGAACAAAAATACCATTTGAGTTTGAGACAACATAAAAAACATATAATAGCAAATGTTAAAAGTAACTACTTTGTGGGTAATGAATTAGTCAATGTTAACTAACCCCTTCTGTACCTTGCTTCTGTGAAAACCAACCTTAATATACATCTATCTATCCATCTGTCTGTCTGTCTGTCTCTATCTATTTATCTCTCTATCTATCTCTCTATCTCTCTATCTATCTATCTGTCTGTCTGTCTGTCTGTCTACCTACTATCTAGTTATATAAATATTTACAAATTATTCAAGTAAAGCAAGAGAAAGCTTGTATTAGAAATGGGAGAACTTTATACTAAAGAGGCAGCTTCAGAGGTAAAGAATAATAGGGAAACCATCAAGATCTTTTCTGGCCTTTCATGCTTAGAATTCTAAAGTCAGTCTAGTAAACAAGCATTCATTAAGCACCTATCTCTCTCTTTCTCTCTCTCTCTCTCTCTCTCTCTCTCTCTCTCTCTTTCTATCTATCTATCTATTTATCTATCTATCTATCTATCTATCTATCTATCTATCTATCTATCTATCTATCTATCTATCTGTGTGTGTGTGTGTGCCTGGAACTGTATTAAGCACTAGGGATCCTACCGCCCCCTCCAGAAAAAAGCCAAGAAACAATCCTTGTTCTCACAGCCTAATGGGAAAAGCAAAAGCAAATGACCATATAAAAACAAGATATATACAGGATAAATTGAAGGTAGTCCTGGAGAGAAGGTAGATGAGTTTCATGTGTACAAGGAATAGTGAGGAGGCCAAAGTCACCAGATCATAGTACAAGAAAAGGAGGAAGTGAAAATTGGGAAGAACTCAAGTTATGAAGGTCTTTAAAAACCAGAGCACAATTCCATGTAATGAGAGATTTCTTGAAATAATGTAAGGATTAAAGACCTGCTGATGTATTTTAGCATCAATTTTATAGAATCTTAAAATCATCGATTTAGATCTAGAAGGGGACATCTACTTCAACTTCTCATTTTACAGGTAAAGAAATTGAGGCATAGAGTGGCTAAGTGACTTCCCCAGCCTGTTACAGTTAGGAATTATGTGAGGCAGAATTTAAACCCAGGTCTTCCTGACTTCTAGGCCATTGCCTTATTGCCATGCTGTTTCTCAAAAATTACAGGAACTGAAGGGTAGAAATGAAGCACTCTATCACCAAATAGCTATGGATTTGGAGCTTGCAGCCAAGACATTTAGAGCATTAGAAACAATCAAAACTTCATGTTAGCCAGAAGGAGATATCATTCATGTCTTTTATAAAAAGACTGATCACAACCAGGTGTAATGGCAATGGAATTTAAAGATCCCTTGTATTGGCTTGGTTTGGGGGTTAAGTGTTAACACCCAGAGTTTGTGAATCACACTTGTGGGATGGACTTGTTAAAGTGAAGAGTGAGGGCTGAACTGGGAGGAGCTGGTGAGGTGGATTCAGAGACAGGCCCAAGCAGAGGAGGCCAGAAGAACTTTTGGGGAGCAGTATAATAGAGACAGAGAGAGAGAATTTCTGGAGGCCAGAGTGGCTGAAAGACTGCTGAGGGCCAGTTGGAGCTGCCCAGGACTTTTGAGAACTGCCACCCAGAGATGCCAAGAACTGAGGAGGCATGGGTGTGATGCCAGTCTTTTGTCTGTCTGTTTTGATGTTGTTTTGCCAGATTTATCTGGTGAAGGACAATGCTGTTGTTGCAGAGGACCTGGAACCTTGCTGTTGGTTCAGAAGTCCTGAAGAAGGATTTTCTTGTTGTATGTGTACAGAAATCCTGGAAGAGGGTCTTGCTGATGCTTTCAGGGGTTCTGGGACTGTTCTGCAAGCAGAGAGTGAACTGATGAGGACACTGGCAATGTATCTTGTGGCTTTGTTAAGCTTTGTCTCCCCAGGAACAGAGATTGCCTCCAGTCAGGATGAAGAAAAGACTTCTCCTTGGGTATTATATGCTGTGATGAAATCTTAACCTTTTATAGTTTAGGAGTAGATGGCCTTTTGTCCTCTCCACTGTCCCTTTTGAAGAAGTGCTTGGCATTAACTGATGATAACTGTAATTCAGTTGTGATCCAGCAGTGGGAAACTTTTGACTTTTTTGTGCTCTGTAACTGACTAAATCAACATACTTTGTTTATGATTGGAAACTAATCTCCATTTCACAAGAGAGACTTTGTGATTGACTAAATCAGTGTACTACCCAGCAGTGGAGTAGTACTTGGTTTGAATTGAGGACTTACTAAATTATTGAATTACACATGGTGAATGCTGTATTTTCATTTTCTCTTTTCTGTGAATGTTTTGCCTTAATTTGTCACTGAATAAAATGTAGAGTTACTATGCTGGCATTCCAAGCCTTGGAAGTTGCCTTTGCTTAGCATTACACCAGGTTAAACAATCACCCATTTAAAAGACTGTAATAATTTATATTTATATGATATAGAGGTAACAAAGGCATTTTAAAAATCTTCCCACTTCAGGCTGAAGCAATTAAAATATAATTGGGGAAAGTTTGACAAAATAGGTAAGAATACAATACAAAGAGATAATGTTCATTTGTGGTTTTCTAAGTCAATATGCAGACTACCAGGGATTCCTTTTCAAATTTGATACCACTGCTCTAAGGTTTGAACTGTTGTTTCAATCCTCACAACAATTCCATGAGATTAAGGATGCAAAAAAATGGTATCCTTTTTTTCAAATGTAGGAATTAAAAGGTACATAAAGGTTGATCAACTTGTCCTAGTTCACAAGTTTAAGAACTATGCACAACACTGTACCTAGTTTCACTAGAGACCACAACGTATGAAAATACAAAGTTCCTACCTTCAGGTAGCTTATATTTCTTTTGTACTAAGGAGGAATTTATTTTTTAATTAATTATTTTATTTATTTTCTTGTTTACATCATTCATTTCCACCAGATTTTGAGTTACAGAATTTTCTCCCTGTCTTTACCCCACCCAATCTCCAGAACAGCCATCCCACCGTAAAGCTCCTCCCTTAATCTGCTCTCTTCTATGTCCTCCCCCAAC
>CM053594.1:208803212-208838587 GCA_028646575.1 Pseudocheirus occidentalis
TGAATTGTTGATACTGTGAATATTGTACTGAATCTTGATTTTGTAATGGAATAAACAGAGTGTTCACTAATACTGTGTAATCCAAATCTTAAAAGCTGTTCACAGTAGCATTCTCTCAGGAATCTACTGTTGATTGGCTTTACAGGTGTTTAGCCCAGTGCCTGGAA
Organism: Pseudocheirus occidentalis; assembly: GCA_028646575.1. NCBI lineage: Eukaryota > Metazoa > Chordata > Mammalia > Diprotodontia > Pseudocheiridae > Pseudocheirus > Pseudocheirus occidentalis. The sequence goes on from CM053594.1 coordinate 208,803,380, forward strand.
TGTTAGAAGGGAGGGAAGCATTCAGGATTATTGGTTTGGGGCCTTGCACTTTAATCCCAAAGGATAGCTGTGATTCACGAACAGTTGCAGGGATGTACCTAACTGTCCATTCATTTATTAACTACTTAATTTTGAGAGACTCATTCCACTGCATACAGTCATCTATGTTCAATCTTGATGGATTTTAACAGAGCTATCTAGTCAGTAATTTTGACATTTCTAGAAAATAAAATCCTATATTTTTCTCCTTATTAATAACAGTCTATCTGTCATGAAAAGCTTTTGTTCAACCACTTCTCCTTTCTACCCAATCTTTTAAAAAAAGAATAGAAATGTTTTCTGCAACAAATTTTTAATAATGATAGAATATTAATAACTACAAAGAATAACAATAACGGAAGACTCTCAAGTCTGCAGCTTTGAAAGAACAGTGTGGTCTACATGCTTTCTATTTGTTAAGCAAGAAATATGGTTTGTATTTGGGGGATAAAAATCATTGGAGCAAATTCACTTAGACAATTCAATCAACAAACATTTTGGGAGCATCTTTATTGTGCAAAGCATTGATATTCATGCCATTTTTATATTTTTAATTTGAAAAACAGAAATTCATCCCCATCATCATGAGAAGTAGATTTATACTACTGAAAACACAGTGTAGTTCAGGATGAAAACTTAGAGCTCTTCAGCATTTTCTACAATAAATTTTGGCCATGGCTACATATCGTCTAAAGAAATATAACTTACTTAGTGCTCTCTATTCTTTGGGAAGGAGTCCAAAAGGGTGGATTTCAGCAAGCATGGATCAGATAATCCTTAAGTACTCTTTCCCAACTGTTTAGCAAGGCAGTGTTAAGAGCACTGCATTTGGAGAAACAGTTTGTGATCTTACTGATTACTTATCTGTGTCTAAAGCCACTTTCTCTTTCTGGCCCATGGTTTTCTAATTGGTAAAATGAGTGTGCTGGGTTAGTTAGTCAATAAGATTTCCTTCTATCTCTTTGTCAATAAATCAATATGTGTAGTCTATGATCATTTCAACTCATCTCTAACATGTATTTTTCATGACTACTTTTGATGTACACACCAGATTATTCATGCTTTCACACGTTATTTTTAAGATTCTACTCACAGTAGGATCTAAAATAAATATTGCTTTCAATGACATCTATCCTAAATTGAAAAAATCCCAGACAAAGCAAGGTCACTGAGAATGGGAAATGCTTCATATATAATACTTAACATAGAGTTGCACTCAACTGAGCATTTCATGGTTTCCTGTTGTTGTTACTGATGATTATTAGGATTGTTAGTCACTAAGGTAGGTATGAGTCTCATGTCTAGTATATACTAAAGACAATTATGAAAAAAAATTGGAAGATAAAACTAAGCTACTGGAATGGAATGGTGGTCAAAACTGAGAAATCACTTGCATAAATATCTTCCCTGGTAGTCTATCCAAAAATGGCCTTCTGATTAAGCTAGTTTAAAATACATAGATGTTTGTATGATAGAGCAAATTAAAACCACCCTTATTCTAACAAAAAAAGTTCAGTTGTTACCATCCCTTTTAGGGCAAATACTTATTTTAGGGTAGTGGTTGAAACAATGCTGTGTATCTTAATATAGCAGAGCAGAACAAAAGTTCAATAAGTGAATATGTTTTGCAAACTCAACCCTGTACTAGATGCTGATCAGGAGAGGGTTAGAGGCAGGAGAACAAAATTTAGATAAGACATAAACCTGCCCTCAAAGAGATTACAATCTAATAGCAGTAGACACCAACAAAGATTGCTGAAATATACATATATACATACATATATATACGCATATATACAATATATATAATTACATAATGAGTAATAATATAGTTACAAAACAATGTATTATATGAAGTCTGAAGGGAAAAGCTTCCCAGAGGAAGTAGAATTTGAATTGACCTTTAAAGAATGAATAGGTAAAAAGACATTTTCCCCTCTACTTCCAGGGAGAGGAAACAGCCTCAATAAAGCCCATAAGGCTAAAAGTGCATGGTATATTTGGAAGCCTGAGAACTCTACTGCTTTACTTTTTTCTTTTAAATTAATTTTTGTTCATTTTTAGTTTACATCATCTATTTCCACAAGATTTTGAGTTACAGTTTTTCTCCCCGTCTTTCCCCTACCCCCACCACCCAAAAAAGCAATCCCACTGTACACCCCCTCACCCAATCTGCTCTCTCCTATATCTTTTCCCATCACCCTCTGACTTTCTGGTAAGGCAAGATGAATCTCCCTGTCCCAATGTGTGTATATCTTATTTCCCAGTTGCATGTAAATAATAATAATATTTATTTATTTATTTAACATGTGATTTTAGAACTTTAAATTCTAGATTCTTTCCCTTCCTCCCTCGTCACCCACCCCCACTGGAAAGACAAGCAATTCAATACAGGCCATACATGTGTAGTTATGCAGAACATCTCCATAAAAGACATATTGTGTAACACTGATGATATTTCACTCCTTTCTATCCCGCCTTCCAGTTGTTCTATTCTTTGCTTTCTCCCTGTCCCTTTACAGAAGTGTGTGCTTCTAATAACCCTTAAGGAGACACTGAATAGGTTTTGAATGGAGGAGCAAAACAACAAGCTCTATGTGTAAAAAATGATCTGGCAGCAAGAAGGGGGATGGGAAGGGCAGGGGTCATCATAATGGGTTCAGAATAATGAAGTCGTATATTAGATATGTTCTGATTTGATCATTCAACATAGAAAAGTCTACATCTTTTAAATATGCTTTAAACATGCTTTAAAATAGGTGGTGTAATGAACAGAGCACTGGCCCTTGAGCCAGGAGGACCTGAGTTCGAATCTGACCTCTAACACTTAATACAAAAAGTGGCCATGTAATCTTGGGCAAGTCACTTAACCCCAATTGCCCTAACTTAATCCCTCCAAAAAGCCAAAAACAAACAAACGAACAACAACAACAACAAAACTATGAACTTTAAAAATAGCAATATTTAAAAGAATGTGTTCAAAGAACAACAAAGAGGTTTGGTGAAATTTTGTTTAGGGAAGAAGGAAGCAACAATCATTTATTAATTGCCTTTTCTATGATAGACACTGTACTAAATGTTTGTCAGATATTTCCTCATTTGATCCTCATAATAACCCTAGGGAATAGGTGCTATTATGATCATCATTTCATAGTTAAAAAACCATGGCAGTGGGAGATAAAATGGTTTGCCTAGAGCTATATGCCTAGCAAGAATCTAAGGATGGATTTGAACTCAGTTCTTTCTGTTTCTTAGTCTAGGCTCCACTGTGCCACCTGGCTGCCTGTTTAAAAGGGTAATGTCTTAAAATTGTAGAGAAGGAAAAAAATGACCCGGCACAAAGGTAGTAAGAGTATTTTCCATCATTAGAATCTAGAACCTTTATCTTCAAGACTGTAGGTAAGAGTAAAGATGCTAAAAACAATCAAAAGCAATAAATTAGAACAATTACAATATTGTCAGAATCCCAAGTTCCACTTAATTGCACTAAATGCTCTCTACATTTTTTTTTTCCTCTAGAAGATGTGAGGCCTCTGTTTATTTTAAGGTAATCCATTATTTACTTATGTGATGCTAAACAGTTACTGCCATCTTCTAGGAACACAGATGTTTTGACAAGAAACGATTATTTATTTTTCCCATTAATTGTCTTCAAAAGAAAATGGGCATGGTGTTAACTGAGCTGTCAAAATCCGTTTCACTCGACATTTAATATTTTTTCAGAAATGTCTTTTATGGTATCAGTAGGAAAGCAAATAGTGCGATAAAATCATTTTCTTATTGAGTTTCCAAAACACCTGGCTGCCATGGATTTAAAAAAATTCTAAATACTCACAGGAAAGATTAGTTACTTGTCACGTGCTAGTAATATGCCATCTGTTCAGGGGGAAAAAAAGAAAAATTGTGATAAATAAGATTCTTTTGTCAAAAGGGAAAGCCAGCATAGGGTTGGTAGTGAGTTCCATAAGTTTCAACTTGTGGTTATAGAAGTAGACATGTGAGATGGACAGAAGAACATTTGCAAAAAGCAGAGACACAGTCCGACTGATAACACAGGCTGCTGCTATTTAAATGAAAGAGTTTGCCCATAAATTAAATCTGTCATACATGAACAGTGGGGATCCTGAGTTAAGGAGGGCTCCATAAAGTACTTACTTTCTTGAACCTGCCTCAGTAGAGAGAGAACAGAACAGGTAAGTTTAGTAAAGGAATTGGAAGGCTGCCAGTGTGCCAGGGCTGGGGAAGTTAGTAACAAAAAAGGAAATGCCAGGAATAATTGGTAGCCTGCAGCATGGTATAATTCCAAGATCAAATAAGAAAAACAGGGGGAGCCATCTGGAAAGCTGAATCCCTCAACACAAAGGGGAAAAAGGGTAAGAGCAGATGCTCTGAAGGTCCCTACTGAACTGGTTACAAATGGTGGAGGAGAAAAAGGGCTTCAGACACAAATCAAGGTTTCAAAGGGGTCAAATCAATGGATTAGAGACATTAGGAAGAAGTACAGGATGGGATCATCAAGGATGAGCAGTTCTGGTGTCTGATTCCTTAAAAATTCTGTTTTAAGCCTGAAATTCCATACACTAATGAGACAGGATGTCCAGGAACAGTCTAACTTCAAGTAGGCTGGTCAGAGAGGAGGATAGTACCATTGAGGTAAGATGTGATGCCCTTTTATATAAGATGCTGGTGTTGCTGAGTTATTTCAGTTCTATCCAACCCTTTGTGACTCCATTAGGGGTTTTCTTAGCAAAGACACTGGAGTGGTTTGCCATTTCCTTCTCCTACCCGTTTTATAGATAAGGAACTGAGGCAAACAGGGTTAAGTGACTTGCCCAGGGTCACACAGCTAATAAGTGTTTGAGGACAGATTTGAACTCAGGAAGATGAATCTACTGGATTCCAGGTCTAGTACTCTATCCACTGTACCACCTAGCTGCCCCTTTTATATAAGATATCTAGGTCCTATAATGGGGATCAAGCATGCCTCTTGCTTTTGTTCATGTCTATGATCTTCATGATCCCATCTACCAAAGCACATCAGTGCTGTCTATGGAGTTATCTTGGCAAAGATACTGTAGTAGTTTGCCATTTCCTTCCCCAGGAGAATAAAGCAAACAGAGGTTAACTGACTTGCCCAGGGTCACAGAGCTAGTGAATGCCTGAGGCCGAATTTGAATTCGGGTCTTTGTAACTCCAGGCCTGGTGCTCTATCCACTGAGCCACCATATCCGCCTCCTAGCCATGTAGCTGCCTCCTCACAGCACAATAATAAGTATTTGTAGTCGCATAACAATAATAAAAATGATCAAAACCATTGAAAGAAGGAACAGGGTAGCACAGCAAGGCTCTGCAGCATATTATTAGTCATGATAGTTATATTTCAGTGTATCCTGGTATGACATTCCTGGTGCTTGGATGCCTGTTGAGCGCATTTCAGTGGCAAGAGATAAGGCTGCAGTCATTGTTGGTGCCTCATTAATAGTACTCAGATCACAGGTGTTTGATGGAATACTTGGCTATTTTTTTCCAGCCAGGGCTGTGCAACATTGGCAATTAGGGTAGCTAAGCGTAAGAAGCGGAGCAATAAGCTCAAGTGACAGGCAAAGGCTGATAAAAATAAGGGCAACAAAAGCAGGCTAGATGGGACCCTTCACCTGGACAGATGGTGCAGTAGGCAGGCAATTATTCTTAGAAAGTAAAGCAGAGCTATCCATGAATCGTAAAGCAAAGAGAAGTAGAGGATGAGACAAAATGTGCCTATAAATGTCCTGCTAACCATTGATTTCATATTGAGGCAGAAAAGTTACCTATTTTTACTTCTCCCCCACTGTTTTCGTTCCTTTACTTAATCGCCTCCATCAGCCTTAACATATGTATTTTATGGTTTACATTATTGTCTTGTATAAGCTTATGTGCTGCTTAATAATTGCTCCCCACTTACTTCATAAGCAACTATCCACTTCCCCAACTATATTGTAAACTCCCTATGGGCAGAAACTCCATGTATGTATGTATATTTGCGTGTGTGTATTTTTTTTCATTTGTTCATTTGTTTCAGATGTATCCAACTTTCTGAGATTTCATTTAGGATTTTCTTGGCAAAGATACTGGAATGGTCTTTCATTTCCTTTTCCAGGTCATTTTTCAGATGAGGAAACTGAGGCAAACAGGTAAAGTGACTTGCCCAAGGTCACACACCTAGTATCTGGGGTCACATTTAAACTCAGGAAGATGAGTCTTCCTGACTTCAAGACCCCATCTAGCTGCCTGGTGTGTATGACATGTGTGTATGCATGTATGTATGTATATGTACATATAATGTGTATGTATACATATGCACATATACATGTATGTACAGATATTCATGTATATGTATAGATAGAGTATATGGGCAGATAAAAACAATCTCTTCCAACATATATGAAGGTGGCTAAAGCAGGTGCTGTGGCATGCTTAGAGTTTGGTGAGACATTAAAGATGCCAAGGTTAGCCATTGCACCCCAGATCGTCTCTAATCATCTTGCTTTTTGTCTTGTCACCTAACATCAACGATTCTGAATGATGAGACTGACAACTCTGTGTAGTTCTGCCTCTCTTAAACACAATTCACTTGCAAATCAGGTTCATCCTCATGATGTCATTGATCCTTTTGATTGATCCATCAAGAATGAAAAACATATGCACAAAATGTACATATGATCTCTTCCATTTCTAGCCAAATCTCCTCCAAGACACAGTTTAGCATATATTGTGATTTTGACATATAAAGAAAACATTTTTTCAGAGCTTGGTTGAAGAAAATATATAAATGTTGCTTCTTTGAAGTAATAATAGAATTTTAGGGTTGGAAGGAACCTCAGCAGCCAGCTATTACAACTCAGTTGGCAGAGTATAAGGAAAGCACAGAAAAATGGGAGGCAGGAGAGCAGAATTCTTATCCTGAAAGAAAGTCAACTAATTTTTGTGGGCTTCCACACTCATGTACAAAAAGCAAGATTGGTAAAGGGAAGAGAAGGATGGATTTCTGATACCCTTCAAACTTTAGAGTATTCTGTAGGCCTATAAGAAAACAAATGAACCAAGCACAAGCACACATGTACACAGGTGCATACACACACACACACACACACACACACACACACACACACACACACTGAACACAAACATGGAGGAAACTTTTTTCACCAATGAAGTGAGAAGTCAATAAAATAAATTAATCTTAAGAAATCCTCTTATGCTTAAGGAGACTTCCCTGGGACGCTTAAAATCCTTTGTCTTCATCTCAGCATGTAACCTTCAATAGTCATCCAAGGAGGATGATACATGAAGAATTATTCCTTTACACATATAAGTTCATCATAGTGCTTTGGGGAAGCTCAGTTCACCAAAGTTATAACTAAGGAGCCTGGCAGCACGGAGTATTTATTTTATATATCACACTATATTTTTAGCAGTTTTTATTTTCACTACATTCAAAATGGGCAGTTTCACCCACTAACTCTTGACTAGCCTGAGTCTCTCCAAAGGTCATCCCACGTTATCTCACTATCAGTCTCTTTTTATGCTTCCCTTCTCCAAGCTTGTTACTCCCTTGCTGGCACTTGCAATGGGGTTGTCTAGCATAAGTTGTCATATCTTTCACAGAGCTTACCAAGGAAAAGCTTTTAATCTGCCAGCTAATTTGTACCATCTGTGGGAAAGTGGAAGCAGTTTAGTACCACAAAGGGCAAAGACATCATATTACTGTTTCCTCCAGGCATTCTCTAGCCTTTCTCAACAACCCCCAGGACAAAGGAAGAAAAATAATTGCTGGCCTGTTGTTCCCTGCTAGTAAGGATTGTAACATCATCATTCCTAGAGAAGGTGAGAATTCTGTATTCAAACCTGGTCAGACAGCATCTAGACAAAAAACTAGATACAAGGATACCACAGAGAAGTTCTAAATAAAATTTTAATTTTAAAGAGCATAAAAACTGTGGCACTAAGCATTAGCCTATTAGTCAGGGCACTTTCCAAGTTCTACTTGATAACAATTAAATCTGGCTTTGCACAATAGCTAGCAGAATGTACAGACCAAACTCTGAAAAAAGTCTAACAATGTTCTCACCACTTAATTAAGCCAAAAATAATTTACTGAGTTCCTGAAGCGTTCATGAGACTGTGGAATGCTGTTAGTGGCTATTTCATTGATCTTAGAGGTTATGTAGCAATTTCCTTTTCAAGACTGGGCATCTGAGGCTTGGTTCTCATTTGCTGCTCGAATCAGAAATTTACATCCATCTGGTTTTTATCTGCAATATCCAAGATTGGTCCAATTGTGTAAAGTGAAATTGACAAACTCACAATGGATACATTTCTTCCAACCACGTGAACACTTTTGCAAACAATGAGAAATTATTCACACAGTACAAAATTATCTTCATTCAGCAGATCACATAAGCAACATGCTCACAATCAAAAACATTTTACATTAGCAATAAACATCAGTCATTTATCTGAAAGGTTCCTATGCTGCTAGATATTTTTATTACTTCATTTTCTTCCAGTCAAAGATGTGAAATAGATCTTTTCAACCTATTATCAATTCTCCTTCAGGTGTGGGGAAATGCAAAGGAATGAAAAAATAGAAGGTAATTGAGACTATCACCGAAAATGCACAGTGACTCCTCACCACACACATACATAGCATAAAGGAAAGGCAGAAAAAACATGTTTCTATAGGAGTAACAATTTTCTAGGTTATATGATATCATCCCGCTTTATTACTATTCCTAAGACATGAAGCAATGCATAAATTTTTAGGTTTTCTCAGAGAGGGAGACTTATTTATGAACTTCAAGGAAATGAAACCTATCTACACTGATCATTTCTGGTTGAATAGAGGATTTAAATGCAGCAAATCAGTAGCAGTTGCCAATCTTTTGAGATTATGGAAGTGTTTTGATGATTGTGTCACTTTGCTCATTTCTCCCAGTTGTTTGAAGGTAATACTATGCAGCAAACTAATAAAGTACAACTTATAAAGATAACTGATTGACCCAGTAACATGGATTGTAAGGCAATGATCACTCAATGCCAGTCCTTCTACTACTGAACATGGATAAAGTCATTTTGACTTTATCTGTCCAGGATTTGCCTCCCATAGATATGAGACTGGCAATGGCTTTTGTTATAAACAATGAAAGGTGATGCAAAAATCACTGAACTAGGAAGTGGGAGAATTCAGTTCTAGTCCGGGTTATGCCGGTAACTAATTCTGTGATCTTGGCTCTTTGGCTTCCTTTTACCTAATCTGCAAAACAGAGGAATGAGATGAACTTCAAAGGATCCTTCCAATAATAATATTCTATTATTCTCTCTGGTTGTATACCTATGTACACGCATGCACACGCGCACACACGTATATACATATACACATACACACCTGAAACAACTAAAGAACATTTAGAATGCAGCATATGAATAAGTACAGGAAGAAATATGTATACATTTGATATTAATTGGCAACAGCTAAGTTTAAAGTCCTCCTGCCCATAGCCTCAGTAGAAAGCTTAGTAATGAAGATATCGATGATGTTGGACTGCTGTGCTAAATCGCTTTGATGGAACATCTGCCTTTAACAGTAGGAATGGCCACATGGTGCGCTGCAGACAGAGGAACTTGGCGGCCATCCTTGGAATATAGCAACTTAAAAAAGAAAAAAGAGGCCTTTCAACTTAAATATCAAATCCAGTTGTTTTTGCATTCAAATTTATAATGTACCTAGTGAAAAACATTCTGCAACCTAGACATGACTTAATATACTTTTATTAATTTTAATGCTGGAGCTTGCACACCAAAAAGATAGTTCTATTATGCCTTCAAATTGTAATAATTATCTGAATAGTTAGGCCCATGAAATTAAAAAGGGAAAGCTTATTTTTCTTCAAAAATATTATATTTCTCTGCCCTCATGTAAGTAATCTCTCCAATTATGGGGTTCACTACCCATTCATGTATAAAATGGGGATAATGAAAGCACCTATGTACTCAGGTTTATGGTAAAGCTCAAAGAGATAATATTCGTAAAGCATTTTGCAGACCTTAAAGTGATATAAAAACTCTAGCACTTATTAACAATCATTAACTGCAAAGGTGTGACAAGATCATTTGCAAAACCTCTTCTTTTCTGCTTCACACCTACATTAAGAAGCCCTTTGATATGTATGTAGACAGTTCTCACAAAATTTGATCAATGTGGGAATGAAACCACATGAGTGAGTAGTTATTGAAATGTCCACAGTTACCTATTTTGTTAATAATAATAATAATATCCATCATTTTTGTTTTACCTAAACGTTATCTCCTCTTAAATATATTGGAAACAAATCCATCATAGTTTTTCAAGTCACTTCAATTCAATATATGTTCCTTAAGCACCTATTGTGCGCCAGGCACTGTGCTAAATTATAGAGACAAAAACAAGAAAAAGAGATTCCCTGCCCTTAAGGAACTTACAATCTAATGGGGGAAGACGATATCCAAAGTGAAAGAAAGAGTCCTCAAAATTATGTCACAGAGCATAAGGACAGATAGTATACTTGTCTATCACAGATATTCTATTTCTATTTCCTAATACAGTCAAACAGGCAATAGACATTTATTCAGTGCCTATATATGTGAGGTACAGTGCTAAGCAGCATGTCAAGTACTGCAGTGGTAGAAGCCAAATGCAGTTATTTATTTAGCCCTGATGAGATAATACAATAGATTTAATCTTCTTTGCAAACGGTAAAGCTCTATGTAAGTCAACCACCATCCTTATTACTGATGGAGAAAGAAGTTTTTATAAAATTTTTAACAAAAGTTTCATTTTTTTTCTGTTAATCTTCATGCACAATTCTGAGAAAGTCACTCGCCTGCTCAAGAATCTTTAGTGACTCTCTACTGATCCCAGGGAAAAAGTCCTCTATTTCATCAAATAATCATTACAGATTTTATACATTTATTTTACCAAAAATGAGATCATTATGTGAAAGTGTTTTTAATTGTGCTAGTATTATTTGTCTTTTAGTTTCTGCCAGTCTCGCATCAACTTTTCACTCATTGGAAGCTCTGTTCCATAGTTGTTTCCATGCTGTTGAATGAACAGTCACTTTCAGCTTGAAGCCCACAGGATAATTTTCATATTTACTCATGATCAGAAAGAAATGCTTCACACTTTAATGTATTGCTGGCAGATGAACTGAACAGTTTAGCTAGTGAGGGAAGAGAGACTTATTCATGGCAATTTCTTCCACCTACCTGTTCCCCTTGCACCTAAGGCTCTTCACTGGTTAGAATGACTGCATAATTAGTACTGCAACTCTCTAAACAAAGCACACAAGTCTGCTTTTGGAAAACTATTGACAACACGCATGCTTCAAGAATTCTAGGCTCACAGCTTGAGCAAGAGATAGATGTATATCCATATGTCACCAGTGAATACATTACTTCTCTGTTTACCTTGTAAAAGGTGTAATGAACAGAATTACACCATGTGACAATTGCACAATGCAAAGCTATAAACCAGTTTTTGGACTGCAAAAAGAAGATATGAAGTTCATGTGGTTGCAACAATTATGTGGTAAAATACAGTATAAACTCCTCTAGTGTCCCTTACAATCTGGCTCCAACTTGTCTTTCCAAACTAAACTTATATTTCCCCCCCTATCATTCTTTCTGTTTCCCAGAAAAAACAGCCTGCTTCTAGAGCTTAGCACAGTCCTTGATGAATTGAAGTTGCTTAATAAATATTTATTGATTGCCTATTCTCCATACACAAGATTTCATCTCCAGCCTCTATTCTTTTGCATAAGGCTATACCTAGTGTGCAATGTACCAAACATGCTCTATGTTTCCCAAGCCTGGAATATTCTTACTCACCAGCTCCACCTTACAAATACCTTAATTTCCCTCAAAACACAACTCAAACACAACCTTGTAATGGAGGACTTTCTTAAACCTCCTGGTTACTAGTGCCCTCCCCAATTACTTTGTATATGTTCTTTATATAATTTCTGTATTTTTAAGCACACAAATTGTTTCCTTCAGTAGAGTACAAGTTCCACGAGAACAAAAAATGTTTCATTTTATTTTTTTTCAAGTGTTTAGCATAGTGCCTAGATACGGAGCAAGAGCTAAATGAATTCACAATGAATTGAACTGAATTCATCCCTAAATGCTCTTGTGAATTTAGTGAATTTAGGTATCTCAGTAAACTTTCTTTTATATCTGTTTGGAGTTAATGAAATAAAGAAAAAATAAATAAATAAGGAGGAAAATAAGAATGAGGCACCAGGAAGGAAGCAGATGTATGACTGACATTGGACAGCCACAAAAGAATTCACAACAGGAAACATGCCCATGTTGGATGCGGTCATCATAGAAGAGAGAGGCTGAGAGGGAAATTGGAATTCAGCAGGAAATAGGGAAAAAGAGACTTAGAGGCCCTGAAGAGGAAGAAAATACCCAATGCTGATGGGATACCTCTGATAACTAATTTCCTAAAAAAAGAAATTTAAAAAAAACAAGCAGAATTACCCTTGAGAGATTTGGAAGGAGTTGTAACCAGTCAAATAAGATTTCTTTTTTTATTATTATTATTTTCCTGAGTCATTTTTATTTTCCAGTCATTCAGTGAGTGTTTAAATGTACCTGTTTTGTCCCAGAACTACACTCAGTGTTGATATATGAAAAATGAGATACATTTGTAATTTTCTTTTTGTTTAAGCTTTGTTGGAAGGGCAATGGGCAAATGCACACATTAATGTGCTATTGGCAGAGCTATGAATTTATCCAACTATTCTGGAAAGCAATTTGGTACTAAAAGTTACTAAACTGTGCATGCCCATTAAGTCAGTATTATCACTACAAGGCCAACAGTCCCATGAGATCAGAGAAAAAGGAAAAGAATCTATATGCCAAAAATATATTTACAGCAGCCCTATTTTTGCAATAGCAAAGAACGGAAAATTAGAGTGTCCACAAATTGAGAAACAGCTGAATAATTATGGTACATCAATATAATGGAATACTGTTTTTTATAATTTATTTTTATTTTTATTTTTTTGCTTTTTGGAGGGCAGTTGGGGTTAAGTGACTTGCCCAAGGTCACACGGCTAGTTTTTTGTGTGTGTGTTAAGTGTCTGAGGCCAGATTTGAACTCAGGTACTCCTGACTCCAGGGCCAGTGCTCTATTCACTGCCCCACCTAGCCGCCCTGGAATACTGTTTTACTGTTAAAAATGAAGACGTTTTCAAAGAGACTTATAAAGATTTGTATGAACTGATGGGAAGTAAGGTAAGTAAAACCAGGCTAATAATTTATACCATGGAATTAGCATTGTAAAAATGAACTGTTCTGAAACATTTGAAAACTCTGACCAGTGAAATGATGCCTAAGAATGTCGCCCACTCATCAGAGGGAGACGATGGCCAAATATGCAGAAAGAGAAATGGGTTTGGGGATATGACCAATGTGGGAATTTGTTTTGCTTGGCTATGCTTTATAATACAACAGCATGCTATTTCTTTCTTTTCCTATTTCTTATTTTTCAGTGGATAGGAGAAGTGGGAGAGAGAAAAATCAATGCTTGATAATTTATTTAAAAATCTTTTTTGTTTTTAAAGAAGTACAATAAATGGGAGTTTCACCCTCAAAAAGCTCACAACTTAGTAAAGGAAAACATACATTCATATACATGAATTAACTAGAGAACAGTTACAGATCAGTTAGGAATAAAACCAAAAAGATGGTTGCTGCTAATTAGCAACATAAAAGAAAACTAATTTGTTTGAAAAATATTAATAGTTTCATTTGACAGGGCAACATTTAATGAGCTTCAAAAATTTTGTAGACTTTGAGGTTTAAAAGAAACCATTATTCTAACATTGCTAGAATCATCACTCCCATTTTCTCTTGCCTAATGAAACACAAACTATCATCCCTACTCTATGCATCAAACTACCACTCCCTGGTTTATCCCTTACTCTTCCTAGTCTTAAAATGACTTCTAGTTCACAGTTTTTGCTTGTACTGTTTAACTTTTAGTTGGAATGTCTTTCCTCCTCCTTTATCCCAAGCTAAAACCTCTACATTCTTTAAGATATGGCTTGATTCTCATCTCCTTTATGCAATTTCCTTCAATTATCCTATTCTTACACTGATCCTGCCTTCTCTGCACTCTCCTCCTTCACTAATAGTGCCACAAAGTCCCTTTTTCTCTAATTATTTCAAGTGTATTATTCTTATTTCCCTAACTATGCTTTTAGCTGTTCAAATTTAGGCACTCTCTCTTGTAATTCCTTTGTATCTTATAATAGCTAATTAGCATATAGTTGGTACTCCATACACATTTATTGATTTTTCAAGAGTGGAAAAAGCAATTTTTTCTTTGGATTTCAGAAACTGTGCTCCATTTGTATTTGGCTGTGGCTAAGAAGTCACCTAAATTGCTCAGTGTATAAAGTGATAGACTTGAGCCAAGAACAACTGAGTTTGAATTCTGTCTCAGCTGTCTACACCCTGTGTTACCCTAGGGAAATCACTTAATCTATTTCAGTCTATTTTTCTCATAGATAAACTGGACATAATAATAGAGCTGATCTCAGAGAGTTGTTGTGAAAACCAATTGAGATCATGTTAAATGTTGTGCAAAACTCCATTGTAAATTTTAAGCATAATTATTAGTGGTAAACGTAACAGAAATCTAAGCTCTCTCAATATTTCTAAACAGATAAATGAAGAGACAGAGCCGAAATGAGTAGGACTCAATCAGTTTGATGTAATAATAAAGTTGCAAGATTTTGATTCTACTCCTAGCTGAGCCGCTAACTAGTTGGATGACCTTGAACCAGTTACAGCTTCTCTGTGACTCAGTTTCTGCAGGTAAATCATCTCTAGGGTCCTTTCTGCCTTAAAATATGGTATCTATCATTTTACTCATGAATGACAGCTTAGGCAAATAGCATATTCCATGTGGTTTGTCCCCATATACAAACTATGCCTGTATGAAATGGTTCACTTTAGCTAATGTCAACCATAAAATGTTATGTTAAAGGCTGGTCTTGTTCCTTAAATAAATCAAGTTCTAACCTCCTGATATAAGGTCTTAGAAGAGGCTTCAACCATGATAAGACATAATAAAAAGAGAAAATAATTGCTAAACTGAAAATCCTTGTGCAGACAAGGACACACAGAGAGAAAAGATTTGCCATAATATACTCTCCCAGTCCTTGTTTACCCAGGGTTTTATGGTTTTATTAGATCAGCATCCTGACTGAGTCCTAAATCATTTGGCCTATGTTAATCCTTAATAAAGAGGAAGAACTACAGGAGAGGTATGGTGAGTCTAGTTGTGATACTGCCAATTAACAAGTGTTTTATTGAGATGCTACTGAACTTACTCCTGAGTTTCTATGTTATACTTGTCCATTTGATTGTCCTTAAAATGCCACACAGAATATATTTATGTTCTGAATTGTCCTTGAAATTAACATGATTTTGAGAATTTCATGGCACCATTAGAAAAGTCAAGGGTATCATAAGCTGAATTTGGAACTCACTGGCCTACTTTAAGCAGGATTCTGTCCTAAAATATATGCAATAGATGTAATAGATCTTGCCCTTTTGTTTACACTCCAGACTTTGATAGTTACAATCAAAATAATATATTACTGTGGCAGTCCCTATCAGCAAGAGGATAATGGGAAATATAGTTTTCCTCAGAAAGAAGGAGAGACTGAAGGGCCTCCAAAGGTGGGAGACCCATGTAGAGGAGAGGAACCTAGGCCTATTTACATTCCAAAAGTTACCTGAATCCAACTGATCTGAATATAATCATATGCATTTGGAACTTTATTTAGCCAATAGATTTACTTATGGAGGGATCTCACTGGATAGAATTTTCAAGCATAGTGGGGGAGCTTGATCCCTCTTGTATAGAATATTAAGAAAAGAAGACTTCCTAGAGAAGGTGATCTTTGACCCAGCTCTTGGAGGAGCTGATAAACATGAAGTAATGGAGTGACAGGAAGAAAATATTCCCCAAAAAGGAATGGCATGAGTAGGAGGATGAATCAATACATTTCATACTACTGTCAAAAAAGTAGATTTTGTAAAGGGTTAAAGGGCAGAAAAGAATGGATGAAGCATCGTATGAGAAAGGAATGGAATGTTAGTTTTGAAAGCTTGCACTTAACTTGATAGGCCATAGAGAGCCTCCTTAGGGATCAAAAACATGAGGTCTGATGAAAATTATTCTTCGGTAAATGCATAAAATGGATTGGAGTTAGAAGAAAATGAAAGCCAGGAGACTATTATAGTGATTCAAAAATGGAAGTTCCTGGTGAGAAGGAATTGTTTCATTTATTGTATTTGTTCCATTCATTATATTTGCAAAGTAGAATACCTAGCACATAGTAGGTGACTAATAAACGCCTGTTGGTTGAATAATCATACAGTAATTTTTCATAGTAAGGAAGGATGTGAAATAATAACTGTATACTTCTTGGGATAGGAGGAGGGAGGAATGTAATGACTCCTGGTTTAAATTCATTATTATAGTAATGCGTCTAAAAGTAGCACTACTGGCTAGACTGTTCAAGCTCATTCCAGTAAACCTTAAGACTGCCAAAGTCCCTTTTACTTTGAAAGTATTTATGTTACGTTTTAAAAGTTAGTTTAATGCACCATGAGTGCATAGCTTCATTGTAAGAATCATAAAATATACTAACCAACAGACTGAGATTTGAATTCTACAATGCCAAATACAGTGGACTATCCTTCCTAAATCACTTGAAAGACTCAATCATTTCAGGTGATGTATATGAAGAGGTCTCCAAATATTAATATTGAGCTTTTTGTAGCTATGGGGGGAAGTTGAAAATGTCACAGCAGAAGGTGCAAATAAAATGCACTAAATTTAATCCACTGGAATTGAGTGTTTATCCATCAAAGTTAGTCATTCCACAAGCACTTATTAAGTGATTCCTGTGTGCCAAGAACTGGGAAGAGTGCTGGATTTCCAAAGAAAATAAGGGTTCGTGCTTTCAAAGAGCTTACATTCTATTGAGGAAGACCACATGGAAACAACTAGATACATATCATATATGCACATAGTAGATTTAAGTTTATCTTAGACTGGAAGGCCCCCATAAACTGGGGGTACTTTTACAACTTAGGCCTCCTTGAATCTGGAACACATTCTCTGACCTATCTCCACCAAGGATTTGTTGGTGATTAAACTCAGCCTTGAACAATGGGAGCAAATCACAAAATGTGGTCAATATTCATTTCCATTATTGAATACAATTTAAAATCAGACAACCTGCCCAGGATGGAGGCACCTCTTTGATCTGTGTTTGGTGCTTGATATAAAAATATGGCATTTTTCCTGGATCTTTGCATGGGCACCTTATCTCCCAGAGAGAACTCTCTGATGTGATTATTCTACAGTTCTTATTGTTTCAATGAATTCTTCATTCTTTAGTCAAACTCCATTTTCCCCAAAAAAATTTAAAACATTTTCTAAAACATGAAATGATAAATTTGGATTATGTAGGCTTCTCTGTGATGGCATTTGGGAAAGACATTACACAAATTATGTGAAAGTAGAACATAAATGAGTTTATTTGTGCCCAAAAGAAAAAGGGAAGGGACAAAACCCATTTTTTCCCGGAGTATCAGTCCCTTAGATGGCAAGCAATATAATTAGGAAAATCTTTTTTTTTAGACCTTGAACTTCAATGCCTTCTTAATTGTGAAATGCATTGTTTTCACAAATGACATTATTCTCTAATGCTCACAGCCATTAAGCAGAGTACAATATTCATTGTACTTATTAAGATACCAGGGAATCGTTACATTGGTGAAGAAACAGGAAAAGACGAGGATATAGAACAAAATTAAAAACATTCCCTGCTAAGAAACTAATTGCATAAAACAATACAGAGCAAATGAAGTTTCTTCTGCCAGAAAAGGAAGCTTGAGATGCTCTAACCTACTCTAATCATGTTTCACAACATGCTTTTAATTTTTCTTCTTTGGAAAGCAGACTCTCCCAGGCAAAACTCTTGCAGGGGTTATTAGGCAGATGGTTTATGAGCACTTACCAAAAAGAAGCAGTGATCACTAAGAGCCAGCATGGAGCCACTAAAAACAAGTTATGCAAGACCAAACTCAATGCCCTTTTTGTGACAATTTAACTAAATTGATTCTTCAGGAGAATGTCATAGATACTCTATTTTTCTATTTTAAAAAAGCAAGGTATTTTAAAACATTTCACAAAGCGTTGTAGAAAAAAATGGAAAGATGTGGGTTTTGGAGGTACACCAGTTTTAGAAGGATTCAGAATTTGACCAAATATAATCAAATATTTTTGATGAATGAATCAACTTCAAACAAGATGGAGGTCTCTAATGATGCCTACGGTCTTCTGCTCAAAACTCTACAATATTTCTTTCAGCTATTTGGCTGAAGATGCTACTGTCTGGCATCATTATACAATATATAAGTGGGGAAAAACTGAAACAAACACAATTATGTTGATGGCATACAGTTATAGAAGGCATGAATATTTTTTTTTTGTTTTTTGTTTTTGGTTTTTTTTTGGAGGGCAGTTGGGGTTAAGTGACTTGCCCGAGGTCACACGGCTAGTTTTTGTGTGTGTGTGTGTTAAGTGTCTGAGGCCGGATTTGAACTCAGGTACTCCTGACTCCAGGGCCGGTGCTCTATTCACTGTGCCACCTAGGTGCCCCTAGGCGTGAATATTTTAGATGATGATATCAAGATTGGAAAAGGTCTCAGTAGGCTAGAATGATGGGCTAAATCTGGCAAGGTGAAATTTCTTGGGCTAAATGTAGAGTCCTATGTTTTATTTTTTGAATTACAAAACAAGAACAAAGGTGATAGAAATATACAGAAATATATATATATATATATATATATATATATATGTATAGAGAGAGAGAGAGAGAGAGAGAGAGAGTGGTTCATGTAAAAAAAGTTTTACAGATTACAACTTCAATATGAGTCAATGTTGTGATGTAGTTGACAAAAAGACTAATGTATTCTTAGAAATAATAGCAGTAAAATGTCTAGAATGCTGAAGAGAATAGTTTCATGATACTTTTTTCATGGTCACACTACGTCATGAGTATGATAATCAACTCTAGGCACTAGATTTTAATAGGGACAGGGACAAGCTGAGGAGCATTCCAAGAAAGGTAAGCAAGTTAATGAAACAAATAAAAATATTTTATATGTCACACTTCCTCAGTTCATGCACGGGTAAGGAACCTTCAGCCCTGAGATCACATGTGCCCCTCTAGGACCTAGAGTCTAGGTCCTCAAGTTCAGTCCTTTGATAAAAGGATGCTTAAAAGGATTTGTTCTTTGAAGTTTGGGTTCAGTCAAGGGGCCACACTTAAGGAATTATCAGCCCTACCTCTCCTATTCAATAACAGAATAGTAGAATGTTAAAACTGGAAAGAAACTATGAGATTACCAAACCCATACTCGTAAATTGGGTGGCACAGTGCGTAGGGCACCAGGCCTGGAGTCAGAAACTCTTTCTGAGTTCAAATCTGATTTCAGACACCTACTATTTGTGTGATCCTGTGCAAGTCACTTCACCCTGTTTGCTTCATTTTTCTCATCTGTAAAATGAGCTAGAAGAGGAAATGGCAAACCAGTATCTTCTCCAAGAAAACCCCAAATGGGATCACAAAGAGTCAAGTATGACTGAACAACAACAACAAAAATGAGGTCCTCAAAAAGCGCAATTGCCTCATCTATGAGCCTATAATTACTTGCCCAAAGTCACAGTGCTGGTTTTTCTGTCTTTCAATCTGAAGTACAGCATTTTTATACTAGATTTTAGAGACCACTTAGTCTAGATTCCCTCTTTTATAGATGCTGAGACAAAGGCCCAGAAGAGCAATTAGATTACTCCTTGCACCCCATTACTATGTTCTCCCTCTGCCATCATCACCCAGTAACCTCCCCTCAATCCATAATTATCACCCCACCAAGATTCAAGTAGCTGTTTTCTACAGACCTCCAGAATATTCTCCTTCCTTCCTCACTGAATTTAGTGTCTAACTCAATCTTTTTCTCTTCCTCAACTCTTGCCCTAGAACTAGAGTACTTCAATTTATGTATATATATATATATATATATATATATATATATACAGAGAGAGAGAGAGAGAGAGATTGATACTGATATTGATATTGATATTCCCTCAAGCACCTTAACTTCAAAGTTCTTCAACTTATTCATTTCCCATGCCCGATTTCTCCACTCCACCACAGCTACATGCAGAGGTAGTCCCATCCTTGACCTTAGCATAAACCACAAGTATTTTACTTCTGTATTTTCATGAACTCTGAAATTCCTATATCTAATCATAATCTATTGCCATTCCTCCTCTTCCTCTGTTTTATAATCCCCAAACACTTTCTTCATCCTTCTCAAAACCTCTAATCTCTCTAACCCTCAGTTCCCAGGCCTTCATTGACTATGCTTTCTTCCTAGCCCCATCTTGAACCCTTGGTTAACCAGTTAAATTTTAAGATGTCCTCTTCTCTGGAGAATCATTCCCCTTTCTCTTATTGAAAATCTTGCTTTCAGGGGCAGCTAGGTGGTGCAGTGAATAGAGCACCAGCTCTGGAGTCAGGAGGACATGAGTTCAAATCTGGCCTCATACACTTGACACACTAGCCATGTGACCTTGGGCAAGTCACTTAACCCCAATTGCCCTGCCCTCCCCCCTCCAAAAAGAAAAAAAAGAAAGAAAAGAAAATATAATTTTGCCAAACCTTGGTCTTTCTCATCTACTTACCCCCTGCTGAACGAAAATGAAGAAAATCATGAAACTATACCTACTAAGTCCAGTGCAAGTTTTTTCAACTGGGCTCTCACTACAGCAAAGCAACATGTTTACACCTTCCTGTTTGACTTTTCTACTCATCACATCACCATTTTCAATTTTTTTTACTCCCTCAAACTTTCCATACCTTCTCCTCCCCAAACCCTCTCAGCTGATGATTATGCCACACATTTCACTGAAAAAAGAAATGAGGCCACTTGCCAAAAGCTGCTGTCTCCTTCTTTCTCATTTTACACCACTCAAATGCCTTTTGCTCTTTCACACCTATTTCACATAAAGAGGTGGTACTTCTCTTTGTCAAGGTAAACTTTGCTATACATACATGCCAATTCCATCCTATCTTCTACAATAGACTGTTTCTTCTATCATCCCTACTTTCTTCCTAATCTCTATTCTCTCTTTCCATATTAATTCAGTACTATGTATAAAGACGCCCATGTCTCCTCCATCTTAAAAAAACTCTTGCTTCATTAGGCCTAGCTGGCTATTGTTGCATATCTTTTCTCCTTTTTAGTGTCTAAATTCCATAAGAAGGCCATCTACAATGGGCATCTCTGCTTCCTTTCTTCTCACTTTCTTCTAACTTCTTGCTCTGACTTCTGACCTCATCATTCTCTTGAAACTGCTTTTTCCAAAGTCCCTAATGATTTTTAATGGCTTTTCCTTCATCTTCATCCTTCTTAATCTCTGTTGCCTTTGACACTAATGATCACTCTCTTTTCTTTAACATTCCTTTCTCACTAGTTTTTCATGAAAATGTTCTCTCCCATTTCTTATTCCTATCTGACTATTCCTTCTTGATATCTTTTGCTGGCTCTTTAACCAGATTATGCCTTCTAACAATGGGCGTGGGGTTGAGCAGTATCCAAAGACTCTTCCCTGAGCCCTCTTTCTCTTCCTTGTCTGTGGCATTCCACTTGTTGACCTCATTACTTTCCATAGATTTATTTACCATCTCTACAGTTGACTCCCACACCAACTTGTCCAGTCGTAACTGTTCTCGCTTTCTTCAGTCTTGTATTTCCAGCTGCTCATTAGATATCTCAAACTGGCTGTCCCTGTAGACATAGCAAACATCCTGTAGATATTGTAAACTCAAATCTCTAAATCTGAACTCATTTTCTTTTCTTCCAACCCCACTCCTTTTTCAAAGTTCCCTATTACTTTTGATGGTACATTTTCCCTGCTACTCAGGTTCAAAACTTGGTGACATCCTAGTGGCCTCATTCTCTCTTCCCTCTCGTATCCAGTCTGTTGTCAAGTGTTATCAATTTGAACCTTGTAACATTCCTTGTATATAATCTCTCCTCTGACACTTCCACTCCCATCATTACCTTAAACCTTAAGTATTGCAATAGAATTCTGGTTGGTCTCCTTATCTCAAGTCTCTCCTTACTCCAGTCTTTCCTCCAGTCAACAGATTGACCTTCAAGTACATATATGGCTGTATCAACCTGGCCCCATTCCATCAATCCAGTGGCACCCTATCATCTACAGAATCAAATATTACATCCTCTGGCTTTAAAAACCCTTGATAACCTGATTCCTTCCT
Organism: Pseudocheirus occidentalis; assembly: GCA_028646575.1. Taxonomy (NCBI): domain Eukaryota; kingdom Metazoa; phylum Chordata; class Mammalia; order Diprotodontia; family Pseudocheiridae; genus Pseudocheirus; species Pseudocheirus occidentalis. The sequence continues at coordinate 208,825,882 of CM053594.1, forward strand.
ACTGTTCTTATACCTTATTCCTCTCCATATATTCTTCACCTCAATGACCCTGGTCTGACTTGAAGCATTTTCACTGGCTATCCCCCACACCTGTAATGCTCCCCTCCTAACCTCCTCTGCATAGCTGTCCTGGCTTCCATTAACCTCTGAGATCACTCCCCCTTTATCTTGCATATACCTAGTTTGTATGTAGTTTTTTTTGCATGTTGTCTCTTCAATTAGACTGTGAGCTCCCTGAAAACAGAGTCTTATTTTAGCTTTTCTTTTCTTTATATTTCCATACTGTCTGATATTTATTAGATACTTACTAAATGCTAATTGATTCATGGACTATAGAAGTTAAATGACTTCACTCAAAAATGGAGTAAGTTAGTAACCAAATTGAGACCATAATGCAGTACTTTTGAACTAGAATCCATGATGAATGTTGAAGGATGCATTCTATCAAAATCAATATAGTCATTTCTTATGTTGATCAACAATAATAGATCAATAGACATTTTTAAGTACTTTTGTGTCACACAGTGATATCGACCCTGTTGTATGGGTGTGTTCCCCTAAGAAAGATGAGCCTTCTCCTTAGACTAGAGTTATTAGATTCTGTCCATCTAGGAAAAATGGTCTCATCCAGGATTTAAGCATAGGGTAGAATCTGTGCTGCTGTACCTTGACTATAAGAGAGTATTGTGCATTCCACTACGCTTTCATGGCATTCAAAACCATAAAAAGAAAGCCATCAGAGTCACTGAAACATGTAATTCCTCCCATGTGCCTGTGCTAATGGGATCATTGACTACATCATTTTTTCATGATGATCTGTAAACTATAGGAGAGGACAGTCATTACTGAGTTGGCTTAAAATAACTTGTTTCCTCAAGGGAATTAATAATTGTTTTGCCTTCCTTCAGTGTTTACATATAGTAAACAGCACATTATTGAAAACTGTTACATCTGTAGAGCATGATGGGATTAATAAACAGCATAAAAGCACATGTTGCTTCTGAATAGAAAGCACCCCAAAGCACACTATCTATTAAGAACATAAAGATAGGTACTACACAAAGACACGACCACAACCGGAATCCATTTGTGTGTTTTCAGTACTAATTTTGTTTTAATTACACGGAGACAAGCACAATAAGGGTCAACTGTCAGAAACTCGTTCCTGGGAAAAGAGAGCAAACGATGAGGTCTGTGAAAAAAACATTCTACTATGACTTGTGACTCAGAGCAAATTTGCACAAGCTTCTCTTTGTTGTTGGCTATTGATAAATCAATGCTCCATTTCATGCCCACAGGAGGGACAGTAGCAAGTGCTTGGGAGAAGGAAAATCCTAGTCTTTTGGCTTCCAGTGTCAAGGAAAATGACAGAGTTCTGGACTCTCTTCAGGTCCCTAGAGAAATAAAAAGACTCTAGGAAGAAACTGACATGTAAAGAGCTGGCACCATAACTGTATTCCTGGTCTCAGAATATTATACTAGAGACTTCAGTGAATTTATTTTTGGGCAAGATGTGAGACTCTTGGTTGAGCTAAGATAACTCACTTAAAATGGGAAAGCTAGTTTCCTTTAAGCATTATCTGGTATATTCTCATCTATATACTTTCTTTGGTTTCTATTGGCTATCAACTACTTAAAATGGATTTATTTGCTATTTGTGTGTTCATTGTGAAACTGGAATTTGGTGAGAAGAAAGTCAAAGGACACCTTGGGGAATTCCCATCACATTAAGTGATAGTGATCAGGTGCCCAGCTTGAAACTAAAAATTATCTCACCTAGACTAACAATATTGAGGGGGATTGGTAAATATACTTCTAGCCCAGTGCCATTTTTTCCCTGAGGAAAACAGAGCAACCAACCTCTGGTTACAACATCTGCTTCCCCTCCTGGCAGGAATCAAAATCTCCCTTGGAGAAGGGTAGGGTGAGAAAAATGATAAATATTCTATTTCTGTCTCCCTGAGAGGCACAGCTAGGCAGACCTATGTAGACACATCACCTACATAGGAAATACAAGAAATATTACCCCTACACTGCCTCTTTCAAAATTTTTGCCACCATTATCAGAAAAAAGTTTTGAGTAAAATGAATTATAGCTGTAATACCATCTTTCCCCTCTGCCTCTCATTTAGCCCCAGGTGCTACTGCAGCCAAAACCAACTAGGCACAAAACAACAGAAAACAGGAAACTTCGGGTTTAGATTGCCTATCTGCCAATGGGGATTTCTCAGTCTACCTCCTATCTGAGACATTTATAGTCTAAAATCCCTCTGGACTCCTACCATACTTCTGCATCACTAGTCTGGGTCTCTCCTAGTAAATAATCCTAAGAATTCTACTTTGCAAAAATATTTAGCCAAAATATATGGATGGAGTTGAGGTGAGGACTATTGTTTTCAAGTCCTTGGTTGGATTTCATGGCAAGATTAAAAAACAATGAGTGAAGGAGGTGATCTTTATTTTACTCCCCACTAACAATCAAAATCATATTCCTCTACTAATGTCCAAGAAAAAAAAAACCCCACCATCTTGTTAACATAGAATTCTTGATGAGGATGAAATATATTGTCTTCAGTACTCCATATACCGAAACCTCCTTCCGTCCACACTGTAATCATTTCCATCCCTCTAAGTACACAAACAGAAAGCAATTTTGTAGTAAAGTGCTAACTGAGATTGAGAATGTGCTCAAATTCCAAACCTGTTACCCATTACACATATAATCTAGGGTCATTTGCTTTACTTCCCTGGGGTCTTGGTTTCCTCATTTGTAAAATGAATTTGCCTGGATGATCACTGAGGTCCCTTCTCCTTCTAGATCAAGGACCATATGACCCTATGACTATTTTACCAACATTTTATTGTCCTGCTTTACATGAATATTGTTAACAACATAAGATCTTCCCAGCATCTTGCTTTAAAGACTCATTCAGACGTAAAGGGAAAACTCTATGATCCAACATTATGCTAAGTGTAAATTTTGATGTGCCCTATCAAGCTGATATGCTATGTGTTATGTAAAGTGCTATGTAAATGTTACTTATTATTACAACTATTAGCCCAGCTACAGACTCCAGTCTTTTGTTCAAGAAGTCAGCTAAGTGCAGAGAGGTAATGACCAGGACTTTGTTCACAGCAACACATGAAGCTATGTATCAAGGCATGGAAGGGTTGTGATTGGCACTGGTAAAAAGTCCTTCCTTAATAATGCAGTCCTGGATTTTCTGAAGGATTAAGTTATTTCTAATTTTATAAAAAAAATGCAATAACACAAACGTATATGAAATGTTTCATTTCAGGTGGAATTCACTTCTATTCACCAAAGGTGTTGGATTATATCCTTAAAGGAACAAGTACATAAAATAATCTTAGAGTTTCCATGTTCAAGGCAGAGGATATGTCTCAATATCTTCTCTCTAAGCATATTTTAAATGCAGCATACATAACTTTTAATTGATTTCTTTGTTACTATTACATTAGGTAAAGAGAGTGATAAAAATAATGTGACTTTATAAAACTTGGAAAAAGAGTAAGTGCTTTGCCATAAGTTGTCTTAGCTATTATTCCTTACTAGTTCATAATAAAGTATGTGTCCTTATTCCTTCATCTGATCATAATCTCTTGCCAAGCACTGAACTCACCGAGGTAGGAAAAGGAATGTCCTGGGGTCTACAGACAATGGTTACCAGGCATTTGACTGGGTGATAAACATGGATTGTATGAACTTCAAAGGAGTAGAGGTTATTGAGTAATGGTGGTATTGGAAGAACCTAAAAGTAGCAATGGGGAGCAAGAAGTACTCCAACTCCTCAACTTTGACAAGTGAGTTAAAGAGACTCAGTGATTTCTCTTTGGTTATGCTACTAGTAGCTATGAAAAGTGTCATTTGACCTGAGATCTTTTGGAATCTGAATCTAGCACTCTTTCCACTGGATCATACAAAAACATATACAAAGTAAATGGAAGGTCATCTGCAGGATGTGGGGTAAGGTGAGGCACTGGTAGATGTAGACTCAGGAAAGGCCTCATGTAGGACATTACTTAAGCTGACCCTTGGGAGAAGCTATCACAAATTGCAACTCCTCTATACTTTAGTAAATAATCTTTGTGAGGCAAAAAGCTCATTGCATGTTGTCTGGTCTTTGGTCTTCAGATGGCAGTCTATTGCTAAGTCCACACATGAAGCTTTTCACATTTGTTAGGATCTTTCAGAGGCTGAGCTTTAGTAAGCATTGACTTTGAGAGCTCAGGATCTCCTCCACACCAACATAAAAAAGGTACTGAGACTCATATCCCTGTAAATCATACTTGTTTGTTTTTAAACCATAGAGCCTTGAAAGATTCTAGTTGATTTTGGTTCATTTTTACTTTTCATTCCCATGTGTACACAAGGATGCTTCTTAGAGATACTTACATTTAAGTTTGTAAATCTAAAATGTATCTAAAATGGAATCATTTTAGATAAAACTGCATAATCTTTTAGAAGTTTCCATTTAAATATGTGATTCTTTATACCATACAAAATACAACATTAAAAAACATTGAAACATCACAAAGAATGAAATGGAACAATAAACCCCTCTGCAAAGCAGTTGACTTCCTAGTAATCTTCCACAGTGAAATTCTCACATTTGAGGACTTATCAGAGACCTGTGATTGATTTACAGTTGTCCCATCATTCCCCTTCCTTTCTGTTTCCCAATACACATGTTACAATTCATGATCACACACCACAGAGAAGCTGGGCACATTTATTTATAAAGAGCAACTTAGCTCAGAGCCAAGAGAGTGATTGGCTTACAAGATCTAGAGTTAAAAAAAAAAGTTTAGCAGTGGTGATCATATCAACTGCTTCACAATGAATCCATTCCAATCTAGTAGTCATAGCTAAGAAAGTTATCAATATGAATGCCATCATCACATGTAGCTGTAGCTATTTGTAGCTCATGGAGAGAAAAATTAAACATAATGAGAGTTAAGCAATATAGTATAACAAATGAGCTTAATTTTCAGTGAAAAATTCCTAAAAACTCATCAGGAAATTGTTCATGTATAAAAATATTCCACCTTCACCCCTGCTTACAATACACATTAATCTTTAACAATTCAATATGGCCTTGAGAGAGTTAATTTTTTTCCATACCAGGGGTTGCTTTAAATAAAAGAATTTGCCTCCTTCCTCATTCATGATGCCTGATCCCAAAGTGTAATATTTGCTCAGGTCCATAGCTCACTCAGACTCCAATACTCTGTCATACATATCACAGCTGGAATAAACTATCACCCAACAAACCCTAATTTTTTAATTTTCACTGATTATGTTAAAGATTAGTTTATTCTCATTGCTTCCTAGGTTATCCTAGAGGTGATCAGTAACAGAACATACCAGTTATCTGCAGTCAACAGTTCAATACCTTCACACCTGCTATCACTACCACCACTACCATCATCACTGTCACTGTCATCATCACCATTGTCATCATTGCCATCATCAGTAGTAATTCACATGTATAAAGCACTTTGTGGATTACAGTTTTCTTTGATTACATTATTTCATTTGAATGCTCCATTTTACAAATGTGGTCATGGAGGTTGCAGTAATTTTTACTGTCATGGAATTAAATAGTAAGTGATAGAAATCCAGATATTCTGCCTTTAATTTCTATGTCTTCCAAACATATGATAACACAGAATAATGCCTGGGGTTTTCATTAGGCAGGGAGGTTTTTAGTGTGCCAAAAGCAAATTACTAGCTTTTAAAGTACTTTCAATTATTGTGCATTTATTATCAGTATCAAAGAATAAAGCAGTTTGCTTCATTTGACATGATTAAAAAGAGACAGTAAAAGACAATTTTATGTTCATCATAAAACAATGAAGTGGTCTGCAAGGGTGGTCAGATTCAGTCAGTGTTATGAATGCTTTAAAATTTTGTGTAAAGCCAAGTTTACTCTAAAGTAAAAGCAGAGCTATTAAACGGCAGGAATGAGAATTCTTTTATTCTTTTAAAAAGTTGTATTAATACCTTTTTATATCACCCACATTTCCAGATGTATCTTTCCCCTGCCCTAGAGGGGATGCCCAGGATGCTATCCTTTGTAACAAAAAAGGGGGTAAAAAAAGGAAAAAAAGCCCTTAGAAAACCTACCAACTAAATCTGACAAGGTATATATTTTGCATCTATAGTACTTCATCTCTGCAAAAAAGGGAGGCAAATACATTTCTTTATGTCTTTTCTGGGGCTAAACTTGGACAAACACTAAGTTTTGTTTGTGTTATTCTTTTCATTTATCTTGTTTTTGTCATAAACAATTGTGAGTGTCTTGAGAGCAAGAACTATTTTTTTTTTTTACTTTTCTTTGTATCCAAAGCAATTAGCACAGTCCTTGGCACAGTAGGCATTTAATACATGTTTACTAGATGACTAATTTACTTTGTATCAGTTTACATGTCTTCACATGCTTCTCTGAATTCTTATCATTTTTCCTAGTACAAGAATATTCCATCATATTCATGTGCCACAATTTGTTTAGAAATTTCCCATATCAACAGACAACTACTTAAGTTTAAATCCTTTGATATTATGAAAAATGATGCTATAAATTGTTAGTGTATGTGGGGTTTTTCTTTCTGTCTTTGACCTCTTTAGTGTATATTCCTGTCAAGGGATCTCTGGATCAAAAGGTATAGAAAAAATAGAAAATTATTAAGTAGAACCATATATGATTGCCTTTAACAATCATAATCTTCCTTCCTTCTTACAATACCATTTCCCACAGAAAAAGGGAAAGAATTGGGAAAATTAAACCACATTTTCTTAGGTAATTATTATATGTGATGGCAATGAGACTCATAGTAACAAAAGGAAGCATAGTAGAACTGCTCTGAGAAAGTTTCTGCCTTTTTTCCATTCCTACTAGAACAGGTGTCTAGAACAGAACCAGTAAGAACTAGTAATCAAAGGTTGTGCTTAAGAAGCAGAGCATAATTTTGCTTTGCCTGAAATCAAGACTTCTGTCTTGAAAGTCAACTTTACATTAGCTAGAAGTCTTTGGACTACGCCATTTATTGCCCACAGCAAAAAAGAGGTAACTCTTGCCCCAGATCTAAAGTGAACAATAATCCCAATTATTCTGTTACACTGTTCCCCAAACCCATTCTGATTAACTCTATTTGAATAAAAGAAAAAATACTGGAACAAAATAAAATCTAGGTGACTGGGGAGAAATCACTAAAAATATTTCATTTGAGCAGTATAGGTAACAAATTATCTTTTATGCCAAATCGAACATTTCAATGACAAACAAGATATCCACCTCAACATTTGTGAATCTCTCAGTAAAGTTAACAAAATTTACCATGAAGAATCCTTGTGTTTCATCAATACTCCAATGATGGACATATGCAAGTCCATCTACATTTCAAACTGCATCATAGATGCACAATGTAGACACTCAGTGGATTCAGAAAATTCTTTAAATTGAACATAATAACTCAAATGGCCAAAACATTGGTTTCTTAGAATACAATGAATCATGATTCAGTTTCACAATTCATACAACCATCTACTCAAGCCAAATCTCCTTTTATGTACTGATGATGACTTTCTGCTTCACACCTGCACCAGGACTCTCCACAATGGATCTGAGACCTGGACTATAAAGTCCAGTTTCTAGGGCAGTCCAGTTGAGGCCTCTTTCCATGTAGATATTGACTCATTAATAATTACTCTTTGACTCTAGTAAATTCAATCAGTTTTGAATAAACTTGAGCATGCTATTATGTGGTCCACAACCTCCTAGCTTGACCACAAGATAATATAAGAGATTGTATCAATTGGTTGTTCCTCTCAGTACCTCTGTAATGGAAAGCAAAGAAGTACTTAGCACCTTGTTTCCTCTATTTAATTATTTACCACTTTGTTTCAGTTCAAGTCTGTTTTGAGTCTTGCCCTTGATTATATCAAGTCTTTGTTAAGAAACAGGACTTATGAAACCCACAGTGGGAGGGAATTGCCAAAGACATGACCAGGGAGGAGCTGATAACCAAATATAAGGAGAAGCCCAAGCCAGGAGAGAGCAGAACTGAGAAGAGAACACTTGTGATGGCAGAACTGAGAAGGAGAAAACTTGTGATATTCCAGAACTCTGTCTGTTCTGTCTATGTTGATTTGTGTTTGTAGTACTTTGTACAGAAGCCCTGGGACCTTACTGGGAACCCTGAAAGAGGACTTTCTTGTTATCTATTTATAGAAGTCCTAGAGAAGGATTTTAGAGGCACTGAGACTATACTGACAATTTGTGTTGAGTTTTCAGACTTTGTGAGTCTGTATTGCAGGGAGAAAGGGAATTGATGATGGTGCTGGCAATGTGTATGAATATTGTTTTGGCTCTTTTAAGCTTCATCTTCCCAGAAACAGAAACTGTGAAGGACTTGAGGTGGAATAGACTCTGTGAGCTTCAAAATGGAATGGGATTTGGGAAAGGAACTGGATGAGGAGTGGAAGAGGAGCTGAGAGCTGCTTACTTTTGAATCCAGGTGATAGTTAGGTAGATTCAGGCAGGAGCTGGGACCATGGAAGAGGAACCATGGAATCTGAGAGTCAGCCTCAAGTCAAGATGAAAAGACCTCTTCTTGGGTACTTAATGGTGACTGAGAAGATCACATAATCAAAATCATCTACTTCCCATAATGGATAAAGTGCTGGAGATGGAGTCAGTAAACCACAGAGTTCAAATTCAGGCTCAGTCACTTTCTAGTTGTGCAGCCTTGGGCAAGTAGCTTAACTTTTGTTTGCCTTGGGCTCTTCAACTGTAAAATAGTGATAACAATAGCATCTACCCCCATGGCTATTGTGAGGATTGAATAAGATCATATTTTTGGAACACTTTGCAAGTCTTAAAGAACTATAGAGATACTAGGGCCATTGTCATCATCATCATCATCATTACCTCTAATATGGCTCTCAGACATCTTAAACTGTTAAGAACGGAATTCCATTGGACGTCATTTTTTTCACATATTAGATCAATAATATTTCATATAACATAATACATTTTTCACATAACACAGGTAAATATTTTCTCATTTGAGATAATTTCTTTTCATTTAATGACAAATATTACTTTGGAAAATTTCCAAAATCCTATAAGTAGGAGAGGGCAAAACTTAGTAATACTCCAAGCAAAGTTAGCCTGCCAAAACAACATGTTAGACTGAGCAGTAGCATGTTTTTTAACTAGCACCAGAAGACTTTCCCTTAAAGACCACGTCTGCTATTTAACATCTGTGTGATCTCAAGCTGGTCACTTTGTGCCTCAGTTTCCTCATCTGAAAAATGACTACTGACTGCATGGGGTGGTTGTGAGATTCAAATGAGACTGACTGTACATGATGCGCTTTATAAAAGTACTTGATAAATGCTTCTGTTTTTCAAGGACATATAATTTCAAGAGGCTTCTTTGTCCACTGACAGATTATGATGACTCTTCATCCTAGTATATGTCTCTCATGTTCTTGAGAAATACATACTCTACGACCAACATCCAAATTTATATCGTCTGCTACCCCTCAACTCAGTACCCAGTCCCTTATCTACCAGATGCCTTCTAGCTTGGAAAGACATACCAGATCTTGCCTTCAACCCATACAACCTTTAAGAACTCAGAATTACTTTCATAACTAAATGGGACAGGACTTTAGTAGAAAACTATATACATTTGAATTATTTTTTTTTCAAATTCTGGGTCCATAGTGAAGATGTTAATACATCTTCAATAATGTGTGCAAACTTTATAAGTGAGTTTCATAGAAAAGCTCCAATGATGTTCTGCCATCACAAAGTAGAGAGAGATGGCTGGACACCTGCTCTTTTGTAGCAGTAAACTAAGTACAGGATAAATTGCTTGTTCAAACAAGAGTCATTTTACCCAACAATTCATCTATACCAAGTGAATGGTGTAGTTCACACATCACTTCATCTGCCCCCATATCTCACCAAAAATTCATTCTTACTATAAAATATTCACACACAAATGCCCACTCCCTAAATAGCTACCCCAAGTGAGCCTAGAGCTAGCAACTATCTTTACTGTGTTACTACTGTTGTTCAGCCATTTTTCAGTCAGGTCTACCTCTATTAGTTTTTACCCCCTATTTATGAATTCAGTCAGAATTCTTATTTTTCCTGCCTTTACTCAGCTGCCTTCATAGTTATTCTATGCTGATCAGTTGTCCTAAATCAAACTGTGCTCTTTAATATGTATGTGTGCATCATGTATCACCTATATAAGATAGCTTACTATCTCAGAGAGGGGGGAGGGAAGGGAGAGAAAAATAAAATTTGGAACTCAAAACTTAGAAAGAATATTAAAATTGTTTTTACATGTAATTGTGGAAAATAAAGTATTATTTTAAAAGTAATTGAGATATATCTAACAAAATAAATAAGACTATAATGTAACAAAAATATAGATGTCTGCATGAATTTGTAGCATGTAAATGGCATGGTGGCATTATTTTTCTTTGCTCAGGATACACACAAATGGAATACATACACAGATTTTAATATCTAAGTAGAAAAAATGCACTAGAATTAGGGTAAAAATTACTTTCAATGTAGTAGTCTAGGGTTCCTCTTTAAATGACATTTTAGCAGCTTCTCATGATATATTCTAAAGCATACCATTCACAGAAGTATATATATGTGTGTGTATGTGTATGTATATATGTATATGTATGTATGTGTGTATGTATGTACATATGTATATATGTGTGTTGTGGTTTGGTATACGAGAGACATTTGCCAGGGTTCTGTGTAACCTTGGAGGAATCATATCATTTCTTTGGAATTTTCTTTCATCAAGAAAAAAAATGCCTTTGTGCCTTCTCTTCTCACTTTATATGACATTTGCCTTGTAGGGATTTTACAAAGGTATATCTAAACTCAACCCCTTATTAGGATGTCTTACTGTGGTGTGGAGGTGAACTCCAGGTTCTTCAGGTTTATCAAGACTGATAGGATCAATTCTTTAATTTTAGAGATGAGTTATTGAGAATTAAGAGAAATAAAGGAATTTGCCCATCCTCACTCAGGTTTTAAATAGCATAGCTGAAATTTAAGACCTTGTCCTCTGATTCCAAATAAAGTACTTATTCTAATACAGCATATGGCTTCATGACAAATGGTATCATCCCTATTTTATATACGAGAAAGCTGAAATTTGAACACAGGTCTTTCAATGCCAAGTCCAATGTAAGAAGACCTTCACCTTCACAAATATATTAAGCATAAAACTATTTTATTCAAATCTTTGCAATTTCATATTTTACTTTTTATCAAAGTTTTTTGTGTGCATGTCATCTCTTCTACTAGATCAAAATCTTCTTGAGGGGTAGGGGCTAATAATTTCCTTTTGAAATCCCCAGAACACATGACACAATGGATGAAACATGTTACTAGTTTATTAATATAAAATTGCTTTTAGTTCACTATTAAATTTACTAGCAACGTATAGTTATAATTTCTGTTAGGTTGATAACTGATCCATAATATGTATGTATGAATGAATGAATGAAAGTATGAATGAATGAATGAATGAATGAATGAATTTAAGAAGTTCAAAGACCTACCATATGGACCTTGAATATTCATTTATCCCATCCTAATCTAACCTACTTCTTCTGCATGTAATGTCTAAATTAATTACAAAAGTCCAAGAAGATTGGAACAAAAAATATCAAAGATACCAGAAGCTATATAGTGCAATGTAGTAAAATGAGTTTGAGTTGAAGGAAAAAGACCTGTCTTTATGTCAGTTGTAGCCTTTGCCACTTTCTTCCTGTCTATATAACTTGAGCATATCAACATTTCTCTGGCCATTGCTTTGCAACATATTCCCAGTTGTACACTGCTGGTCTACCTGCCACAAAGAATTGTTGTCATGACCAAATGATATAATATTTAGGGAAGGGTTTTGTGACTATATAAAGTAGTATTGCATAATGAGTTTTTGCTATTAGAAGAATAGATGACCCTAGCAAGAAGCAAATCCTTCTTCAGTAGTTGGGTGTTTGTTTGTTTGTTTTTATTTTAATAGGGGAAGATTCTCATATACTATATATAAGGCACAGGACCTTGCAGAGTAGACATTTAATAATTGTTGTTGAATTGAATAAGGCAATTTTCATTCAATAGGCATGCCTCCAGGATGGCACTTCCATCAAAAAGCCTCTGGTCCCCCACAAAGTAATAGCTTCCCCCAAGACCTTACAGTGAACTCTGCTTTCCATTTCTCTAATGCACTTCTTATAGAATGCTGTGTATCATATTTCTTGATATTTGTGTCTTCCTCGGCAAGACCACAGTCTAGGCTGTTACTGTTATTTATGCAAAATTTATTTTACCAGTACCTAGAAAAATATTCTGCACATAGTAGGCACTCAGTCATGCTTGTTGAATTTAATTTTGCTGCATTCAATTGTCTTTCCTGGAGTGAGAATACATTAGATCACCTAAAGTCCCTTTTAGTCCTTTTATTTATAAGTACTACAGAACCTAATGGTTAGGGAGGCATAGGGAAGATTTTTGTTCTTGTTTATTTTTTTATTAATAGAGTCTGCTCTGGATTTGGCAATAAAGGAAAGGAGCAGGGATGCAAATAATGCGAAATTAAGAGATAAAGCTCAAATCAATTAGATCTGATTT
>CM053594.1:208839087-208868041 GCA_028646575.1 Pseudocheirus occidentalis
GGAGAGGAGAGAGAGGAAAGCATGAATCAATCTGTATATATTAAAAGTTAGAAGAAAGGCCTGATTGATGTGGTGAAATCCAATGGTCCTAGAAGAGCTTTGAGTTGAAGATGTCCACTGGATTTGTAACAGCGTGGAAAGGCAGACTGTCTCAACCTGCTGGTGCTTCAAATCCTGAAACTATGTGGAATTTTTGGTTCTGATGCTCTCCCATATGTCAGCATCAGCATTTGGAGAACAATGAAGAAAATGCTTTAAAATGCTTTGTGGATATCTGGTTGGTACAGTTCTTTGTCCCCAGTAGATTCTGATGGGAAAAGAAAATATTTGGGGAAAAGTCAACAGACCCAACAGAGTAACAAATGTGTGTGTGTGTACATGTGAGTGTGTGTGTGTGTGTGTGTGTGCATCCCTCCTCAAAACTACTTTGTCAGTACTCACATGGAACTCTGATAAGAGTTCAAACTAATGATTCAGAGACATCTTTGTTGCCTATTCTGTGAGTATCTTTTTCATCTGCTCTCAAAAGCTGTCCATGGAGGGAGTCTACCTAATACAGATGGGGCCTTTTCTCTACTCTCTCCACATTTCAAGGGTCCCAAAGAGTAACCTGGCTGTCCAACTATTTTCCTTCAATCTTGCCCTGTCATCAGTTCATTTTTTCTTTCTAGCATACAGTTCCTTGATGATATTTTTTGTTCCTGTTCTTCAGAGTTCCTCACTGGCTATCTAGCCTGCTTATACTTACAGTAACCTATCCATTTCCCTCCATGTGCTGATTCACCTTTGGTTCCTTGGCAGGGGTAATATCCCATGTCTATCTGCTGTACTAGTAAAAATGATAGTTTTGGGACCAGTTAGGTGGAGCAGTGAATAGAGCACTGGCCCTGGAGTCAGGAGAACCTGAGTTCAAATCCAGCCTCAGACACTTAACAGTTAGTAGCTGTGTGACCTTGGGCAAGTCACTTAATCCCAATTGCCCTGCCTTCTCCCTTCAAAAAGCAAAAAAAAAAAAAACCAGATAGTTTTCCATAGTCCTTCCCCATGCCACCCATTCTTTGCAAAGTCAAAGGTCTATGCATATCAAATACTGTATATACTGTCAGACACATTTGATACATTAGTTGTTTTCCTGAATTGCATTTTTTTCCTTTTTTAGTTTCCATTTTGATTCTGACCTTGCTGAGTAGGAGAGAGGGGAGGATATTGAGAAATAAATTGATATGAGAACAAAAATAATAAATAAATTAAAATAACATTTAAAATTAAGCCAAAGAGAAATGTCACTTTAGATATGTTATTATTCCAAAATGGATAGCAATATTTATCCAGAAATTACAATTAAATTAAGTGGTAGGATGACTTACTCTATTATACTCTTTGTGGTAGAAAAAGCATGGCAATGAAATCAGTAATCTTGAGTATGGGACTTTATTCAACCTTATAGGTGTTCAATAAATAGTTGTTGCCTGGTTGATTGCTTCATTCACATCACAGTATGGCACTTTTTTCCTGATCAGACTCAAATTAGAAACATTGTGGTATAATAGGTAAGAGTTGGGGACATGCTGGCAGGTATTTGATTCATTCTGTTGATGGGGCTGATCAAGTTTTGCCTAGAAGTACACAATATAATTCTTGGTTTAAGCCCATAATTTTATTTCTGACTTTTTCTATTGCTTTATGCAGGTAACATCCTTTCCCTGCATGTCCTATTAATTGTATATAGCCCTAGGCACTTCCTCCCCTTCAAGACAAGGTGACAATATATTATACATGTTGATATGTTATGGGGAACTCCCAGGTGAAGAAACTTCCTCCACCTCTACAAGTTGGCACCTTTTCTGCAACTTACCATCCATCCTAGAAGGTTTTCTGGAATAGTAATTCTGTGTGTGTGTGTGTGTGTGTGTGTGTGTGTGTGTGTGTGTTTGGAGGGTGGAAGGCAGGGCATTTGGGGTTAAGTGATTTGCCCAAGGTCACATGGCTAGTAAGTATTAAGGGTCTGAGGTCAGATTTGAACTCAGGTCTTCCTGTCTCCAGGGCCTGTGCTCTATTCACTGTCCCACCTAGCCACTCCAAACAGTAATTCATGAAGTATGATTTTGGGGCCCCCATAAGAGTCCCTAAAACCATTTAAGGGGTCCTGAAAATTTTATTGTCATGATATTACTACTATTTTAATTTCTGTTGTAATAAGTATCAATAGATATAAGCTATATTTTAAAAGATCTGGAGGGAGGGGGAATTTTGTCAATATTTTTTAAAGTGTAGAGGAGTCTTAAGAACAATTGGCCCAAAGTATTCAGAGAACCAGTTTGGTCCTAGAACCCTGGTTTTGCTGGCTTCAAGAGCTACCATCTGTCTATTCCTTCATACTGTGTGAATTTGATTATTAATTATAAAAATAACTTGCTAGAGATAAAGCATGGCAGAATGGCACTGAGGTGACCTCAGAGTTAAGGAAACCTGTGTTCAAATCCCACCTTTGACATATGCTGAATGTACAATCCTGAATAAGTCAATTAACTTCTTGGTGATCAAGGTAACTTTATGATTATAAATTGCTAATTCGGTGTAGGGAATTTCCTTACCAGCATTTCACCACATCAATGAAATCACAGTTTTAGATCAAAATTAAAATAAAAATCTAACTTGCTATATAAAAGAGAAATCACAATATAAGTGATGGGCTACAATTTAGATTAACTGAGATAATATTTAGATTGTATTCACTATTTCCATATTTCCTGGATAAATGTGTATGTTTTTTTAAAGTAAAGCCTATTTAACTAAATTAATTAAAGCCTATTTATAAAATCTAAGTTACTATATAAAAGACAATTCATGATGTGATGGGCTAAAATTTAGACTAACCAATATAATATTTATATTTACATTTTATTCACTATTTGCATATTTCTTGAATAAATCTATATTTTTAAGTAAAGTCTATTTTATTTGATTCTCTAAAAATTTGAGCTAATATGAAGGTATCTGAGTCTATAATGACACATGCTTAACATTTTGCTCCTAAAAAGCCAGTTATTAAACTGCCTTCTTTAGAGATAGGATTGTTATTTCTGGTGTTTATCCCCCTTCACTTGAAAAATATCTAGTAATCAATCACCTGTTAGTTATTATTCACAGGATCTGGTGCAGAAAGAGCATTGTTATTTGGCTTTTGGGGGGGGGGAGGAGAGGAAAGATGAGTAAATGGATGTAAGTGAACTAAACTGGGGTTGCCCTCTCTGTTGCAAGAACTGTACAAATTACTCAACATCCTATCACAGATTCTGGAGCTGAGTTTCCTAAAATTGTTTTCTCTCCTTGGGTTACACTCCATCATACTCAAGGTGGCAAGGAAAACTTGGACAAAACCCAAGTATCTTGTTGCCTGCCAACTTTCATCATCTCTCTCTACTATGCGTCACTTCAGACGACAGGACAGACTTTTCTAGTAATGAAGTCCAGGAGCAGAGTCTGTCCACCCCCTTTGGATTAATATGCCAAACCTGGCATGTCTGGGGAATCACACTGGCAGTGGTGATGGGAATAGGCTTTGTCAGTTACAACAAATGAGCTCTTCAGTGCTGACCTTGTCATCTGTCCTCCTATATTTATCCTCCTGGGCTATCTCTTGAGTAGGTTTAAGATTGGTTGGAAGTTCTATTGAGCCAATATTTACCAATGAAGTCTGTGTAATCATCCACATTGTAGCACTATATCAGCATAATCAAGGATGCATTTGTTCCTTGTCCCAATTCAGCAACGGTTTAATGGGCCTGGATAAAGCAAATAAAGAAAGGCATGTTTGGTTTAGTGTAGAGAATCATTCATTTGATTGATGACTAGAATCCAGATTTCCTATGATAATTCTCGTTGATGCTTGCTGACACTTCTGAGTTGAAACTTTATATATTCATGATCCAATCCAAATAGGACAAATATATTTGTGTTGCAAACCCAAGGGGGAAAATAGCATTATAATGAATACCTACCTTATTGTTAGTGAAGCATAATAAATGTATTGCTATAATTATTCATATTTTCACAAAATGAAGAAGATAATCTTTTTCAGAATTAATGTCCCCAGCAGATGGCTCAGCATTTTGCATTTATTTTTGTGATGATGCCTGGCCTCATACTGTGTTTGTCAGCAACTTGATATTATTGGAATTAATAATGGACTTTAATAATATTTTCTTTGGGGGAACATGGTCTCTGAATTTTTACCTTTGTAAAAGAAAGGCACAGAATTCCTATGTGAAGCTTGTTTATAGGCCAATGCTCTGCAACCTTTTGTTCTTTTCTCTCCTAATATTCTAAGGGGTGGGATGAAGATCCAAAGTCCCACAATTTAACTCAAAGCTGCAGGGAGCCCCTTTCACAGATCCAGTACCATCCTCCACCTTCCCCCTTCAGAGGAGCCTTTACAAATGAAAAGGTAGAGGAATCAACAATGAGAGATTTCAATGGTGACAGGCAAAATTGCTTACCTTGCAATATGTCCCCATTCATGAAAAACAAAATCCTCCTTTTGGGTGTTAAAAATCATGAGCCTTCCAGTCTTATTTAAATGCAAAGTCCTTTGAATAGGAGGAGGATATCATTTGATTTGAGATCATGTTTGGGATATTGTGCAGCACTTTTAATGATGCCAAATAACCACTGACACAAACAGGTATTTGCCTAATGATGCTATAAAGCTATAGAACACAACAATCTTAGAAGTCTTACACCTATAAATGCATCATCTCTCCTAGCTAACCTACCCCAACTCAGACTTGGACTTTAGGTTCCTGGGTAGGTGACAATTCAGGTTGCAAGGTACTCTGTGAATCTCCTGTCCTAAAACTAGTTCATTTGACCCCAATAGTTCATTAAACGACTCCAGTAAGCTAAAAGGTACAATTGGCTCAAAGCAGTGGCATTCATTGAGTTGTTATGGTGCAAACAGCAAAGCCAAAACATCTTCCCCATACGTCTGAGGCACACCCTCCCACAACTACCGACAGCCTTAGTGGAAAGAGCAGACACACAACGTTCATAAGGGAGGAGGGGATACATAGAGGCAAGGCATATTGAGAAGAGGCAGCTCGTGCCCCTGATGCTGCAGGACTTCAGGGATGCTGACGTTTCACTGCTCACACTGACCTGACTCTTTAACTCTTAAGCTTTGAGTATTATATTGCTGGGGAAAGTCAGTCTCCAAGGATCCTCATTCAGGGGTAATACACACACACACACACACATGCATGCATACATATACATATGCATACACACAAACAACATATATACATATACATATATCATGGCATGTATGTGTGAATAAATCTCAGTGGGGGTATTTTGGTTGTGCTTAGACTTTGTATCTAGAATTAAAAACTGTTTGCATAGAATTCTGAGTAAATAAAAATGCTCCTCTAAGGGGTTATGGAGTAGTCATATGCTATTACAGTCACTTTACAGTATGATTTTGGCATACAGGTGATAGGTCCAAAAGAAAGCAGGTCATATGCAATTATCAAGTCATAAAAATGGGAAACCATTATCTGTGAGTAGAGTGCCCAGGATCTTGAAATCCCCTGATATTTGTTGAATCAAAGAAAAACAGCGAGACAAAGCAGACAAATAATTAGAGTTATGGATAGAGGGTCCAGGCTAAATTTGTTCTCTGTCACTTTTTATCTATATGACCTTGAGCAAAGCAAATAATTGCTTGAAGCCTCAGTTTTCTCATATGTAAAATGGAGACAATCTTCCCTTACTTTTCCCAAAAGGCTGGTCACGAGGACCAAATGAGCATTTTTCAAAATCTGAAGCACAATACAAACCAATATTAACTGATTCAATCAAATAGACATGAGGGAAGAGGGGAGAAGGTATTTCTGCAAGCTGTCAATCTCAGTGAAACTGCAAATCTAGTCTCTTAAAACAGCCCTCTGTTACTTCAACCTGCTGTCCTGTATAGATTATCATTGTTATGAGATGTGAGATATTGGAGACAGTAGCCTATTTTCAATCTAGCACAGGTAATAACATGCACAGAAAGCTTCGTTTTCTATTTAAGAATCACTGTAATGAAGGAATAGTTGAATTAATGCATCAGAAATGTAGGTGAGTCTTATGGGAATGGAGCTTTGACCTATCAGTGATGCTAGTATTGCATAGTTCTTTTATATGTAAGCCATTTCCATTTTGCCAATGTGTTGATTTATGGCTGAATTATGAGATCAAGCCCCCGTTTCCATTTATCATTTTGTGATGGTGTGACTTTTGTCATAATTAAATATGGTTTTTATACACTAATAACCAAGAAAGGAACAATCCCATGGGTGGAATATAAAATTTAACAGCCTTTCCTTATAATTGATAGCTTGACAGCTAACTCCAATTCTCCACATGACCTTTCAGGTCCAGTTCTCTGCCATTCCCTGTCAAGGAAACACTTTTCTTTCTTTGTGGAACAAGTTTAATAGCATTCCAATTATTTTTCTCCCCTCATAGAGTTTCAGATTTTCCTGAAAGCACTGAAAGAACTTCCCAAAGGAAGAGTACATAAACAGCTCCTTGTGAAACCCAGCTGGCCAAATATAACTATACCCATTGGATACTTATATTGAAATTCAGTTAAATTTCCGTACATCCTTTGTTTATGGGGAGCATTATTTATAAAACTTGGGAATTAGACTGTCTTTATGGAGTCATTACCACTATTCAGTTCAATACAGAGCAATTCCTCTGGTCACATTAGAAATTAGTAGAGCTAACACAGTACTGTGTTGAATTTTCAAACTGAATCTTCCTCAAGCATTAGCAACATGTCAAGGGGAATTCTACTGTTTTATTTCCAACTTTTAGAGTTTCTTTGTGCATGTGTAAACCTTTGTGTATAACTAATAATGCCTTATAATGCAATGGCAAGGACACTAAGTACACCCCATTATTATAATTATAATACATAATAGTACGATTTAATTTCATAGCAATATATAATATTAGTATGTATAACATTATTCTCACTAGGAATTGTTTGGGGAATGGCTGTAGGATATTAAGAGTTTCCTTGCTTCCCTGCCCACAGAATAAGATTCACTTAGAAAGAAGACAGGTGTCTGGACTTTCTCTGTGTAATAGACCTGGTTGCCAAGTCACTAGAAGAAATTTCTTGGAATGAGAATTGTCAGTTGTTTCTTCCTTTTTTTATGAAAATGTACCCAGAAGTAGAGGTGAATGCCACATGTTACCCAAATATACATTCTTTATATAACTGAACTCTGGGATCATTCTTAGTTTTCATATTAACTGGCTCCAGCTATAACAAAGACAATGAAACTTCTGTTACTTCGTACCTTAATAGCCATATTTTTTGTTGCTGTTTTTACTAAGGTAAATGCAAAACTTTGGAATGTAAAGAGCATTGTAGAGTATTGTTCCATATGTCCAACTAAGATGAAATGCTTTCTCATCTCTGAAAAGAACACATTTGAAAATATTCTTGATGATTTTTGCTCTGAAGGTGTGATTTACATTATGATACATCACTCTACAGTGGATACAGCAGTGGTATTAGGATCAGAGAACCTGGGTTGAAGTTATTCTCTCTGAGTAAGTTTTCTCACCTGTCAAATAGGATTAATATAATTGACTTTCCCTATCCTTACAATGTTTGTAGTATGGAAAATACTTTGTAAATGACAAAGCTCTTCACAAAAGTGAATTATTATTACATAGGTATTCACATGCCTCATATTAATTTCTTGTACTTAATTGAAGATTCTCTGAAGAGCCATTAAAATTGGTACCAGCCAATAGATCAAGAATAAAAAGAATCAATAGATCAGTAAAGATATTAATGAAAACTTTAATATGAGTCATAACTTATGCTGAACTTACATAGAATGCTATACTACATTTAGGATCAGGACCTATAATTTTGTTGATATAGAAAATTCCCAGATGAGGACACTTCTCCTATAAATTCAAGTCTGTACCTTCTCTGTACATTTTAAGAGGCTGAATGACATGGTCAGAGTCATATAGAAATATGTGTGAGAGATAGAACCTGAATCCAACTCCTTGTGGTTCTAAGGTTTTAACCTTCCTATACCACATAACATCTTCCCCATGTGCCCTAACGCTAATCCTCATAGCTACATAAACACACATACACATAAACATCTTGTATCACTCTGGCACAGAAACCTTGAATATTTCCAGATTATGTTGGCTTATGACCTATGTTTTATCTCCATGATGGTGGCCAATAAATACCTGAAAAATAAGAGAAGAAGGTTTTCAATGATAAATTGCAGGGGATGGGGGTGGGGAAGCTTTTTAAGCACCTTGGACAAAACTTTCTACTACTGGGAAATATTGGAGGTGCTGAGTTGGCTGGAGGACTGAATAGCGACACAACTAGGTCATCTCCTTGGCTGGCACATCTAAGTAACATCCCTATAAAATCTCTTCTTCCTGAAGGGGAGCCAAGATGGCAGAGAAATGGCAGGGCCACAACTGAGGGCTCCCTCCCCCAGATTCCTCCAAATACCTTTAAATACTGCCTCAAAACAAATTCTAGAGTGGAAGAACCCATGAAAAAATGGAGAGAAACAATTTTCTGGACCAAGGAAACTTACAAGGTCGGCAGGAAAGGTCTGTTGCACTGGGGTCAGTGTGCAGTACAGTCCAGGTAGGCCAGGCCCCAGCAGTAGGCCTTGGGGCAACTGAATCAGTGGTAGCAATGGCAGTTTCTGTACTCTCAGGTCACAGGTGGCAAGGGTGTCAGACAACTGGTCAGAAGGAGATTATATAAGGGTCCCTTTGCTGGCACTAGGGTCAGGAATCTGTTATATTGCACATACTTGCATCAGGGTTATGGTCCTGGGTCTCAGTCCAAGAGCAAGGAGGAACATGAGCATTCCAGAGCCTGTGGCAACAGGGGAGCTGGGACCCTGGTGACATTCCAGGATGAAAGAGAGTGCTTATGGTTGCACACAGAGCAGAGCACAGAGCAGGAAAGTAGTAAACATGCCTCTCCCTAGACCAAACCACCTTGAAAGAACCAAAAATTACAGACCCCAAGAACCAGTTCTGAAAGCAGCTGCTCAAAAACCTGAAGTATTTAACATTAAAAACAGTGCTCCCTCCACTCCAGAAGCAGAAAACCACTTTAGTATAGGCTTAAAAATTGAGAAATAGACTAGAAAAATTAGCAGGAAAACAACAGAAAAAGAAAAATCCTGAGTGTAAAAAGTTACATTGGTTACAGAGAACTTTAAAACAAAAACCGAGAAGACAGCAAAGTCGAAATTCCTATATCCAAAGCCTCAAATTAAAATATATATTGGCCCCAGACCATGGAAGAACTCAAAAGGATTTTAAAAATCAAGTACAGAGGTAGAGGAAAAATTAGGAAATGAGATTGGTACGAGAAAATCATGAAAAAAGAGTTAACAAAATCCCTCATTTCTGCCTGATGATGATTCTTTTCTACCCTCATTTCTCTCTTTCTCAAAGCCCACCATAACTTTGCCAAAACCTTTACTCCATCATTCCAAATACAAACTCCCCTCTTTCACCATCAAAGCAGGTTATCTGGCTTTCTATTTCACTTAGAATGATGAGGCTCTCTGACATGGAATCTTTTAGCTCCCTTCTGCAGTTCCATAGTCTACTTCCATATTATCACTTCCCTTCTCCTCTTTCTTTTTGATCACAAAAAAGGTACCCTACTCATCCCTAAAGCCCTTTCACTGTGCCCTTAGTAACATTTACTTTGCTCTGGCAATCATCCCATTTCTTTCTTCTACCTTCAAATGCTCCCTTGCTACTAAATCTTTCTCATTGATCTTCAAATAGGTTAAAACTTCCTCAGTACACAAGAAATCCTTCCTTTCACTCCTCTAGCCAGTGAAGTCAAACTTAAACAAAAATGGGGACTACTGATGCATTTATAAAGATCCTTGCATGCTACATATGAACACTTTTACAATGTAATATTTTGTTTTATTGTATTTTTATTTATTTTCTTAAAGATTTCCCAATTACATTTTGATCTAATTCAGGTATATGCCAAATGAAATGCCAAGAGAGAGAATTCTGCATATATTAGTCAATTTATTGGTTAAGCTAGTAATAACCAATACACTAAGGTCGTTGATCTCTTTTGATGACTAAAGATGCCAAGTGAGCATCATAGGCCCCTTTAAATCCAGGTCTATCTTCCTGACCACATGTCATAGGGTCCTCCCCTGGCAAAGGCAAGGCAATTTTCATTGCTAGACATTTTAATGGGAATGTGGGTTAAAAGTTCTCAGCTCTTCCCTATTACCTTTTCCTAACCTTTATACTAAATTTCTTTAAAAAGTTATTTATACTTGAGAAAAATTATTATATTGTATCATTTGATATTTAATGTTAATCTACAATATAATCTTTTTTGACAAAACTACCTTCTCTTACCTAGCTCAAAAGAGCCCTCTCCCATTCTAGTTAAGGAGTGTAATTATTCACAGATCCCAAGGCTGCACAAAGACCCTTACTTTTGGGTTCCCATGACAAAATGTCCCTTTGGATGGGCATCATTTATATGCACTAGAGCAAAGTGGTCAAATACATGGCATGCAACGACAACACTCTCCTAAATGTAGCCTGAATTAGATTAAAATGTAAGTGACTTCAGACACTTACTGGCTATGTGACCCTGGGCAAGTCACTTAACATCTGTATGCCTTGATTTCCTCAACAAGTGTAAAATAAAAACAAGAATAGCACAGAGCATAAAATGAGATAATACCTTTTTTTTTTAAGGGCTTAGAATTGTGCCTGGCCATAGTTCTGCTATATAAATGCGCCTTCTCTTCCATCTTCATAGAAGTCTTTGACAGTCAAATGAAGCCAATGGACCCCTTCTGAGATTAAATTGTTTAAATGTATAAACTAGTATACAGGATTTCAAAGGGAGACAATTATATTGAAATACTATTGAATAAAAAAAAAAGCAGATCCCCTGGTTAAGAAACCTTGTTTCTGACTTCTTTGTAGCTTACAATGACATTCTCTACCTAGTAGGACAGTCTTTCTTCAAAGATACAAAACTGCCTTGATTGTTTTGATACCACTCTTTTTTACCTTTCTTTTGATCCTTCATCATCTTCCCAACCCCATATAGGGATGTTTCTCTACATCCCACCCTAAGCCCTTTTATCTTTTCTCTTTGCATCCTTTTTTGTTGGAAAAAAATTAATCTATGGAATAAAACAAGAATTTTCATAATATAGTAAAATAAAATTGATTGTACTTGGAAACTGAAATCCACTATCAAATGTACAACAAAATTATCATGTAATTTTTTTCCTCCCCCCAGCCCCACTTTGTACTCTTTCTTAGCCATCTCATTTACTCCCATGGCTTTAATTTCCATGTCTTTTTTTTAGCATTGAAGTTATTTTACTAGGTTTTATATATATTTATATATATAATATATATGATATAGAAATAAATTTTAAATGAATTGAAATAAAATAAATAATATGAAAATATACAAATGAATATATTATATACATATTTCAGGAAAAAATTACATGATAATTTTGTTGTACATTTGATAGTGGATTTCAATATATACATAATATAAATGAATATAATATTAAAAAGTTATATTTATATTTATTATATTTTAAAAAGGGAAGAGAGGTGCAGGTTTGGGGGATGGGGTGTTGCTACCCCTATTGTTAATAAAGCTCCAGTTTCATTCCATAGTCCCCCAGAGTCACATGGTCCTTGAAGATTGTGTACCATTTCTTCAGAACAATTTTGTTCCAATGGGTGCCTGTCTGAGCTGCAATCAGTTTCTTCAGGTCTCCTACTGAGTTGTCAGTATTGTACTTCACATGGACCTTTGTGCCCAGCTGGTCATTACACACAGCTTTAATCATGGCTCTAGAACACCCCTAGCCCCAAGCCATAGTAGCTCCTGCCTCATAATTTCCACATCTTTAAAGTACAACCCAAATCACCTCCATGAAGATTCACTTGGCCTTTCTACTGAGTATCAACTTCCTCCTAGTACCTCATGCAAAATACATTTTTAAACCATCTAATGC
The DNA here is from genome assembly GCA_028646575.1 of Pseudocheirus occidentalis. Lineage (NCBI taxonomy): Eukaryota > Metazoa > Chordata > Mammalia > Diprotodontia > Pseudocheiridae > Pseudocheirus > Pseudocheirus occidentalis. Next base: position 208,851,198 of record CM053594.1, read on the forward strand.
ATATTCCTAATATCATGTATTCTAGTTATCAGCATGGTATCTTTGTCTTTTCCAACTAGACTCTAAGATCAACAAAGATAGTAGTTGTGACCTACCTGAAAATTGTCTTTCCTTGTGCCTAACACAGTGCCCTGCACATAATAAGCACTCAATAAATTATTGTTATTGTCATCACTATCTTGGCATCTTCAGATATATCACCAATATAATGCTATACAAATACAAAAGAAATCAGAATTAAATTATCGTAGAGAATTGTAGCATGATAGTCCATTGGATAACATGCTTTTGGAATTTGGGAATTCAAAATAGGATCTTGGAGCTCAGCAAAGTTTATCACTTTTAAAGTGGTATTTTGATGATCTGTGGAAATAATATGTAAAATTCTGGCAAAAAATTGGAAATCAGTACAAAATTGTCATTGATTTAAGGATCTCAGAAACAATCAGTATGGGTATCTCTCAGTGCTTTATAAATGCCCTGTAGTGGCCAGTATTTATCTCCATTTTTCAAATAATATGTTGGAGGCTAAAATAAGTAGATGAGGTAGATGATTCATGATTAGAAATGCCAGACAATAATCAGAGAATGCAATTTGATCTCCTAGACCACGAGGCCAATTATGCAAAGTCCAAACAAAGCCTGAGTATTCTAATGTCAGAGGAGCTAAAAATGGGTTTCCTGGCAACAATTAATGACTACATACCTACAATATGCTCAGGATTATTTTAAGTGCTGAGTCTAAAGACCAGTACTAGTCAATACAATAGAATGAATGAATTAAAAAAATTATCAAGAGTTTACTATGTGCCAAACACTGGGCTAAGCACAAGGGATAGAAATGTTGAAAAGAGACAGTTTTTGACCTCGAGGGAAATATAGTCAAGTTAAGGAGACTAGATATATGTCAACAACTAAAAAGCCATATGGATCAGCATATAATTGAGTGTAAGAGTATATTGTATAAGTATATTGGACTTGAAGTAAAGGGAAAATCCAGATTGTGTCCAGAATTTTGAATTCCAAAATGGTGGGACTTGATTAGGAAAAATGAGGATGGGGGACATTTCATATCAAGTGACCAGAAATGATCATGAACATATCATTCAAACTCTCTTAGTACTCCCAAATTCTTAGGAAGCTTGAAGTGATCAAGAAAATTCGCAGATATCTGCAATCTAGATACTCTTGAATATTGAGTATCTAGATATTCAATAAGAGGTTTCCTTTGTAATAATTCTAGACTTGACTTAGTGACGAGATTATGTAAGGAGATCCTGGACCTAGCAATGTGTGTAACAATTCCTCAATCAGATAATTTGTTTTCTTCTCGTTATTTGTGATTTATCTCGAACAAGTAAGTTGAAATTATGACACGGTTTCTGGTAAGCCCTCAGGAAACCAAGGTAGTTTAAAGAGTATAATACTTCTTGCCTTCAACTAGACCAGTGGTTCTCAACCTTCCTAATGCCACAACCCTTTAACACAGTTCCTCATGTTGTGGTAACCGCCAACCATAAACTTATTTTTGTTGTTACTTCATAACTGTAATTTTGCTACTGTTATGAATCGTAATGTAAATATCTGATATGCAAGCTGTATTTTCATTGTTACAAATAGAATATAACCCACAGGTTGAGAACTGCTGAACTCGATGGAATGATGCACATGGCAGCTTTACATAAGGACAAAATGCTGATCGATCGTACTCGTTAATCTTAGAGGACTCATCATGTCCCTTCGTTGATGCTTGCTAGCAAGGAATGATCCACTAGAAAACTCAATATATTGTTCTGTTTGGTGCCTTTTCAAATGGCAAAAGTGATGTTTTTACTTAAAAACACTCCACTCCAACCCTGGAGATTTTGCTTTTAGGAAGACATTCAATGTAGTGAGCCTAACTTTTACTTTCTTTAATTGGATCTCATTATTCTTTGTTATGCCTGCCTAATTGCATCTCATGATCCTTAGTAATACCCTAAATAATTTTTCTCCTATTTGGTATTCATATCCTTAACCTTACAGTCCCTCAATCAGTCCTCAATTCCTTGGAGCATTTAAGAAGTAGCACCTTAGAGCTGATTAGGATTTTTTTAGAAATCCGAGGAAATAAATTATGTTTGAAAAGGTACACCTAAGGCCCTGTCACCTGGGAAGTGGAGTTGATGCTTCTTAAAGCCAACTCTCTTTTTCTGAATGACCTAGATCAAGTAGCTTTATTAAAGATATTCCTCCTTGACACTGAACTTCTGAGGCCATTCTGCTGGATATTGAATGTTTATCTCTTCTTGACACTGCCTTCGACAAGTGCTGCTCAGCCTCAATGACGCTGCCTTGTTTTTGTGCCTGTTCCAGTAGTGATGGCAACTGTGATTACAATGCACCATCTCCAGAGTCCAGAGCCTCTCTGTTAAAATGACTGATTGCTTAGCCTAGCCAGAAGCAGGTGTCTAGCTGTAAGGAAAAGCAATAGGGAAGGAAATCCTGAGAGAGCTTCCATAAACACTGGTTGTGGCTGATCTGTGAAAATGTACTTTGGGAAAGTGGTTTTTGGTCCAGAGTGACCTCTAAAATTTCTTCTCAATGTGAAATAATAAGAGAGAGCCAAAAAGATCTTGGAGATGGAAGGGACCTTAGAGGTCATCAGGTCTGGTTTTTACAAATGAGAAAACTGAAGCTTAGAAAGGTTAAGTGCCTTAGTTTCACAAAGCTGTGAATAACCAGCATTTACACAGTGTTTTAAGGATTACAAAGCGCTTTGCAAATATTATTTCGTTTTAGTCTCACAGCAAACCTAGAAGGCAGGTGCTATTATTATTCACATTTTATAGATGAAGAAACTGAAGCTCAGAGAGGTTAAGTGACCTGCCCAGAGACACGCAGTTAACAAGTATCTGAGACTGGATTAGAATTCAGGACTTCCTGACTCCAAGTGCAGCATTCTATCACTGTACCACTTGGATGTCTTACAAGTATCCGAGACAGGATTTGATCTCAAGTTTTCCTGACTCTTGACTCTAACAATTATACCATGCTGCCTCTGATGAAGTATTTTATGAGTAGTAATTTCTACAAAAATCTTATTAATTTAAGAAATAAGCATCTTTCTTGTTGGGTTTTGAAATATATTACTTGATTTTCCTACTTTAGGCAACTTTCAAACATTATATATCATTGACAGTAATGTTGGCCTTTGTGAACACTGAATAAAAATTATGAGTATCCTAAAAACTCCATTCCCAGCTCAACTCATTCTCTGGACTGCTCCATCTTCTTACCACCAACCTTTCCTGCTGGAGATGTGTCCATTTTCTGGGTCCTGCTCTCCTGGTTGGCAATTCTCTCACCTGGATCTCCATTTTCAATGTCTCTAGAAAGCTTGTTCCTTCACTTGCCTTTTCTACTTCCCTGTCTGCCTCCCTGCTTTTAGGGTCCCCCTTCGTGTTTTGCCTTTCTCTAATAAAACATAAACTCAGTGAGAGTAGAGATTATCTTGTTTGCTTATATGTGTATACCCAACACTTAGCACAGTATCTGGTACATTGTGAGCACTTCATAAATGTTCTATTTTAGCACAGGGCCTGGTACACAGTAAACATTTAATAAATCATCCATCCATCTATCTATCTATCTATCTATCTATCTACCTATCTATCTATCTATCTATCTATCTATCTATCTATCTATCTATCTATCTATCTATCCATCAATCCATCCTTCCTTCCTTCCATCAATCCATCCATCCATCTATCTATCTATCTATCTATCTATCTATCTATCTATCTATCTATCCATCCATCCAGCTAGCTAGCTATCCATCATCTATCACCTATCTAAATCCACATCCTCTGATACAAACCCCAGTGCTCTTTCCATTATAGCAAACCAGACTTACAATCAAGAAGCTGGAGCTCAAGTCTTAGCTTTTCCATTAGCTACTTGGACAAATGTCTTCCAAACTCTGGGCCTCAATTTTCTAATTTACCAAATTAACCAGCTCAGAGTATTTAAAATCTAAGGTTTCTCCTTCTAAACCTAGTACCTGAGGATGCTACTTTCTTGTCTCATTTAAGTAACCATTGTAGATGATCACTTTTCAAAAAACATCATTTCTAATGGTGTCATATATTTAAATGAGAGGGATTTATGACTCCATTTTTTGCCAGACATAGAAAAATGAACTACCAGTAATCATAACTGGTCCCTATCATAGTAGACAGTGAAGGATAACAATAGCCCTTCTAATTCTCAATATTGAATCGTTATTCAAATCACTAGCTAAAGTACTACATATGACTACCATTAGTAAGGATAATACCGAGCATGTACATGGTGCTTTAAAGTTGGCAAAGTGCTTTACTAATATCTCATTTTTCTCACAACAGTATTGGGGTTGGTAAGTGCTATTATTATCTTCACTTTACAGATGAGGAAACTGAGGCAGATAGAGGTTAGGTGACTTGTCCAGCGTCACACAATTAGTAAGTATCTGAGGTAAGATTTGAATTCAAGTCTTCCCTGCTCCAACTCTTGTACTCTACCCTCTGTGCCACCTTGCTCACCAGTGTAAAATTAGTGTAACATCTGGGGCAAGTCACTTGGCTTCTGAATTTCAGCATTCTCATCTCTAAAATGAGAAAGTTAGCATAGATTACTTCTTAGGGTCCCTTCCTGTTCTAAATCCATGAATGGCTCATTTTAGCTGTCTAAGTGTTTGTAATATTTATGTATTGGAATATGACTGGAGATGGGCAGCTAGGTAGCACATTGGACAGAATGCTGGGCCTCAAGTCAAGAAGTCAACTTTTCTTGAGTTCAGTTTCCAGTTTCTGACACTAACTGTATAACCGTGAGCAAGTCACTTAACCCAGTGTCTTAGTTTCTTTATCTGTACAATGAACTGGAGAATGAAATGGCAAACCACTCCAGTACCTTTGTCAAGAAAACCCCAAATGGGGTCACAATGAGTCAGACATGGTTGAAATAAGTGAATAATAACATGGGTGGGGTGACCTTGAACTATCCGGGTTTTTTGGACAAGGATGCATAATTATGATATTATAACACAAATATGACTACATGGAAGATTAAGTTTTATTTTTAAGATTAGAAGAACAATGGATTACAAAAGAGAGTTAAGTTTAAGATAACTTTATCTATCTACAAAATAGAACTGAAGTTAAGAATGAGAAGCTTCATTGATGAAAGCAGATACAATCGAAACTCTAGGAAAGTTTGGAAACATTATAAATAATAATAATATTTTTTCAGACTTTTAAGGCTTTTTATTGTCATTTTTCAGTTGAGTCTCACTCTTCATGACCCCATTTGAGGTTTTCTTAGCAAAGATACTTAAGTAATTTGCCCATTTCCTTCTCTAGCTCATTTTACAGATGAGTAAGCTGCATTAATTGTTATGGTCTAAGAAAAGAAGAATGCAAAAACTGAAGGCAGAAAGCCTTTTTTTCAGGTTCAAGTCAATATAAAATCTATACTTTGCCATAGACTAAAGATGACATGATATCACAGACAGCCATGACAACAACAAACCAATTCTAATTAAAAATAATAATTATAACAATGTATCCAGGAAGTCATGTCTGTGATATGATGTTTGTTCATTCTTGACAAAAAAAATTGATTAGTTAAATTAACCTCTATCTTCACCCCCACACCAATCTATATGTCTCATGCAGAAGTACCTGGTCTTTTAGAGATTAAAAGGGTAACCTGTGAAAGGGACTCAGGAAGGTGGCTGAGCTGCCTTGAAGCTATTCTTCCCCTTTTCACTTACAGGGAATAACCAGCACCTATCTCAGGATGCCTGGTCCACAGTCTGTAGTCCACATGTGAAAGTGCAGATGTGGAATCTTTTGTGAATTGCTTAGTTTTCTTGTATCTTTTCTTTTTTTGAGGGCAATTGGGGTTAAGTGACTTGCCCAAGGTCACACGGCTAGGTTTTTGTATTAAAGTGTCTGAGGTCAGATTTGAACTCAGGTCCTCCTGACTCCTGGATCGGTGCTCTATTCACTGTGCCACCGAGCTGCCCCAATTGCTTAGTTTCCTTTTGATAAATATAGCTGCCTCATTATACACCTGAAGAGCAGTCAGCCTTGGAAAATGTGACTTGCCCAGCTCCCTGGTTGGGACAGATATTATGCACAAGTAATCCATGATCTTTAAGAGTTACTAACAATAGGATGTATTCCACAGAACTGGGAGCATTACCTGACTACAGGTAATTAAGGGAGTCAATCCAAGCCCTCACAGGACCTGGGCCGCAAGCATGTGGCTCTTAGGGAGGTTTTCTTTCTGACAAGTTATTTTTTCAGCTATCCAAAACAGTGAATCTGTTCTTTCAACCATTTTGCACTAACATTTTCTTTCATTGCTTGCATTGTCAAAATTTATTTTATCTGAAAATGGTAAATGCGGGCCAACTGTATCAGAATCTTGGTACCAGAATATGGATCACAATCTCTCTTCTTGCCTCAGTGTCTTGTACTTTTTTCTACCCTCCTTCCTTTTCTATGCCTGATCTTCCTATTCAGGGTCCTTTGTCTATGATCAATGAGGACCACAGGCTAGAATAATAATAATAATAATAATAATAATAATAATAATAATAATAATAAACTAAAATTGCTAAGGTTTTTATTGTCATTTTTCAGTTGAGCCTCAATCTTCATGACACCATTTAAGGGGTTTTTTTGGCAAAGATACTAGAGTGGTTTGCCTGTTTCCTTCTCTACTTCATTTTACAGATGAGTAAACTGAGGCAAATATGTTTAAGTTACTTGTCCAGGATGACCCAGCTAGTAAGTATCTGAGGCTAGATTTAAACTCAGAAACATAACTTCCTGACTCTAGGCCTCTCATTATATCTGCTGCACCATTTAGCTACCTCACTTTAAAATTTACAAAGCTCTTCATTTACATTACCTCACTTAATCTTCACAATATCCAGGGAAAGGATCCCTGTAATTATTCTTTTCTCCTTTTTTTAATGGAAAAACTAAAAATGATAAAAGTTATGTTACATACTCAGGTCAAATACCTAGTAAGGGTTAAGGGGAACCCAGACCTTCTTGACCAAGTCCAGAAACATATCTCTGCTGCCATATTTCATCTTTTATTTTTTTCAAATGTCATATCAACTATTTTAAATAAATATCATGTTTGACTATAGGGCATCTTGCTACACCTTGCTGCCTTAGTGTCTAGTATCAAGTGGGTACTTAATGAATACTTACCGAATGATTAATGATGGAAATAAGACTAGGGATAGACTTCCCTGGGTATAGATCTGGTTGTTGGCAAACGTAGTCTTGAGAAATTAATTTTTTCTCACCTTGGGGAATTCCATTTTTGTACTGTACTTGTTATATCTTCTATTTTGGAAGCTTCATGTAGGTCTATTTCCTTTCATCCTGGTTTAAAAACAAAACAACGACAATCCTTGCATTGCTTTTTGATTTAAGATATTTCATCTTTGTTTTCCTTCCATTCAAATTTATGACACGGAAGAGAGAGTGGGAAAATAATGAGAGAAAAAAAATTGCTTTCTGTTGTGTAGTGTCTGATGTACACTTAGCATGCTGTCACAGTGGTACTGACAGATGTGTGTCAGAGTAGCCAGCCAGCAGTCAGAAGGTCTAAATATTGAATGCTGGGATTTGTGCCAAAGTGGCATATGGTTTCTTATAAATGATGAATATTCTATTATCTGATGAGTGGCACCATACAGGGGAAGTAGAGTGGGTTTGGAAAGGTCCAGTACAGCTGAACCTAGGACACACAGCATTTTTTTTAACATTGGCAGTGTCTAAGGCTTAAGATGGAAGTCAATGAACTTACCCAAACAAGACAGCAAGTGTGATACCATCTATTAAGGAATTCTGTTTAAAAAGAAACTACAGTGTTATTTGATCTATCAAATAGATTTTGAATAGCTTGATATAATCCCTAAAGAGCTTCAAATAAGCCAAGTATTCTAAATATTCAATTAAATTCCAACTCAATTCAGGAGATTTATGAAGCATCTAAAATATATGGAATGCTTTGCTGTGGAATGGGGGATGAAAAAGGAGATTATAGGGCTTAGGGAAGATATTATGCTTCCCTTTATATAGAGTATTATATGTGTCTATGACATGAGAAGTTAGTGCATTGACTCAAGTAAGGCACTTTCTATCATGTAACAATTGAAGAGACTAAAAAGGTAAGAGTACTTCAGGGCAAAGTTAGTATTTTTTTCCTGTTTCTCTAATAACATCATATTATGTGCCTATCTTTTGGGTTTTGCCATTTAATGATCCAGAAATAAAAGCTCTGAGTTTTCCTAGATTAGATTCAACTACAGGAATATCTCTGGTCAATTTCTCCAGGGTACTTCAGAATTTGGTTCATTTCTAAGTCTAACAAATATAAATAAGTAAACAACAAAGTCATAAAACAAAACAATGGAAAAAGCAAAAAGAACAGATCCTCAGTACTCATATACCATGTAAGCATTCAGGCTACCAAAATATTAACTATAGGACAAGCCTTGCTTATTAGCATGATCCCACTCTTCAAAATATACAAAGACACCCATGCCCAGTCCCCATAAGTTCCACCCATGTCCCCTATCCCAACAAGAAAGAACCTGGGATTGCTAAAGAATCAAGCAACTCAGCCTTACAATAAGCCCACATCCCAGAGTCAAGCACATCCCTCCTGATTACAATCATTACCTTTCAGAGTGAGGAAATTCTGCAGGGGAAGACACTCAGGATTATTAAAGAATTACCTCCCTCCCCTCCATCTTTGAACATCTGTGGTTGTGGTTGTCAGATCTCCAGGTACCAGAATTGTTATTCTGCGTCATAATCCTGCATCATAATCCTGCTCTTTACTTCTTAGTCATGGAACTCCTCCTACATTTGGTCTAAATGCTTTTCCTTACTTTGCCTTTGCTCTTCCACTGATTGTGTTTCTGCAGCTCCATCTCAACTCAGGAAATCCTCACTATTTCGCCACTGTCCCTATCTACCTCCATGCCCAGGTCCACGTGATTCTCTGGAACACATGGTTCCTTGTAGGGACTAGATTCCCTAGAGAGAATGGAAGGTTCTTTTGCATCCAAGTATCTTCTTTCTAACCTCTCAGCTCTGGTCCTGTCTTTATGTGTGAACTATGTTATTACACATCCTTTCTGAAAGCCAAGTCTGAGGATATAGTCCAGTTGTAAATAATGGCTTTGAATCAACTAATCATCTTCAATGTATTGATATGCTGAAACTCAGAGCAGTACAAGAAATTCACAAGAGGTAATATAGTCAGAGAAAATTCACTAAGGTGACACTATTTACACTAAGAGTTTTCAAAATTGGGACAAAGGAGGACTCAGGAATCTGAAGTTCAGAGAAGTTAAGTGACTTGTATACTACTACATAGTTGGAAAATGCCAGAGCCAGAATTAGCCTTGTGACTCCAAATATATCCTCATACTGCCTTTGATGGGCAAAGTACTTTTGCCTCAAGAAAGAGAATGGAGGGATAGTCTGAATATTTTACATAAGGCCTACCTTGGAGATATTGAAGGTTTCATTCCAGACTATAATAAACATGTAATAAAGAGAGTAACAATTTTTGTGTGTGTGTGCAATAGTATTATGTCTAAATGAACAATGTATGCACCTCAGTTTAAAGATACTTTATTGCTGAAAAATGCTAACCATCACCTGAGCTTTCAACAATTCATAACCTTTTTGCTAGTGGAGATTTTGCCTTGGTATTGACGGCTGCTGACTGGTCAAGGTGGTGGTTGCTGAAGGTTAGAGTGGCTGTGGCAATTTCTTAAAATAAGACAGTAATGAAGTTTGCCTGTCGATTGATTCTTCATTTCACTTGAATCCTTAGAAACTTTTGTAGGGTTATTAAGTGGTCTAATCTGAACACTGTCGTACTTCAGGAAATATGGAAACCAGAAGCAAGGGAGAGAGATGGGGAATGGTCAGTCAGTGGAACAGTCAGAGCACACACATTTTTCAGATAAGTTTGCTGTCTTATATGGATGCAGTTTGTGGTACCCCAAAACAATTATGATAGTAGTATCAAAGATCATAGATATCCATAACAGATATAATAATAATAATTTAAAAAGTATGAAATATTGTCATAATTTTCAAAATGTGACATGGGGACATGATGTGAGCACATACTGTTGAAAACAATGTCACCAGTAGACTTGCTCAACCCAGGGTCACCACTAATCTGTCTGCAAAAAGGAAATCCCACAATATTTGCAAAGTGCAATAAAGAGAAGTACAATAAAACGAGGTATGGCCATATACTTTTAAGCCACCAAAGAACTATTAAGAAAGAAGAGATAGGCAATCAGTTAGCAAAAAGAAATGAGGCCGTTTGACAGATGTCAGAAGTGAGAATTGTCTTCTGGAGTCACTTCAATGCACTCTTTTATTTTCTTTAAAATGAGAACAAGAAGTCCATTAGGTTCATGAAGATTGAAATGTCTATTTACTGTAAAAAAAAAATAATAACAACTGACAGTTATAGAGTGCTCAATAGCTATAAAGTGCAAAATAGTTAAAGATTTCTGTGATAAAAATATGGAAAATTGTGTTTTTCAAGTGTCTATTTATGCCCAGAGAAGTGAGGATATATACATGTTTGTCTGTGGATTTTTGGATTGTATTCTTTCTCAGCATTTAGCTCAGTTCAGTGAAAGGCATCCTGAATTTGGACTTGACAGACCTGGGGTCAAACTCTGACTTTGCTACTTACTTACCTTGAAACAGCTTCAGTGAGTCTGGCAAAGCACTTCTCCTCCCAAACCTCAGTTTCCTCATCTGTAAAATGAAGAAGTTGAATTAAATGAACTCTAAGGTTTCACTCCATTCTAAATCTATGATCCTTTGATCTCAGAATTAAACCACTCCTGGCTCCTCCCTGTTCTTTCTTTGCACAAGAAAGTCTTGATCACAGAAGGAACCTAAAGTGCATGTGAGTTCTCTTTCTGCCAAAATTCTAGATGACTGAAAAGCTTCCCTGTGGGTCAGGAATCCACAGGGTGAAATACGTAGCTAATTTTTAAATTGTTCCGTCATAACTGAACAACTTTAATATTGAAAATGGCATTCCATGTTGTAGAATTTAAATGTTACTTAGAATAATACTTAAGAATACTGATGTAAAAATCAATGAAAGCCTCTTTTTATAAATGCAGTTTCCAATTTAGACTACAATGTAGATAATTTTCTATTCTAATAGGATAGCACCGTTTAGGAAAGACCAGTTAATAAAACAAAAAATTCATTACTAAAATATTCATCATACTTGGCAAATAGGTTAAAAAGTGTCTTTTAGCTTACAAATTGAACCCAAAGGAAACAGAATAAGAAAAGGTTTGACTAGATTTCCTCCAGAACTCTAAACCTTATTCATTTCTGTCATGTCCTGAAGGTTTACACATTTTCATGGCTGGTTTAGGTAAAGCAAAAAAAAAAAAAAAAAAAAAAGGCCTGTAGTTCTGTTGGGGAAACATCTTCACCTGCATCATTGTCGTAGGCCCTCCTATTTAATGCTTTTACCCATGAAACTTTAACAAAAGTGCTACTCTCTACTTTAATATTATTGCTCCTTTCCTTAATCAGGCGAAGCGAAGCATGACTACAGACTGAGAAAACCACAGTGGGCGTCCTTCTATTAGAGATGCCAGTTGATTTTTATTAATTCAGGGTCACCTCCACACTTTGATAAGTCACTGGAGTGGGGACTTTAGTAGTGGGGACATGATCATGACCCGTGGGAAGATGTTCACCCGAGCTTACGGTGAAAATAACATATCAGTGAATAAAAAGTCATTTGGGGGAATGTCTGACTATTAATTTCATCCTTTTACCATATAAACCCTTTAGAAGGATAACAGATAATCATATGGGGACTATGGCCTCAATATTAGCAAATGCTTGACTAGAAATTAGCTAAATTTTAACCTCTACAAATATAATGGTGCGTCCATCGTACCTCTGTTTTTAACAACCTCTTTAGGTAGGTTGATGCATCTTACACAAACTTGGCTACAGAACGTCTCTTTTTTAGAACTGAAAATTATTGATTAAACATATATATTCTGATTGTTCTGGGATAAATGTGGCTGGCACATGGGGAAAAGCTGGAGATTAAAGGGAGTGTCAAAATGAAGGAGCTGGGAAGAATAGAGTGAGGTGCCCCAGGGGCATGCCATCCCAGGATGAACCAGTAATTGAGAGAGGGGGGGACCCTTCCCTAGAGATATGAACAAGAGTACAGGAGTTAGTACCTTGGTGTCCAAAGGGCTTTTGTAGCATAAGATTTAGAGGATTACTACTTCTCTTACTTCACACAGTCCAATTCTTTGCGTCATAAAGAATGGGAAATTGGAATTCATCTGGCAACAGCAGTGTTGAAAACACTTTTCACTCTGCTTCTTCTAATTTCATATTTCTATTTCTCCTCCCATTCCAAAACCCTTGTCCAGCTCTCCTCACAGCTAGTGATAACTTGGTGTAAGTATCAAATCAGGGCTCTTAACTGAAATTTTCTTGGGGAGTCCTCTTGGATGCAAAGACTAAACCAAAACCAGCTCTGCCTGATAAAAGCTAGCATTCTACTTGCTATTTCTCCTGATACACTCTTTGAAGGTATTGGATTTTTACCTCTGTATTTCCAAGACCTAGCACCAGACATGGCACATAGTAGGTATGTTATAAGTTTAATCTAGCTATTTTAAAGTATTTTTTTCTCTTTTGATATCACCTATAATACAGCCTGAAAAAAGAAATTCATCTACTCAATTTGTCTGAATTCCTATAATAAATTTAAAAAGTCAAATTTATTTTTGTATAGCACTTTTTAGTGTTCAAGTTTTAACTTCTAGGCACACAGGGATCTTGTCTGCTCCTTTTTTTTGGTACTTTAAGTTGGTTTACAGAATATAGATCAGGTTTGTTCCAGGAATATTATTGCACTTTGTACCATTAATATGACTCATCTCATACTGCCTTGCTTCTATGTCTCATTTTCCTTACTAAATTGTAAGTAGTTGGGCAGGACAGTAGAAACCACATCCATTCATTTCAACAAATTTTTGAAGTGTTTATTTTGTGCTAAGAGCTAGAAGATAAAAATGTGAAATGATGAGAAAATTTAAATAATAAAAATTCCAATAACTCATTTATAAAAAGGCTTTAGGGTTCACAGAGTGTTTTCCCTATAATACTTATATGAGATAGGGACTGCAAATGTTCCCATTTCTAAAGATGAGATATTGAAATGGGGAGAACTTAAAGTGATTTGTCGAGGATCACGCGGATAATGTGTGTTCCAGTATTTAAGCACTATTCTTCTGCTACCAGCACTTTCCATTACATGGTCTAGACACATGTAGTCTTGGTTGCTAAGGAGCTTATGATGAGTATGGAAGTTAAGACGTTCATGTGAATGATACAGATAAGTTAACATATGTTAAACTCACCAGCAGGTCCAAAGTAATATAAGAGATTCAAAAGAAAAGTGATCATTTCTACATGAAGGGAAAGGGAATGAGTAGAGGGAAACCAAAGCTATTTTTGAAGTAAATAATAGAGTTCAACAGACAAAGATAGGAAGAAAGGCAATTATGGGCAAGGGAAAGAGCAGGCACCGATTTTTTGAAATGGGAAAGGTCAAGGATGTGATTTGGGAATGATAAGTAGTGCTGTTTGGCTGAAATGTATGCAGATCATGCAGAGTAGTATACAATCAGCCTGGTAAGGCAGGTTGGAACAAGACTATGGAGGACCTTGAATGTCAAGACAATATATTTGTATTTTTAATCAGTAAAAAACAGGGGACCATTTAAAATTTTGGAGCCAAAAACTGACATAGTAAGGGTTGGTGGTCTTCATTGTATAAAACTGGACTACAGAGAGGAACGGTTGGAGATTAGGAGGTCAGCTAGAGGCTATTAATATATTCCAGGCAAGAAGTGATAAGGATCTAAATTTGAGTAGTAACAATGGGAGTAGAAATGTGAAGGGAGAAGAAATTCTAGAGGCAGAATGGACAAGATTTAGTGACTTTAGAGGTACAGTGGAGAGACAAGTGTCTTTGATAGTAGTAAGCATTTAATAAGTTTTAGATGAATATTAATATCCTTCTGTCCCAATGGAAGTCTTATTTTAATTACTTATTGATCTTGCAGTTAACAAAAATAAGCAAGACATAAGCATTTATTAAGCTCCCAGCATGCATCAAGCACTCTGCTAGCCTGAATGTTAATTTCTTGATTCTAGTAGCATCACAAAATGGTGATACAAGGATCAGACTTTCATTGGCTTATATTATCATCAAAATATTTTGTAATTTTAAAAGGTCAGAAAGAACAGGATGGTAGAATCCTTATTAAACTGAAGTTACAAGTTGTGGAAATAGTTCAACTTTGACTATTACTATTTTGTTGCGGAATATTAATCCCTTTTAATTAATTAATCTTACTAATTCCTTACTGATTCTCAGACTTCCAAGGCCAACTAGTCTATCACATTCCTGAAAAACAAATTTACAACATCCCCTACCAATGGTCTTCTAGTATTTGGGTGAAGAGAAGTTAGAAGAACCAATTACTCCCCAAAGCCACCTGTTGCATTAAAACAAAAAACCCTAATTGTTAAGAATTTTAAAATCTATACATCAAGCTTGAATTTGCCTCTTTATAACTCTGTTCATTGCTCCTAGCTTGGCGTTCAGGGTTCAAATAATGCAAGTTCATGTCCTCTACATATGCTTAAATGGTTCTTCCCTGAACTACCCACATGACCTGGTCATTTCTTATTCACAGCTCTGATCATGCTTAATGCTTGACACTAAGCAGCCTCCAACATACAAACAAACCAAATATCAGATGCTTAAATATAATATGTTCCCACTAAATCTTCTCTGAGCTAAACATCTCCATTTCTTTCCAACAGTCCTCATATAACATGAACACAATTCCAATTGCTCTTCTCTAGATGTAAAGCAGGGCATCATTGTTCTTCCTTATGGTTTCCAGGAGAGAATAAGCACAATATTGCTTTTTATTATTCTGAGAAGGATGGAACATAGCATAATAATTACTCCCTTATTCCTGGGTACTATGACTCATTACAGTTGCCTAAATTTTCATCAGCTTTCTTGGAAGCCTTATCATACTGCTGACACAAATAGAGCGTTCTGTCCGCTAACCTCCCTTGATAGCTTCTTCCGAATACTTGTTACTTCATCACACCTCCACCATTTTATAATTTTGGCATTGATTTTTTATCCCACTTCTAAGACATTACATTTATCTTTATCTTACTAACTATTCTAGCTGGTCAAGATATTTTTGAATCCTATTATCTGGTGACTTATTAGTTCATTCTTCTATCTGCAAATTTGATAAATATGCTATATTTATAGCTTTATCTGCATTGATCATAAAACACATAAACATATGGCACAAGGTAGACAGACCCCAGGGATAAGTCTTGGAACATTTCCATCTAATCTAATCTGATATTCAACCATTAATGACTAGGGTTTTTAGTTCGTGTGTGTGTTGGAGGCTGCTTAGTGTCCAGCATTAAGCACGACTGGAGATATGAGTAAGAAATGACCAGGCCATGTGGGTAGTTCAGGGAAGAACCATGAACTCCATTTATTGATGCTTAGAATAAAGTTCTTAAAGAACCAAATGACAAAGATTCAAATATCCTTATCTCAATCACATCCTGGAATATTATTACTAATAGAATAGTCTGCCATACCCAGGAATAGCTTGGATAAGACAAGGCTTGTTATCAAGGACCCAGGAAGTCATGGGGAAGGTCAGTTGTCTTTCATCAAAATGTATCTTTTAAGACAAAGGACACTCCTGAGAGCAGGCCAGAATCTCAAAGACATTTGCATAGAAACCAGTCTCAAAGACATCTATTTAGAAGCTGCATTCCTGAGAATCAAGTATTTTGACTTATAATAGTCTTTAGCATAATATGACAAGGAACATGTCCTTTTTGGTGCCTGAAGTTTAGGGCTAAAGGTTTTGATGTCAGGATATCAGACAGAAGTCCTTTTAAGTGCACCCGTGATGTTCTTTTGGGGGAGCCAGCCTTTGCAAGCCACATCACCTTGAGAGGGATTAGGGTACATAATTAAGGTCTCTTGACTGAGTTCTGGATCAGGCCTAATTGGCTTGCTACATGTGTGTGTTGGGGGGGGGGAGTCTTTCCATTCCACTAATTCTGAATACTAAATGTGCTATTATTGAAACTTTAATATGCTATTGGTGAGGTCCTATATCTCATTATCTCAAAGAGACTCACAAGAAATTCTCAAATACATTGCCAATATATAGATAAACTCTATAGCAATTCCATAATCTTCCAGATAAGTAAACCTTATTTATAAAAATGTATTAAGAATACTTTGTCATGTTCTACCACTTTGAAATCATCACTAGCGATTCATCAACCATTTCTTTAATTCACATATGTATGTATGTGTGTATGTATGTATGTATGTATATATGTATGCACATATACACAAATGCATATATTCACACATCTGTACATTCAATAGTATTCAGTTCAATTACATAAACATTTATTAAGCAACTTCTGCCTGCCAGATGCTGTGATAGGAATTGTGGATGCAAAGACAAATAACAAACAAACAATAACAACAAAGTATATCATGAGTCCTTTTTCTCTTCTGGACTTAAAAGAAAATGTGTTGATGTTAATTTTTTCTTGAAGATTTGAAATGATGTGGCTATGTACTCAAATATGTGTGTGTGTATA
>CM053594.1:208868541-208885439 GCA_028646575.1 Pseudocheirus occidentalis
ATCACTGTCACAATATGTCCACTATGAAGATGTCCTGTATAAACACATCTGCACAGCCTGTATTGAATTGGTTGTCCTTCCAGCGGGGGTGGGTGACAAGGGAGGAATTGAAAGAATCTAGAATTTAAAGCTCTGCAGTATCTGCAACTAGGAATTAAGATATACAGGGGCTAGGGTAGGGAGACCCTCCCTGCCCTACCAGAAAGTTAGAGAGCCAACCAGGGGAGGGTCTTTACAGTGGGATTGCTGTTTTGGGGTTGGGGTAGGGGAAAGATGGGGAAAAAAATTTGTAATTCAAAAATCTCATGAAAATGAATGATGTAAACAAGAAACAAATAAAATTTATTACATTAAAAAAAAGAATGGAGCTGTTGAAGACTTCCAACGGACAACTGGAGTTCTCAAAGGAAGCATGACTGTGGTGGTGGTACTTTGTCTGTCTGTGGTTCTGCTCAGTTTTCTCTTCCCAGGAACAGAAGCTGTGAAAGACTTCAGGTGGACTGTATACTGTGAGCTTCAGTATGGAGCAGGAACTGCACAGAGAGATGGACAATGAGCTGGGAGTTTCTGCCTCTGAACTCAGGTAGCAATTGGTTAGATTCAAGTGGGAGCTGGGAGCATGGAAGAGGAATCATGGAAGCTGAAAGCCTGACCCAAATCAAGATGAAAAACCCTCTCTATGGGTACTGAGTAATGTCTTATAAAATTGTGATTTACTTGTGACCCTAGGGTGGATGGCCTGTGTATTTTCTACTATCCTTTAAGAGGGTACTGAGTAGTGACTGATGCCTGAATAGCAACTGATTTGTAACTTAGTGTGCCCCATGGGTGGAGGACTTTGACCTTTTGTACTTTTTGATTGAATGATTGAGTTACTAAGTGATTGATTGACAAAATGATTGTACTTTGTTCATAACTATGTGACCACTTTGGTGAAAACTATGTGGCCATTTAAGTTGTTGACTTATTATGTCATTGTGAGTGCTGTATTTTGATTTCCTTTGATAAGTTGTAACATTGTGAATGTTGCACCTTGATTTTCTGTGAATGATTTGCTCCGATTTGTTACTGAATAAATAGAATGTTCGCTACACTACGTAATCAGAACCTTGAAAGCTGTTCACAGCAGCTGTCCTCTGGAAAGGTACTCATACTTGGATTTATATCCTCTGATTCTATAATATCATGTCAGTTTTCCTTGATAATTCCTTGAAAGATGATGTCTAGGTTTTTTTTTAATCATGGTTTTCACGTAATCCAGTAACTTTTAAATTATCTCCCCCGAACCTATTTTCCAGGTCAGTAGTTTTCCAATGATATATTTCACATTGCCTTCTATTTTTTCATTTGTTTGGATCTGTTTTATAGTATCTTGATTTCTCATAAAGTCATTAGCTTCGATTTGCTCCAATATAATTTTGAAGGAATTATTTTCTTCAGTGAACTTTCAAAAATCCTTTTCCATCTGGCAAATTTGTCTTTTTTAAAAAATTGATTTGTTTATTTACTTTTAGTTTACAAGATTCAATTCCATAGTCCCTTGAATTTCAAATTTTCTCCCCTCCCCGTTTCCCCCCAATCATGGCAGCCTGCAGTCAAGTATAGGATTTGCAAATACTTTCACGCTGAACATTAGTCTGGTTGTAGATTGCTTCAGTCTCCAATAAACTCTGGTCTTTCTGGATCTTTCTCTAAATGCAGATATCTCCTTCCATCCTGAGACTTGCAGAGTTGTCTTATAAATGTGCCTTGCTGAGAAGAGTCCAGTTTATCAAGGTTGTTGGTCACACATATGATGTGTCTGTGATTGTGTACCAATTTTTCCTGGTTCTGCTCTTCTCACTTAGCATCAGTTTGTATAAGCCTCTCCAGGTAAATATGAAGGCCATCTCCTCCTCTTTCTTATAGCATAGTATTATTCCATTTCATTCATATACCACAACTTGTTTAGCCATTCCCCAATTGATGGGCATCCCCTTACTTTCCAGTTTTTTGACACCACAAAGAGAGCTGCAATAAATATATTTGTACATATGAGTCTTCCTCCCACTTCTGTGATCTCTTTGGGATAAAACTCCAGAAGTTCTATTACTGGGTCAAAGGGACAAATTTGGCTTTTTAAGGCATTCTCCCCTCATTGGCTTTTTGGGCCTCTTTTGCCATTTGAGAGAGTCTATATTTTAGGTTATTATTTTCTTCAGTATTTTGGGGGGGTCTCCTTTAGCAATCTATTGACTCACTTTTCATGATTTTCTTGCATCATTCTCATTTCTTCTCCCAGACTTTCCTCTACTTCTCTTGCTTGATTTTCAAAATCCTTCTTGAGCTCCTCCGTGACCTGCTACAAATTCTTATTTTTCTTGGAGGCTTCTGATGCAGGGGTTTTGACTTTGCTGTCTTCCTCTGGTTTTCTACTTTAATCGTCTTTGTCACCAAAAAATTATTCTATAGTTTGATTATGCTTCCTCTGTTTGCTCATCTTGCCAGCCAGTTACTTGACTTTTGAGCTCTTTGCTATGGTATTACTCTGCTTCCAGAGTGGAGAGTTCTATGTCCCAAATTTCTGGGGGGTTTTTGCCACTGTTGTCAGAACTTATTCTGGGCACCTGCCTCAGAACTGTGAGAAATATTCCCTCTCCACAACCTCAACAAGCTCTGCCCCACTAGTGCTCCTCACCCCAGGACCACCTCTCTAAGACTGCAAACCAGATCCAAGCAGGACAAAGCAAGAGAATTCTGCCTTAGTGCCAGCAAAGATATTCCTGCAATTTTCTCTGGACAGTTGCTTATTCCCTCTATGATTGATCTGTAGGCATGGAGCTCAGGAGGCAGCCACTGCAACCTTTGCTGCCTGGGAGGGGGGGGGAGACAGGGGCCAGACCATGTTCTTTTCTCATCCAGAATCAACAGAGACCCTCACTGACCTGTTACTTTCTCTTTGATGTTTATGGGTTGAGAAGTCTGGAAAACAGCACAGCTGCCAGTGATTCACTTTGCTGAAGTCTGCTCCAGCTGGTCTATGCCAGTGCTGCCCATACACAATTTCTCTCCACTCCCAATCCAGTGAAATGGACAGCCTGCCAGGATGCCTTCGGTGGGAGACTTGTTCCTCTTCTGTCACTTTGTGGGTTCTGTAGCTCTACAATTTATTTAGAGTCATTTTTTTTACAGGTATTGGAGGTGGTTGGAGTGGGAGCTCAAGCAAGTTTCTGCTTTTACTCTAGCCATCTTGGTTCTGCCCCTGCTGCCTCCATCTCTTTACACAGATTCTGGCACAGAAGTAAAATTCTGGCTGATTGACTAAGAGTAGCTGTCTTCATCTTCTCTAAGACATCTTTAGAAAAATAAAGGCAAAGATCATAGATGTAGGACTGGAAAGGGCTTTAAAATTAATCTAGTCTAACTCTTTTATTTTACAAAGAAGGAAACTTTGCCTCAGGCAGGGGTGGGTATCCTTCAACCTTGAGGCCACATGTGGCCCTCTAGCTCAACTCCTCAACTCCTTTGACTGAATCCAAACTTCACAGAACAAATTCTCTTAAGGAAATGATTTGTTCTGAAAAACTTGGATTCAGTTGAAAGGCTGCATCTGAGGACTTATAGAGTCTAATATGGCCTTGAGGTTGCAGGTTCTCCACCCTTGACTCAGAGAGATCAAGTGATTTGCCCAAGGACACATAAGTAGTGTCAACAGAGGGATTTGATCTTGGGTTCTCTGACTCTTGAACTAGTGTTCTTTGTACCATTTCATACCATTCCTTTTCTCTGGCTTAAACCACACATTTCTTTTTAATTAAAAAAAAATAATTAGGAATAGTCATCATTAAAGTATTTTCTTATACACAGAAGAATAGAAAATAAGAATTGTACATTAAGTAAAGCTTGCATTTTAAAAGAATTTGATAAATTGTTTAATGTTAATTTCAAAGTTATCCTGTTTATCTGGGTCTCCTTTGTGACTTCCTTCTTTTTCCTCCTTTTTTCTTTTGTGTATTCCCTCAGTCCTTTCTATTAACTTAATTTTAATTATAAAAAGCATCAAGGACAGCCATCAGTGCCTTGCTACTGGATCTTCCACAGATTCCTTTGAGTTCTTTCATTAAAAATACTGGAGGATTATCAGTATTTGGCAGGGATGAGGAGTTGGTGTGTGTGTGTGTGTGTGTGTGTGTGTGTGTGTATGTGTGTGCACAGTGGGGGATGTCAAAAGCATAGAACCCATCATTGTTGGAATATGGTGGGAGTTAATATGTTGTTGACTCTTTTACTGTGGATTGCTATTCAGCATCAATAAAAGGACTATTCATATCAATGAGATCATAATGCCTTGAAGAATTGAAATGTTATACTAAATTATTCTCAATCATGTTCTGACCTTATCTTCAGAACAGGAAGTCAAACTCCTTTTATGATGATCAGAATCTGGATTTGTATTTTTTTGTTGTCATGGACCATGGCTACCTACCAAAAAGTCCTGCTCCAAGACCTTATCATGTTACAGAGCTGAATTTAGGTACTCAAAAGGCTATACCTGCAAAAGGTAGGCTCTGGAAGTTTCCACCAAGCTTAAAGGCCTACAAGCATGAGCTTACCCATAGGCTATATGTCTTCAATCCACAGATTGGCCAAATTAAATAAAGACTCTGCCAGAAAGCTGGCCACTTAATGAAATGGAGCCTGGAGTCATGTTGACATGGATTTAAGTTACAGTTCTACCATATTTGACCTTTGGCAAAACTTCATACATCTGGAAAATAAAATAAAATTATAAGTGGGCTTCATTCCTGAATGGTGCTCTACTGTAGCTATAATAGCGATAGCATGATAGAAAATTGGGTAGAGCATGCTAAGAAACAAATGATTCTTTGCCTCCCTAAAAACATTATTTAACTCTTAGTACTTGTGGTTGTCTGAAAAAAACCTCTTCTTGGGGCACTACCCTTTTTTTGGATAAGCTATCTCTGTTATAGATAGGCCCTTTCTCCTGCCTAGTCAACAACCTCTCTACCACCACCTCCTCTTCCTCTCAACTTCCTAAGTAACTGGAGATACCTATCTGTGACATCACTTGTGGGAAACCAATCAGATATACCTTAATGAGATTCCACACCTCTGTATAAAACAAAGGCCTTCATCCTCATCCTAAGAAACCTTTTGCATGGCTTCATGGAACTGAGAAGAACAAGAGCCTGGCATACCCTAGATTCTGAGTCCTAGGGGATCTTCTAGTATTATCATCAATCTCCTTCCATAGTCTTGAGATCATCTCATCCAAGGCCAATAGTCTCATGGTGCTACATTGAGGATGTATCCTACCCCTCCAGAAATCTGGTTGTATCCTTACTTCTCAGGCAACTACGATCCCAATTTATCCTTGACCTATCTTACCCCTCATGTCCTTGGCTATCACAAGGAAAAGCACCGCAAGATAAACACATATAGCCTTCAACAATGAATAACTGGACTAGTTCTCTATAAAATATCTTGTAAGTCCCCAAACCACTGAATCAGTTCAAAATAGTGTTCTTAATGTACAATCATTTTCCAATAAACAGTAATTTTACACACTACTTGGGGAAGTGTATTACATCCATATTGGCATTCTAACTAGATATGATGTCATAAATATAACATAAGGCAACATGACATAGACCATAAAGGATCAATAGCAGGCCTGGGAATCAGGAAGATTTGGGCTTAAGTCCCATTTCTGACACATACTGGCAATAAGACCTTGGAAAAGTCACTTAAACCCTCTGTGCCTCAGTAAATTCTCTAATAAGTTGCAAACAAGGTTCCAATCTACATTAGTAGAGAAAGCAACTCTGCAGGAGCTCCCTATGCTGATGAAATCACAGGCACTTTTTTTTGTTGTTTTGAAGTCATACTAGAGAATAGGAGTTAAATGGAAGGATGTGTCAACGGTACTACTCTGGGAGAGATAAATAAAGCAATTGCTGCAATTGGTTTCGCTGGGTAACCAAAGACAATAAGAATCATCATTTCATGGGACATTGAGCCATCTCACATTGCAACACTCATTAAGAGCATAAATAGACTGACCACCATGAAGATAATTGTAGTTCATGAAATAATATTCTTCATGGAAGATGAAGAACTCCCACTGATGAACTATTAGATCTATCAAGGTGTCAAAAATATGGCAGCAATCAATAGATTCCTATATAACCATCTTGAAAGCCTCTTAACAAGTCGAGGTTCAGTAAGCCAGTGTTTTAATTATCCTCTCTGCTCAGATAATTCATACCCATAATCACAATTCTATATACAAATTTGAATTAGAGATTCTTTATGTGAAACCACACAGGCCCATAATCCCTATGGGTATGAAGAAGGGTCACTGTGGTTTAGTAGCGACATGAGTCAGAGGAAACTCCAAAGCAGTTTTCTGTGTTGCCTCCCCATCACAGATGTGTACATACAATCTGAATATTTCAGATAAGTTTTAGCTTTGGGGTTTGCTGACGTGTTTTAATATTCCCTTTACCCTTCAGTTTTCTCTCAAAAGAGACCAGAATGGTGATTGTTTAATAAATTGCCTTTTTATCTCTCATCTCAACTTTCAAGGGCAAAGTGGGAGACACTGGACCTTGATTATAAAGGACAGAAAGGAAAGTGTTTGGTGAGCAAAGATTAATATGAGTCCATTATTCTAGCATTACCGAAGATATCAGATCAGTAACCTACAAACTGCACATAAATAAATTAGGATAATCTTGGTCTGCTAACAATATTTTTTGGAAGTAATATCAAATTGGATGAACAGATCTAATAATTTTCACGAAAATATGGTGTGAAAATGAGCAGATTATACTTTAATTGACACACTTTTGTTATTATATAATCAGGGAATCATTTAATCCAAATTCTCTATTTTTCAGATGAGGGAAATTAAGTCCAAAGAAATGTAATGATTTGACTGCATAGCTGGGAACAGAATTCACCATTCTTGAACCTGAGTCCAGGGCTTTTTCCTAGTCATTCAAGCTGATTTTAGGAGCATGGAAGAAAATTTAATTAGTTTTTGTGGACTATTTTCAGTTGAGTAATTATTAACTACTTTAAAGGTCATCCAAATGTGAATTTAAATTCTCTTAACCTATCTTATGGTTATCATCAGAGCAATGCATAAAATAGGTCTGGAATATAACTAGAAATAGCCTCTTATGAAAATACAAATAGATTTGATTTTGAGAGTAATTTCTTTAAATCATGTGGACTGATAAAATTAATTGATATTTAATTCTGTGATTAAACTTGCATAGTAGCCATCATTAATCAATAAACATTTCAACATATCACAAATTGTACTAAATACTTAGTGAATAATGAATTCATTTCACATGCTCAGATGTCAATCTCAGTCAGGAAAGGTATAATTTCAAGAAATAAACTTTGTCCTCAGCAGAGACATGAATATAGAGATATATAAGAAAAATGAAGCAATTGAATTACTATGTGAAAGGGAACAAAATAGTTGTAAGTGGGATAAAGTTTAACTTTTCTTATGGATGAGTCCTATTGTCAAGAATGATGAAGTCAGAGTTACTAGTTTATATTTCTTTTGCTAAAGGTAGATTCTGTTTTAATGATCGTGACTGTCTTCAGTGACTTTTCAATTCAAATCGATATAACTCAACAAATATTAATACCTACTATATGTAAAATGCCATCCTAGACACCTGAGGCCATCCAGAGTTTGTATAAAACATAGTTTTTACCTTCCTGGAGCTTTACAAGGGCTATGGCCGATATGCAAATAACTTAAATACTCCAATGAATCTGTCTTCTAATTGATATTTCAATGTAGTTGAAAGCTCCTTGATGAAAAGAATTGTTGGCCTTTATATCTTTTATCTTGGGCACTTAGAACAATGCCTGGTGTGTAGCAAGCAATAGATTTGTGCTTTTTAAACTGAATTAAGTGATACAGACTGTGCAGCTAGGTGGCACAGTGGATAGTCCTGGGTTTGGAATCAGGAAGATTCATCTTCATGAATTCAGATCTGGCCATGGACACTTTCTAACTGTGTGACCCTGGGCAAGTCATTTAACCCTGTTTGTTTTAGTTTCCTCATCTGTAAAATAAGCTGGAGAAGGAAATGGCAACTCATTCTAGTATCTTTGCCAAGAAAAGCCCAAATGGGATCACAAAGAGTGCAAAAATCTATACAAGAAGCATAATATGTGAAGTGATGAGTTACATGAAATCATTGGTAAGAAAGGACATTACCAACTTTGGGGCTTAAGGAGAAGTTAGTGAAGCTTTCAAACTTGGGCTTCCAAGATGCAGGAACATTCTGACATATGAGAAATTGATGACCAAAGGGACAGAGTTTAGAAAGTACGGACTGGATCTAGTACTAAAATTGGAATCAAGAATAACTAGGTGCTACTTCCTTCTCTGAAACCTGAGCTCACAAAGTCTTGCTTTTCTCATCCATAGAAATGGGATTAATCAAACAATACACAAGCATTTATTAAGTGCCTTCTATGTGTCAGGCACTATGCTACATACTAGGGATATCAACAGAGGTAAAATAACGAACAAAAAAAGACTATGTCTGCTTCAAGGAGTTTAAAATATATTAGAGAAGACAACATGCAAACATATATGCAAACAAGCTGTATACAAGATAAATAGAAAATAGTTAATAGAGGGAAGGCACTGGGATGAAAATGGGATTTTATCTGGGACTCAGAGCCAGGGAGAGAAATAGTTGCAGCAAAGGAATGAGTGTTCCAGGAATGGGGAAATGCCTAGAGTCAAGAGATGGAGTGTCTTATTCCCAGGACAGCCAATGTCACTAGACTGAAGAGCATGTGTTGCGGAGTAAGATACAAGAAGATTGGAAAGGAAGGAGGGGGCTAGGTTATGAAAGGCTTTGTACATCAAACAGAGCATTTTCTATTTACTCCTGGAGGAAACAGAAAAGTAAAGTTGTAATATTTACCTTTCAGTACTGTTGTAAGGATCAAATGAGATAAAGTGTGAAAAACATTTTATGAATATTAAAGTATAGATTCATGTTAGCTCTATTTGTTGTTATTGTTAATACTGGTACTACTGCTGCTACTACCAGGATTAATGAATAGTCCAATTTAATAGGAACTAAACAAATTATTTGTTGAAAGATTGGATAAATGACTTCCTGAAAACTTAATGTGTATCAAATATGGTCAGATGGACTCGAAAGGCAAACTGATGACTTTTTCTTTCACTGAGTTATCAATAACTTTGATACTTTGTGGGGGAAATATTTATAAATTATAAATTTATTATAAATAAATATATATTTATATTTTATGCACAACAAAGGGTAATGATTTATTTCTATCCTGCAATCCTATGGTACTTTTTCTTTCAGCAGCCATAGAAGCTTAGTAAAATGTGTCAGTAATCATTGTAACCCTTTTACGAGATGTTAAGCAATGCTGTTATAAATATATAAACATGATACTTACCAGAAAATGTGCTTTTAAATGTTTTAGCTCAGTGATCATCTTTTCTGACTCTTTCACACGTGCCTTATTTTTTTTTCATATTGTTAAGTGTTAAAACATCCCTCCTCCATTTTTCCCACTTTGATTTCCTTTCTACCCTCTCTTCTGTTTTCTCATATATGCCTTCTCATCCCAGCTCTTGACTAGCTTATTCTATTTCTGTTCTCATGGTTAGTAGGTTGTCATATTTCATTCTTGAAGAGGAGCCAAATGACATCACTATGTTAGAGTCAAGTTACAATGTGTCTGACTGGCTGATGAGACCAACATGAAATCAGAAAATTTTACATCAGATTGGGCACAAATAGTCCGTATGAACATTTGGAGTGGATTCTCTGAATCTGTGCATCTCACCTTTCCTTCGAGCCACTTCAATTCTGCTTTGCTCATAGAGCACAGCACCTTCTCTGATGAAGGCACACTATGCTGGGCGGTCCTGTGCCAGTGTCTCCCACATCATGCAATCAATATCAAAGTTCTTAAGAGAGACCTTTAAAGTGTCCTTGTATCACTTCTGTTCTCATGAGATCATAGCGTAAAGGGGAGGTCCTTTCAGATATGAATAGTTTTACTACTGGACAGCAGCAGAGTCAAGTAGAGTTGTGAGAAAAAGAATGAAAAAAGCTGCCTCTCAGGGAAAGACATTTTCAGTAAAGATGACTGAAGTGTCTTGTTAGCATTATTTTTGTATATCACTGACATGAGGATTTAAAAGATAATTGGGAAATTCTGGTTCTTAGAAGTGATTGTTGCCTATGGGATCAATGTACAGTGATTAGTTATGGTAGAGAGAAATATGATGAATCCAAATGTTTTATCAAAGAAACTGTTGGACTAGTAGGATAGAGTTGAGCTGAGCTGAGGTGAGTTTAAGGTTGATAGAAGAGCATAAAACTGAGAGCCAGTCTCAAGAGAGAAGTCTCATTAGGTCTCAAGAGACCTTGGAGTTCATACTTTCATCTTGCTGCTTAGAAAGGTGAACTAGAAGACAAGCTTTGCTTTTGCTTTTCCCTGCACTCATGCCTACTACTTGAGAATCTAGCCAGGAAAGCAGACCTGGAGAAGCTCTATACATCCTAGGCATATGGTTTTCTGCTTTTGCTAAAAGAACATAGTATTATCTGATTGCCTGGCCAAGGTGGCAGAACTGGAAAAATTCTCTGACTCTCAGGATTAACATTTATTCTTTTGCTTAAAAAAAAATCACTGCCTTGGCAACTCCACTCAGCAATAGAACAGTTAAGCCCAGAAAAGCAATGTTTCAAATGGATGAGTCAACAAAGAAACAGTCCTGCCTATCGTTGAATTACTTTACAGACTATTGAATTCCTTTACAAACTAGGAGGGAAGCAAAGGTCATTACAACTCACACTCCTAAATTGTGTGTGCCTCAGGTACATGTGTTCTTTTTATATGTACTGTCCTTCTTTAGCTCTATAAATATGTGCCTACTGTTTCCCAACAGAAACTATGTATGTTGGTGGGATATGTCCTTGATTTATGGGTAGAATGTTATTATTGTTGTTGTTTTGCTTTTCTTTAGTCAATGTTTCTGATTAGAGTTCATGGAGTTTAGCTGGCTAAATGGGCGGGACGCTGGTGGGGGCTCAGGAGCTAGAACATACAGTAGTAGAGCTATATCCCCTCCACCCACCCCCCCGAGTTCTAGAACCCAGGAAGAGTGAGTTATAGCAGTAAGTCACACCTTTTGGAACCCCTCAAAAATCCCCAACTGTTGTACTGTTACATATGTCTAAGCCTCTACCTTGGATCCCAATTCCAGTAACTGAGTCTTTGGTTCTTTTCCTTTGCCTGAACTCTGCTCTTGGCACCAATGGTATCTTCATTCTTCTGGGTCTGACTTTGCTTTCATCAATCCTTCCTTGAGTCCTGAGATTGAACTTCATTGTTGTATAGGTTTGGTTCCTTACCACCAACTACCAAACTTTCCTGATCCCTACCTGGATCTCCAGTTTTTGCTAAGACAAATCATGTTGTTTTCATATAAACTGAAGCTCTGATGATCAACAATTCTGCATTTCAGTAGGAGCCTAATAGTCATTGTTATAAAATACGTTCTCTGACATCATAGATACAGGAAGGATTAAGCACAAGTCTGTCAACCAGAAATTTTGTAGAAATAGGGTTTGTTTTTTTGTTTTGTTTTTAAAGCTTTTTATAAAGGTAGATATAACCATTTTTATTTTCTACTTTTTACCTCCAAGATTCAGAGGATTTCACAGAAGATGATGTTGTAATAGAAATTGTTTTACCTATCCAAAACTTACGAACAAGCACAATTGGTTACCAATCATCTTGCTTCTAAGAGAAGATAGGGGAAAGAATTTCAATTTCCACCATAAATACATGAATATTTCTTAATTAATAAATATTTGGACATTTTTGCCTACTTTGTGTGTCACAGTCACTTTTCAATAATAGGTAGTATTAATGATCTTGTTGATGTATCAAACAATAGCCTTGGAAAGTCTGACATTTCCAAAAGTTTTCTGGTCAATAATTAAAGCAATGAAAGGTGCTGGTTAGGAAGACCAAGCCCACAAAAGCATTAAATGCAATCACCGCCTGAAAGGTCAGGTAAATTAAAGGAAAATCTAAGGTCACCCTCGGGTAGACTGAGTGCTGTGCTCCTGAGTGCTCTCAAAAGTGGTTAAAACTAGAAGAATTGGCATTAATTCCAGTCAGCTTCCTAGTATTGATTAAGAAGTAATACAAGTGCTCATTTGTGGTCAAGAAGGCAGATAAGTCCTTTTTAGAAGGCCATTTACATTCTCCTCTTCTTAATTAATATTACTGACTTGAAGACTTGCCATTAAATTGACCCATTAATTATACAAGTTATCAGGAGAAGAGGAAAGAATTATTTATTTAATTATGGATTGGAGGGGAGTGGAAAGGCAATGTTGTAAGGTGATACCCCTGGTGCCTCTTGTCTAAGGTCCTGTAATTGTGAAGACTGAGCTCAATTGGTGATTAAGACTTGATTTTCATTTTTATCCTTAGGTAGGAATTATTGTGACCTTAATGGAGGGGGGGGGGATTCTTTTTGCCACATGACACAGAAAAACCAAGAAATTCCAGGTGAAATAAGGGCAATTGACTCTAGAAAGTGAGTTTTTTAATTGTAGGGAAATGAGAATGTCACTCTTACTGACTGGGTACAGGCTCTGGAAATCCCCTTGAATTCTCCTTGAATTTTCCTTCTTGATCAAATCTCTGGCATTCACCTGAGGCTATAATCTTCTCAACTGGCCTTTTATTGCTAATGCCCAGTCTCCCAATTCTCTGTTACCCCCACCCAACCCCAGCCCTTCATTGTCTGTTACCTCTGGATTGCTTGGCTACTTCCCACCCTTGATCCTATCTAGACCCCATTTTCTTGGTCCAGGTGTTCAACCTCCAGTTACCTCAGCCTACTGATTACTTCCATCAAGATCCTCCCAAGACCCTCCTCCAGTCACCCCAGACTACTTGGCCATTCCTAGATACCTCCCACAGTCTTTCTGTATATAAGATTCATCTTGTTTCCATTAAGGGGCTCAGATTCAATCTGGCCTGCTTGCATTAGCAATACAAATTCTGAGATTCCTTAAGGATCTGGCCAATATAGCAGATTTTTAGAATCACACCCACCTTGGACAATGTTTTAATAAACCTTGTTTTCCTTTGGCTAAATGAAGGTTGAGTCTAAATTATCTGGACAGGACCCACAAGTCACTATTTCAGGGTCTCAGCTCCCCTAAACCTCAATAATCCAAAATTCCACTACTGGAAATCTATATGATTCTGACCTAATTTCTTTTTGGAGGGGGAAAAGCAGGACAACTGGGGTGAAGTGACTTCCCAAGGCCATAGGGCTAGTAAGTGTTAAGTGTCTGAGGCCAAATTTGAACTCGGGTCCCCCTGACTCCAGTGCTCTATTCACTGTGCCATCCAGCCACCCCTGGCCTAATCTTAAAGGATGAAAATTCTTTGCCCCCCACCACACACACACACATACACACACACAGAGGCACACATGCACACATGCTCCCATTCCCTTCCCTGTAGTAGAAATGTATGTGAACAAATACCCATGGGTGTGTCTTCCTTCTTCCCCCTCACCTTGCCATTTCTTTGTTTAATTGTGTTGTTGTGTTGTTGTCATCCTTCTTTCTTGAAGAGGGACAATGGTATCACATTATATTTAAGTCTGTCTATGTCTGTAAAGAGATTGTAATAGAGTAGAATAACGAACTTGGTGTTATTTGAAGGCTCACTTTAAATACTGTCTTAATTGTATGTTCTTGGGAAATTCATTTAGCAACATATAGTCTTTCCCTTCATCTGTTAAATGGAGAAAACGATCCTTGCAATAGCTAACCTCAATGGCTATTGTGAGGAAAACACTGCAAACTTTAAAGCCTCGTGTAGATATGAGTTATTGTGAGAGATGTCAATCTAGTGTAATTTATTGGCAACAGTATAAAGCAACAGAAAATCAGAAAACTTAAAACTTGTCCAGGAATGGAAATCATTCTCATTCTCAGTGTGATTCTTCTTATACTAAGGAAAGAAAAAATATACTTCACTGAAACAGTACTTTTAAGAATATACATGATCTAGCCAGTCCTAAATCAGATGCGCAGATTAGGGCGTCAGAAAATCATCGCCAGTGATTTAGACTCTTTCTGGCCAACTTCTCATAGGTTATTCAGATGTCATAGTGACCAAAGGACAGGGAAGTTACATTTGAAGGTTGCAGAATCAATAGCCATAAAATAGGCCATATAGAATAACATATATAAAATACAGGAGATGTGGTTTATTGACTACAGGCCTACATCCAATAGTGTTGTTGAACTCTAGCTGGAAATAAAATGATACCAAAATATAAAAAAGGGCAAGAATGCAGGAAGTGAATAGTTAGGTCACAGCATTCAAGATAATATAACACTGTCAGTTGATATGATTTGGATGGACTTACATTACAGCAAAAATATCCCTACACCAAATTGTGGTTGTGGATTAGGTGAGCAGTCATAATAGATTAGAAATGAGGGGCATTAGGTATTTTAAATTCCTTTTTTGTTGCAAGACCAACCTAGCTACATTCAGAGGGGCCTGTCACCAAGTTGGTCTCAAGGTGATGAATTGCTATGTTATTGCATCTCACAAAGACTGCCACCTAAGGCATGATAGGGTTGATGTTAGTGATGGAGGAGAAGTACCCGGGACAATGAAATCTTGGGTCCCTGGAGTATTTAAGTGTTGAAAGAAAACAATTCTCAGATTTCCTAGGGCAAGATAGTTTGTTTTGTTTTGTTTCATGATAATAATGTGTGTATGTGTGTATAAATATTAACCTTTAGAGTTTGATATGACTTGTCTCCCACTGGAAGGGATATAGCAATCTAATGGGGAAAGTCTGGGCCATTTGGAAGAACTAGTAATGCTGGCTCGGGATGAAACTATAAAAGAGCCTGGAGCCAGAAGTGATCAGCCAACCAGGAAATAGAAACCTGAAGGAGAGGGTCTGGTGACTAAGTACGTGGAATCTGAAAAGACAAAATGGGGAAAAGCTATAAATGTTGAATGTCTTTAGTGGAGACAGCCCTGACCATTCTCTTTCAGGTGTCAGCAGACGGCATTGGGGAAGCCAGCTTGGGGAAGATAGGGAAGAAACTTTCATTTGAGATTATTATACCCATGGGATGAGGACAGGCCATTTAGGAAATCATCATGGATGTCAGAGTTTTTGTTTGTCTTTCTGTCTCCATCCTCCAAATTATTTTGGGGGGTTTTTTTGTCTGTATGACCAGTTTTTCTTTTTAAAATGCTTATCTGTGTATTTTTTTTAAAAGTTTCCCCAGATACATGTAAAATATTTTTTAACATTTCACTTTTAAAACTTTGAGTTCCAAATTCTTTCCCTTCTTCCCTCCCCATTGCCTCTCTCCATTGAGAAGGCAAGTGGTTTGATATGTTGTACATGTATAGTCATGCAAAATATATCCATAATAGTCATGTTATGAAAGAAAACAGACAAAAATACTGAAGAAAAATAAATTTTAAAAAAGTATGTATCAATCTGAATTCAGACTCCATCAGTTCTTTCTCTGGGGATGGATAGCATTTTCATCCTAAGTCCTTTAGAATTGTCTTAGATCATTGTATTGCTGAGAATAGTTAAGTCATTGATCATCTTACAGTATTGCTGTTACTTTGTACACAGCACTTTTCACTTTGCATCAACTCATATGAGTCTTTCCGGGTTTTTCGGAGAGCATCCTGCTCATCATTTCTTATTGCACATAATATAATACAATATTCTGTATTCCATCATAATCACATACCATAACTTGTTCAACCATTCCCTAATTGATAGGCATCCCCTTAATTTCTAATTCTTTATACCTAGAAATAAGCTGCTATAAATATTTTGTACATATAAGTCCTTTTCCTTTTTCTTAATCTCTTTTGGGATACAGACCCAGCAGAAGTATTGCTAAGTCAAAGGGCATGTATGACTTTATAGCCCCTTGAGCATAGCTCTGTTGTGGTGGGGGCTCTGTCCACCCAAAAACTGTTGGGTTTTCATATGTTGTAGTGTAGCCATCTTAAAGAATTCAGTGTCAGACCACCTCTAATCCAAGTATAGGCATTTATTGAGATTGACGCCTCTCCTGAAGTGTGCTAAATTCCAAGAGGAACCAGCCACTTCAGAGAAAGCAAGATGGATTTTTATAGGGTAAAGATGCAATTACATAATCAAAATTTACTTAGAATATAGAAATATGATTAATATTTAAAAGGTAGGAAGAGTTTGCTAAGGGATTAGGTAATGGAGGAAGGATTGTATCTATGGTTGGGTAGTTAAACATTCTGGTCATGCCTCCAATTGGCTAGCTATTGTTGTCCTGTCTGGTTAAGATAGATAAGTATTGTGGTCCTGTTTTGGGCTACATGGATGATGTGATTGTGATTAAATAGAAGAATACACCTGTTTTTGTGGAAACTGGTCTGGTGACTAGGTAGAGGCAGTAGCTGGGTTTCCATCAAAAGGACACTCCTGGGGGCAGACCCAAGATGGCAGCATAGAAGCAGCAAAGCACCACAGCTCCCACACAAACACGCTAAAAAACTCATAAAATGGGACTCTAAACAGATTTTCAAGCTCCAAAACTCTCCACAAGACAGAAAGCACATCTGTTGCTACAGGCAGCGCAGCAGGCGGGGCTCTTCGCAGCAGTCTGGGACCGGCTGCCAAAACCCCAGCTTGGTCAAGCCCTGGGGCATCGTGCTGGGAACCGCGGCTATAGGAGAGCTGATCGGCTGCACTGGAGGCACAATTACCACATCTATCAGGCCAG
>CM053594.1:208885939-208918138 GCA_028646575.1 Pseudocheirus occidentalis
ACCTAACAAATCCCAATGAATCTACATATATTTATTGCCATCCTAGCATGAGTCCCTCTTTCTTCAGTATCTTAGTATTCTCTCAAAGGGTCTACATCCCTATACTTGGCCTATCATGGCAGAACAGATCAGTCCCCCTCCCAACACACACACACACACACACACACACACACACACACACACACACACACACACACATGGCCTTGTAATTGGAGGAGCAGGCAGGAAGAGTCTACCCCCTCCTACAAATCTTGTGTCCTTAATGGGAAACCCAAAAGAAAAAAAAAGCTATGATTTCCCTGTTTTAATGATGTTGCTAAGGTTCTGCTCCATAGTAACAGGTTGTGCTGCTATATGAGGGGAAAAAATAGTTTCAAGTCATGTAAATAAAAATGCAGTGAAATCTGCTTTTACATTTGGGTGGCAATCAGAAATATTTTTGCAGAAGTCACAATGAAACCTCTCAACTATCTGAACATTTACTTTTGTGTGGTTGGAAAGAAAATTTGTATAAGGCTTCATCCAAGACACTGTCTTCTGTCTGTTCAAGAATGAGAAACATGAATCATTGCACAACAGCCTTTAGTTGCAAGTAATGGAATACTCCATTCAAATGTGAAAAGTCATCACCCTTTTTCATGTCAGAATTAGCATTCCAATAGTGTTGCCAATTTGTTCAGCACGCCATTACATTAACCTCCTCAATCCCTTTGACTGCTCCAAGCCCAAGAATATTCAAATACATTTTGCACTCTCCCATTTAGAACTCTAGCCACGTGGCATTATACTTTTCACAACCAAACATAGTGACATGTTGAGAGCTGAGTTACCCACTTCAGCCTATGACAATCAAAAATAAGACTGTATATTATAAAGGTCCAAATATGCTTTCAATTGTATATTTATTTACATTTTTCTAAGACAATTACTTTTTCTATGAGTCAAGCCAATACATATACACTTGACTCATAAACCAGCTCTTTTTCAGGGCCAAATACCTGTTTTAAAGATGGTTAATGTTCCTCTTGGTTCTGAGATCAATGAGCCAACAATAAAATTGTATGAACCATAATTGTCATTTGCCAAAGCATTTTCTTCACCCCAAAGTTAAAGGTATGATCAACCCACCTTAGACAGCCCGCCTACTTCTAAATAAAAGCAGATAATGAAAACATTCCAGGTGACCCAGAGGGCAGTCCACACCGTGTACTAGACAGAAGAAAAAGAAAAAGAAGACAAATGTGAAGATGAAAGGCTCATATACTAAACAGATCAATAATAAGAAATGTCAATAAGCATAAGTCTTCTGGGAAGGAGCAGACAGGGAGAACCCAGGAAAAGATTTCTTATGTAGGTCCCCAAAGATCTCTAGAAATTACAAATCCGATATCCTCTGTAGCTTTTAGTAAATGACAGCAAAGCTTAGATTTATCCTTTAAAGTGCATTACTGGCCTACAGCACAAGTAAATCCAAAAATCTTGACTTGATTACTGTTTTCTAAGTATTTTCTCCTTCAATGAACACCATTATCCAAACTCGCTGTGGGGTCACCCATAATTTAAAAATGACTTAGGTCTGCCAGGCATTAAAGGCTTTGAGTCAAATACCAGCATCCCCATTGCTCTGATGCAGGATATTGCCTAAAAATGGAAAGCTCTTTCTTTACAACAGCTCTCTAGGAAAGTGAAAAAGCACTATATTTGACATCAAGGGACTTGGGTTGAAATTGCCATTCTTATGCATGCTAGCTGTGTGACACTGGGCAAATCATGTAATCTCTCCAGGCCTTGGTTTCCTCATCTACAAAAGAAAGAGGGTTTGACTAAGTTGTTTCTAAGCTTCATTTCAGTTCTGAATCTATGATACTATATATATGGTTTAAATATTGAACTTCCTGACCTAATTTTCCTTATAAGAGATATACAGAAGCCTTTGTTAATTATATGCTAGGTAAATGACACAGAACCTCACAAAACTAACAGGTTAATCAGCAGTGAGGACCTTCAAAATATACATTCTTAAAACCTGAAAATTTGGTTCTCCAAATTTGTTTCTCAAAATAGTCTTTTCAACATCATAATCAAATACTTAGAGGTGGTGGCATGTAATGGATAGAGAAGAGTCAGAAAGGACTAAATCAGAAAGATTCGAGTTTGAATTCTCAGAGATTTAATTGACCCTCTTGTCATATTCCTCATGGAGAAATAATAACCACATTTACCTCAAAGGATTATAAGATAATGTATATAAAACTTTTAGTAAAGCATTGCATAAATGTCAGCTTTAATATAATATTATTCTTAATAACTAAATGCATTTTGGGAAATGTCTACCAAATCACACTACTCAGTTGTAATAAATTAAAGTTTATAATATGCAAAATGGAAGAAATATTATATTGAAAGAATCTTCACCCACAGGAAGTACAAGTAGTGCTCTCTTTACTTTAAATGTATATTTTTTTACTTTTCTCAGAAAATCGTAATCCTTGTTTTGCTACTTTATTTTTAATAGGAATAATAATTAAAATCTGTGCTTTCTTTCAGAAGTAATGATCGTTGCCTCTTAAATTATAAATTAGTCTTCCTGCCACTTGCTTCTCACCATTCCATATATTCACCATGCCACTGCTGTCTCAGGGGAAATATCCTAACCCCTGCCTCTTTGCAAGTCAAGCCAATTTTTTCTTTAAAGGTATTAGGATCATCCTTGAGACTTGGTTGGCTGACAGGACTAAACATTTACTTCCTGCTTGCCTGAGTACATAGCAGCCATGAGGAACTCCAGGTACTTTTTGATGCTTGGTGGAAAGTGATAGGCAACTTCCAAAATAAAAATATTAACTACCAGGGGACTGCATTGAATCAGGTCTGATTCCAGACAGCTGCCATAATGATTTTCCTATACTTTAATAGGTTTGAATATATCAATAGTTAACCTTTCCTTCTTCAGACAATAAACTCCAGTGGCTCGCTAATACCTCAAGGGTCAAATACAAACTTTTCTGCCTAGAATTTAAAAGACTTTATAACCTTTTCCTACTCTATTATGATAGTTATTATATATTATTCTCCTTCATAGTCTATATGATTCAGTCAAATTGGCATTGTTGCTGTTGATGACAAATGATACTTTGTCTCCTGTCTCTGTGTCTTTGTAGAGGAAGAGCAGCTTTGTCCCCTCCCAACTTTGGATTCATTCTTTCCTCCTCTCCACATTTTAAAATCTCTAGCTTCCTTCAAAGGTTATCCCAAGTGTCACCTTCAACGTGAGTCCTTTCCTATTACGCCCAGGGTCTAGTATCTCCCCTATCAAATAGCCTATATTTAACTTTTCTTTCAGATATGGTCATTTATGTATATATCATCTCACCAAATATTCTTCCTGGCTTTATCATACATATAACTCTCCTAATTCCACACCCTAGCACCAGTTGTTCCCTTTTGCAGAGAACACTCTTTGCTTCCTAGAAGCCCCAATTTCCTTTAAATCTCAGCTCAAGTGCTACCTACAGATCCCCAAATGACAGAACCATTGTAACCATTCCCTTGCATTTATTTTGAATATATCTTCTCTATACTTCTACATGGGCATCTTGGTCATGCAGTGGATAGAGTGCCAGGACTGGTGAACGAATTTGATTCATCCTCCTGAGCCCAAATCTGGCCTCATACACTTACTAGCTATGTGAGCCTTGGCAAGTTGCTTAACCTTATTTGCCTCAGTTTCTTCATCTGTAAAAATCAGCTGGAGAAGGAAACAGCAAACCACACTAGTATCTTTGTTCAAGAAAACCCCAAAAGGATCATGAAGAACAGGACATGAATGAAATGACTAAACAAACCTATGTATGTTCATTCCCCTATTGAATCCAAGCTTCTCAAGGGCAGGGACACTTTCATTTTCATCTTGGCATTCTTAGTACCTAATACAGTGTTTGACACATAGTAGATATTTAATAAATGCTATTGATTTTTGGATTGATCAATTAACATAATGAAAACATCACTAGGCTCCAATCTTGGCCGTAATAAGTTAGTTCATAAATATCTTCTAGTTTATAATAAAATGTTACTGATTTGCATGCAGTGATTTTCTTCTTTGTCACATGTAAAGTGTGATTAGCCTGAGTTATTCCCTTATCTTTTAATAATATTTGAATTAAAAAAGAACAAATCCCTTTTAAAATGACTTTGCCCTTAATTTTCATGTTCTGATTTGGTAAATTGTGAATGTGACTATTATTTTAAAACCTGATAAATTGTAGACCCTTTCTAACTTAACTCACTGATGACTCATTGTTTTTAAAACCTGTAATTATTTATTTTGCATATGCTCATTTATATACATGTTATATACATATTCAAGGTATAGAAAATACTCTTTATTAAGAGCTCATACAAATTCAAATATTCAAATCATTCCTTGATAGTGATTATTCACATAAATTCAAACATTATTATGGAAACATCCTAAATCAGTATTTTATTTGTTTGTTTGTTTACTTTTTCAGCCCAGAGGCTCATCCAGCATCCAGAGGAATGACTCCTGGATTATGAATTGAAATTTTGAACCTCAGCTCTGTTCTTTACTATTTGCATGACAAAATGATTCTAAGTCTCCATGTATTAACCTGTAAAATGAGGTGATTGTACTGAATGACTTTTTGAGTTCTCTTTCAACTTGATCTATGATCCTAACAACTTTAGATTTATTTATTATCATTATAAAGCATATAATATTTGTATTATAATATATGCATATATATAATATTTACTTTCATCAGTAAGTGGTAGAAGTGTAATTTAGTGAATATATGTAAATTTGGAGAAGTACATAATGATAAAACCAGAAGTAATGATATGAAGTAATGATTTGTATATATGAATAATATAATATTAGCTCATATTCCTAAATCTCTGTAGAGGTTTTCTTCACAAAAAACCATATGAGATAAGCAGTAAAAATATTTTTATTGTCAGAACAGTGAAGAGGCTCACCAGTTATTACAATCTAACAAATAACACTGCCGATCTCTAGCCCATTGTTCCTTTCCAGAGACCAACAGCTTTTTTTATGGGTGAACTTCATCTTGAACTTCAGAATTAAACTTTCACCAGTCTTCTCTTTCCTTGCTTGCTCATTTTTGCTTATATTGGTCAGAAGTGCCATGGTGGTAGGAGGTTTTATGTAAATGATAAGGAACTAAGTCCAAGAAAATGGGAAATTTAAGAATTATTTAGGTAGAAACAATATGGTAGGTACTATTTAGGTAGTATTTAATATGGTAAATATTACTTAGATAGAAGCAATCTTGTCTTCTTATGTCTTGCTCTTAATACTGAAAACTAATGCTGCCTTCTCCATTTTATTATCTCTTGTCAAGCTAGCAGTTCCGTATTTATTTTTCTTTCAAGGTGACAATTAAAAAATAACTTATTCATGCAGATATAGACCTGGCATCTATATTTTTTCCAGCAGTCATTAGTAAATTTGATAGATAAGCATTGACCTTGGAAGTTATGAGGAAATTATATAATGTTATGCCACTATATTTAAGAGTTGCTATGGTCCTTATTGAAGTCAAGGGTCTCCAAGAAGGTTGGAGGCAATGGGAAGAACTCCTTTAAAAGATCTTTCTTCTCACAAAAAAATAACTAAATACTATTGAAACATTTCCTTCAATAAGACCTTTATTAGGTGGTAAATAATCATTCGTCATTATAGAAGAAAGAGAAATAGCTATGTGTTTAATGTAATAGCAATAAAGTTGAG
Source organism: Pseudocheirus occidentalis (assembly GCA_028646575.1). Taxonomy (NCBI): domain Eukaryota; kingdom Metazoa; phylum Chordata; class Mammalia; order Diprotodontia; family Pseudocheiridae; genus Pseudocheirus; species Pseudocheirus occidentalis. The sequence continues at coordinate 208,891,716 of CM053594.1, forward strand.
GAGAACTGTATATGTTAATTCTCATCACTGCCTAAGGATCACACACTGGAGTCATGCCCAGAAATTATTGTCTATCAGAGTTTTATTTTTCATTTTAACCACAGATGGAAGCAATATCAGAAAAAAGTGGTGGGAGAGGGACAGGTTTAACGGATTTTTTTTAAAACAGTCTGTAGAGAAGGATGAGAATGAGGAAAAACTCTGTTCTTCCTTTACCTACAGAAGAGAAACATACCACGATTGGCTCTCATATCTCTTGATCTCTGTAGACCTAGAGTCCCATAGTGGGGAGAAAGGGGGAATAAACAATGTGCTAAGCTCTATACTAAGTGCTTTTCAAATAGTATCTCATTCATAGTGACTAGAGAACCAGAGGCTTCTGATTCAAAATAAACATCATTAAATTCCAAAATATGCCTGAGAGCATACTGGATATTTAGTAATTAGTGGTTAATCAATATTCATACAATTCTTTTGAGGATTTTTTAAAAAGTGAACTGTCACAATAAGGATTCTTATTATTTTATCTCATAAATTCAATTGGCTATTATTTAAGAGGTAAATCTCTTGGTTAGCACTACGTGAGAATAAGTCATAAATTGATATCAATGATTCTGACCTACAAATATATGACCCTCTATAGATAATAAACAGACTAGAGTCTAGATCAGGGGTGGGGAATCTGTGGCCTCAAGATCACATGTGGTCCTCTAGGGACTCAAGTGCAGCCCTTTGACCGAATCCAAACTTCACAGAACAAATTCTTTTATTAAAGGGATTTATTCTGTGAAGTTTGGATTCAGCACACTTGAGGACCTAGATGGCCAAATGTGGACTGGAGGCTGCAGATTCCCCATCCTTAGTATAGACCAAGGATTCTTAACCTGGAGCCCACAGACCTCCCAAAGTTCCATGAATAAAATAGGTTTCATTGAACGTGATGCAAAAACGTTAACATCTTTATTTTACTAAGCTCTAATATAAATTGAAGCATCTCCTTCGATTATGAATATAGTTAACAACATTATTCTGAGAAGGGGTGCATAGGCTTCACCATATTCACAAAAGGGGTCAATGCAAGAAAAAAAAGTTTCTGAATTCCTGCTTTAGAGGATGCCTTGATTATTCCATCCTATTCTAGAGGCAGCTGACACAGAGTCCCCACTTCTAAGTACTTTCATCTTGGTGACATAATATAAAATTCCAAAAACTATGTTTGAGAGCTACAAATGATAGCAGTATTGTGCCTTTATTCACAGGTTTAACGGATTTTTTTTAAAACAGTCTGTAGAGAAGGATGAGGATGAGGAAAGACCTCATTTAGAGGTCAATTTAGACCCTGAAGGGACTTAAAGGACAATTAGTCCAACCCTGTCGTGTTATAGATGAGGAAACCAAGACTCAGAAATGTTATGATTTGACAGAGTTACACAATCTTTAGGGGCAGAGCTCTATTGAACTCGGCTTGTCTGACTACAAATCTATAATTCTTCCCCCAGTCTTATTAACACTGTACAGTCACACGTGATAATATATCTTATTCTACTGAGTCTTTTTAAATGTGTTTTGTTACCAATTTAGTATATTGTAATTTAAATATGGTTGTTATTTCTCACAACCACCTCACAAGGGTGGTTCAAAATATTGTGCCTAATTTTTAAATGGGAAAAATGAGGCACATAGAGCATCATTCTCTAGAGAATAAAGTTGCAAATATTCCTGTCACATTTTTAAAATCAATAAAAATCAAGCATGTGTCCTTCAAATTAAGAAAGCATAACATAATCTTAGAAAATAGGTTTAAATTCAAAATGATATTGAAAACAAAAAAATTGCTAAGTAAAAAACAGGATGAAGTTCATTAATAACAATAGCTAGCATTTACATTGTGCTTTATGATTGCTAAATATTTTTATATACATATATACACATGCATATATTCTCTCATTTGATCCTCACAACAACTAGTTGGAGTATTAGTATCCCCATTTTAAAGAAACTGAGAATTAAAAAGGTTAAGTGACTTGCCCAAGGTGACACCTAGTAAGTATCTGAGGTAAGATTTGAACTCAGGTCTTTTTGATTCTAAGACCAATACTCTATCCACTCTACCACTTAGCTAACTGTGTAAAGCAACTGGTAAAGTACACACATTTGTGATTTATGTACCAACTTTTTTTTAAAGGAAATGTAAGGGAAATGTTGAGGTAACTGAAGAAAAGAAAGGAGGAACATCTTAGGATCGTAACATCTAAAGTTAGAAGAAATCTTAGAGTCCATAAAGTGCAATCCCCTCACTTTTCAGATAAAGAAACTCAGGCCCCAGGGTGGGGGATTAAAGTGATTTGCCTAAAGCCACACAGGAAATCATGTGGGTACTTTTTGAGATTATTATTTTTTATTTATTTTATAACAAAAATGGCATTGATTTTCCCCATGACAATATGAATGTCATAGTTAGCTGACTATAATCATATTCTGTCACAAAAATGTCTTGCCAGAGCATGTATTAAGTTAAGCTTATGTCAAGCTACATTCACAGTTTATATATTTATGTAATTAACATATAATCTGTTTTATCATGTAACATGGAAAGTATTAGTATGTCTTCTCTTTTCTCCAAGATTTTAGTTTTATAAGGGGGTCTGTAGAGCCAAGAAAATATTAAAAGGAATTATTGAAATGCTTTCATTCAGAGGATTTTATACCAATGACTTCAATTCATACCCTCTTCCTCCCCAGGGCAAGGCATATATCCTCTCTAGGACTTCATTCCCTCACATGGAAAGTGAAGCTATGTAGATGATCATAAGGTGTTTTTTTTGCTTTGTTTTACTCAGAACATAGGAACCTGTCATTTCCCTGAAGCAGTTTGAGAGGAGGAATTAAAAATTAATTGACAAGTTTATATATAGGACCTAGTGATTGATTAGCATAGGGAACTCCTAATATGCAGATAAGGACCAACTCGGTAACGTGGTCTTACAGAGTTGCTTGAGATGCTGTGACTTGCATTAAGGAACTTGCTTGGGATCACAGTTAGTATCAGAGTCTTTCCAGAGGTCAGCTCTCTATCCAACATGTACTCCTGCCTCTCTGTGCAAATTAAGGACACAATAAAAGTAAGAGACTTACCACCACTATATATCGAGGCCTAAACTGAATGGTTCCAAACAAGCCCAAGATGACAACTATTATGTGTAGAAAATTTCCAAGAATTGGTGCCCACTGGAAGCCAAGGAAGTCAAAGATCTGCCTCTCTAAAGCTGAGAGCTGGAACAAAACAAATGGCAGGTATTAGCACACAATGTGAATTTCAGTCAAACTATATAACACTTATTTCATTCTTCACAACTTGAGAGTTTTGAATTAAAGTACATTTTACTGGGTCAAAGTCCTGGACAAATTCTCTTTCACTGTCAGAAGATGCCTTCTAACCTACCCAGAAGTGTCCTGACCTACTTGTCAAGTGAAAACCACCAAGGACTTGGAAGAGGTCAAAGAGCCCTCCTATTCTCTCCGAAAAGCCCCATTTGCCTGAGATCTTAGCACCATCTCCCAAGTCCAGTCCAGCTGCCAGGGTGATGAAAATATTTCTTCATTGTGTCTTAGATGTCTGAACCACTTAAACTCAAGATTTTGCACTCTCTTCTTGGAGTGGAACTATGAGGAAGAATAGGCATTTCCCATCAAAATGCAAGTCAAAGGGAGGGAAAAAGTCTCATTAGTAAAACTCACTGTTCCTGGCTTCCAATCTACATTCTTTTAAATAGTATTGCTCAGTTAAATAGTTGCTTTTCAAGATATTGAACAACGTAAAAGTCAAAGAAAGAAGATAACTGGAAATATGTTCCTGACCACCTATTAAATGGTTGAAAAATCAAAGAAAAATATTATTTGAATCCAAGATATATGAATGAAATAGTTTTATCAGTGCAAGTCTAATGGGGTAAAACCAAGCCACTTAAAATAAAATGAGTGGCTTAGTCTCAATGCATTGGACCTGAACTGATAGGAACATTGTAATTTTGAAAGGAACTGTTCCTTGACCTCTGTGATTTCATCTGCAAATATATACAAAGTTAATGCTTTTAGGGCAACTAGGTGGCACAGTGGATAGAGTTGAGCCTCAGAATTGACACTTTCACATTGTGGTGTTGGGAAGAAAACTTTTGAGAATCTCTTAGACAGGAAGGTGATACAATCAGTCAATATTTAAAGAAATTAATTCAGGCTATTCATTGGAAGGTCAAATATTGAAACTGAAGCTTAAATATTTTGGACACAGAATGAGAAGATGTGACTCAATAGAAAAGCCACTGATGTTGGGAAAAAATTCAAAGTGAAAGTAGAAGGAGACTGCAGAGGATGAGATGGATAGAGAGTGTCATGGAAACAATACATGTGAACTTAGACTTTGAAAGATAGTGGAGGACAGAAGGACCTGCCATGCCATGGTCCATGGGGTCATGAAGAGTCGTGAGTGAATGACTGAATAACAAGAAAACTGCTTTGCAATGCTGCTGCTAAAGGTGCCTTAACTAATCAGTGAATCGAGTTCTAGAACTGGAGTAGAAAGACCTGAGTTCCAATCTGACCTCAGACACTTACTAGCTATGTGACCCTGGACAAATCACTCTCGCTCTGTCTATCTCTGTTTCTTCACCTGTAAAATGGGGGATAATAATACCAATTTTCAACAGCGAGATAATATTTGGAAAGTGATTGGCAACTTAAAGCGTCACATAAATGTTATTATTATTATTATCATTAACATTAAATCAAAAAGCCAGCAGAGCTCATTTATTATAAGTATATTTTCAAGTCTTGAACTTTATCTTTTATGCTGTTATAAAATTATATTCTTATGCATAAATTATATATTGGAAAGAGCTGGCCTTGAAGCCAGAAATAACTGGATCCAAGTTCCACCTTACACATGTTAGCTGAGTGACCCTGGTTAAGGCACTTAACATCTTTTCACTGATATTCCCTGGAAGACATTATTCACTGAGAGCTTCTTACAACAATGAAATAAAAAGACCAGAACCTAACCCTATCTTCATTCAGAGATCAAGTGACAGATCAGGTCACTCTGAAAAATCCCCCCAAAGACTCCTATTTTAGGGCTAAACTTCCAATCCTGGCATTCAGAGTGCATTAGAAGTTGATGGTATATGAACTCTCCAACATCATCTCACACACTCTGCATAAAATACCTCATTCTCTAGTCATACTATATTACTTGTGGTCCCTCCCCTCAGACTCATCAGATGTTTTTTTCCTACACCTATACTTGAGCCATAGAATATCACACTGGTTTTTTTTCTGTTGTCCCCCATATTTGGAATGTTCCCCCTCCTCTGCTCTGACTACTGATATCTCTGGCTTCCATAAATTCCAACCAAAATCTCTCTTCTTTATGAAGCCCTACCCAATTCCTCTTAATTCCTTCTATTAACTATTTCTAATAATCTTATACATAGTTTGATTTGTATACATGTATTTGCATGTTGTCTCCATCATTAGATTGTCTCTTAGAACAAGAACTGTCTTTTGCCTGTTTTTGTATCCCCAGAGTTTAGCACAGTACTTGGCACAGAGTAGGTGCTTAATAAATGTTCACTAATTAATTATAGGATTACAGTAATACGCTCATGAAAAAGAATTGATTAAAACCTGATTCTTGTTTTATTCATCCTGTTCAATGAAGCTCAATGGCTAGAAAGAATTCCAGGGCAAGTTTCCTCATACTTTTATTTCTTTATGTTCCATTGCAATAGTCATGGGAATTTGAATATCTTCCTTGCAGCCTAATTGGTCAAATGTAATCACATGGAGCCTGTGGTAGGAGGAGTTTGCTGAATGGATGGAGCAGGAAGGGGTGGAGCAGGAAGCTGTGAGTCAAAGCAATTAGAACTGGGGGGAGAGAGGACACAGGCAAGCAGACAACTAAGATTTGAGTGTTTGTTTGTAGGGATGCTTTAGGATGGTGTTGTCTCTGCGGTATTATTGTGTGTTAACTTCTTTGTTGCTATGATATATTCGGTTTTCTGGTGTTGAGATTTTGGCTTTCTGGTGTCGGAATAAATGCTTTGCTTCTCTCTCCTATATGGAGAATCTATTCTATTTTGCAATTTAGAATTACGCCAGCATTTTCATAGTCACCGTTGGTGCTGTGAATATCACATTGGCACTATATCCATATTCTGTCACCTGCCACAGAGACTGACAAAATGATTTTTTAAGTTGAATCAAAGTATTGGGACATAAATTTATATTCTGCAGGCTCACTGAAAGTATCCTTGTTAAAAACTCCAGTAGCAGACAGGACAAAAGGGATGATATGTACTTCATCTCATTCCCACATGCTTTTGTTCTTCCCAGCCAAGGCTCTAAAATAGAAAAGCTTTTCATACCATATAGCTTAAAGATTATGAGTTAATATGATGGTGACATCTATTTAAAACATTGTTCTTAAGTCTTTTATGAAAACTGTTATAGCCAGATGCTTGTGGGCAACAGATTCTATTGTAATAATGCTCCAATTCCAATAGAGTTTATTGGTTGACTTCTCCAGAATACTTTGAGGTCTTTATTTGTAGAATGGGGGTTTGCCATCTGTCAGTTCACAAAAGATAGCAAGCTTATAAAACATATAACTCCAGTTACCAAGTCATGAAGAATTAAATTGTTAGGCATTCAGCATAAAAATGCTATACTTTAACAGTCTGTAGTGATTAGGTGTGTGATCTCTACTATTTCCTTCTGTTATCTACACTAATGATTGGATCCAGATTCCTTAAGGATAACTCTTTTCCAATTTCTACTGCTATGATGTTTTTGTAGCTTCTGGTCCTGAAGTGCCATCATAGACTGGTCCATTTCCACCAATCAGTTTGCTTCGCTCAGTCATTTGTTTGGTATTTCTTTGTCTGAGTCCATCCAGATGTCATCTATTTCAGGCCTTCTGATATTACTTCTGAATCTTAGTCATTTCATAAGCACCATCTGGAGGGAAGTAATTTTTGGTTACATTAAACAAATCCAGTGCCATGTACCTCATAACAGACTTTACTATTGCTTAGTAAAGTGATGTCTGCTCATTCACAAAGTAAATCCATAGGTTTCAGATCTGTGTGTTATGTGTTCTAAGAACATTCATTCATCTTCTCCCTCATTTTTAGCATTGAAGCGTTCATTTTTCTGGACCTGCTTTAGCATAATAGACCCAGTGTTCTGTTAATATTGTGCATATTTTCTAAGAGTACTAAGGTGAATTTTGCAATTTTAAAAGTATATGTTCAGATTGTATTGTGCTGATATTAATTGCTTAAAATGTATTTTTCCCATTCAGCTTTGATTTTTGAAAACCAGTAAGTCTCTAAATGTATTCAGGAATAGCCCACCCCAGATATCTTTATACCTGCCCAGAGGAAAGTAAGGTACTTGTAGTTGTCATTTTCATCTAATTGGTTGAAAGTGACCTCCGAATTCAAGCTCAAAGCTTTCAGTCTTTAACTCTCCTTAACATATTAATTTCACATTTATCTCATCTAAAAAACCATTCTGATATCGTTGGAGAAATATATCAGAAGATGAAGGTGTTGCTCGAGTTGCTTTTTGGTGTAGCCATATACAGACTGATGTCATCTCTGTGCATTGGGTCATTAATACAGTATCTTGGTTAGACTCTTAATTTGGATTAGGAGGAATAAATGACAACGTATTCAAGGCTAGGCAGAACTAAAATGGAATTAAATGGTCTTCCTTAAAATGCTAAATTTTGTGGGAATGGTCTCGATGTTATGATGAGCCAAGTAGGTGGTGCAGTGGAGAGTAACAATCTTGGAGACAGAAAGACCTGAATTCAATTCTAGCCTCAGATATTCACCAGCTGTGTGACATTGGGCAAGACATTTGACCTCAGCTTACTCAATTGTAAAACGAGGCTGATGCTAATAGCACCCACTTCTCAGGGTTGTTGTGATGAACAAATGAGATCGTACTTGAAAAGTGCTTATCTTAGTGTCAGTCACGAAGCAGATGTCATAGAAATCCTAGCTATTATTACTGAACAATTTTCCATATGGAAATCTAGTATTCTCCCCATACTTGGTTTTATTTTGTATATTTGTAGTATGCAAATAATAATTCTGTTTTTGTTTTTGTTTTGTTTTTGGAGGGCAGTTGGGGTTAAGTGACTTGCCCAAGGTCACACAGCTAGTTTTTTTGTGTGTGTGTGTGTTAAGTGTCTGAGGCCAGATTTGAACTCAGGTACTCCTGACTCCAAGGCTGGTGCTCTATTCACTGCGCCACCTAGCCGCCCCACAAATAATAATTCTAATGAGAGCTAGCATTTCCATAGCTCCTTAAGGCCTGCAAAGTGTTTTATTTACATGTATTATCTCTATTGATAAGGTATGAGAATGGAATTGACTCAGAAGAGCAGCAGTAATCAAAAAAGTACATGTGTCACCATGCTTTTCAGCATGAATTGATAATAAGTTGCTCTTATTTTTTAGGAACACTTTTTATTCCTCATACTGTGAATGTTTTATATAAAATGCATAAATACATAATTTGCCTATATCTGGAAGGGTTGTTGAGATGCTCATTCTTGGATAATAGATAGAGGATGCCTTCTGTTTGAAAAGGTGGGATGAGTCTCTTGGCTGGAAGGAAGATGGAAATGCACCTTGCTAGTAATTCGTTCAAGGCTAAGAAAAATTTTAGTCAACAGTTATGGTTCTCCTCGGAACCTGCTGCTTTCCAGTTTTGAAGAGTAGCTAGAGTTTCAGTAACTTCCCTTGACATACTTGCTCTGTCATTCATTACACCCTTTGTGTGCAATATTTCTATCTCTCATTTGATCTGATTTGTGTTTTCATTGTATTTAACTTCTTGTAACCAGAAAGAAAATCCAAAATTTTACATGTCCCACTTCAGGGGTTCTAGCTTGCCCTGTATTTCTTTAATATACAAGCTTCTTAGTAGCTGAGTGGTGCAGTAAGTAGATAGAGTGCTGTAGCTGAAACCAGGAAGATTTCAGTTTAAATCTGGTCTCAGACACTTGTCACCCTGGGAAAGTCATTGAACTAATGCCTGCCTCAGTTTTTTCATTTGTGAAATGAGAATTATAAAAGCACATAATCCCCAAGGCTGTTAAAAGGATAAAATAATATTTGTAAAGTGCTGTGAACATTAAAACAGAGTATAAATGTTTGCTGTGACTATTATTATTCCATAGTAAAATTTCTGATTAACATTTAATTGTTTCTTTGTGCTGCTTTGAGTCCTTGGATGCCCTTAACTTTTGTATTTTACATTCAGTTTCTGATTGAGGGAATCTATATTTCCTGACATGCTTTTATTTTCTAGATTATTTTCTGGAGTGTGTGTGTGTGTGTGTGTGTGTGTGTGTGCATGTGGAGGGGTCTTTAACTTGGAAGTATGGTATCCAAGTTTTCTACTGCATGTATAGGTTATATACCAATATTACCTTCCTGCACCTTTCCACAGACCTTCATTAGATCCATCAATTTTCTCCCTCCAGAGTGTCGGTTGACACCTGTAATGCCAAGCAAAGGCAACTTCCAAGGTTGAGATTACCAGCATAGCAAACCCCATTTATTCAGCCAACATTCACAGAACAGAGAAAGTCAAAATACAGGATAACTCATTCATTTCACAAGTAAGTTCTTAATTCAGTCCAGGTACTACTCCACCCCTAGGCAGTACATTCTTTTAGTCAGTCAAAGTCTCTTCTCAAATGGAGATCAGTTTCCAATCATAAACAAAGTACACTCACAAAAAAGTCAAAGATTTCCCACCCCTAGATTCAAAGTAATTGCAATACCATAGATTAATACCAACCACTTTCTCAAAAGGGAGCAGGAGAACACAAAAGGCCATCCACCCTTAAACCATAACAAGGTCAAGATAACATCTCAGCATGGAAAGGCCAAGGAAGGGCCTTTCTTTCATCTTCACTGGAGGCAAGCCCTCAGCAATCTCAGTTCCTGGGGACACAAGGCCCAACAAAGCCATAGCCAGTGTCCTCATCAAGTCACACCCAGCCTGTAGAACAGTCCCAGAATCTGAAAGTATCAGCAAGGCCCCCTTCCAGGATTTCTGTGAACATAAAACAAGAAAGTCCTTCTTCAGGGCTTCTGCACAAAAAGCCACGTTCCAGGACCTCTACAACAGCAGCACTGCCCACCATCAGGTGAATCTGGAAAAACAACATCAAAAGAGACAGACAAAATACCAGCATCATAGCCATGTCTCCTCAGTTCTCAGCAGCTCCAGGTGGCAGTCCTCAAAAGTCCTGGGCAGCTCCAATGGTCTCTCAATAACTCAGGCTCCTCGATACTGGGTACTGTTCTTCCAAAAAGTCTTTCTTCCTCTGGCCTTCTCTGGGCTTGAGCCTTCCTTTCCATTCATGGCTCCTCCCAGGTCAGCCCCCCTCTCTTCACGTCAACAAGTCCATCCCACAAGTGGGATTCACAAGCTCTGGGTCTTAACACTCAACCCAAAAGCCAAGTCCATTCAGGGGCATCTCCAGATTCCATTACCATGACAACACCTTCCCTTAGCAGTATTCCTTGACAGCTCATCTTTCTTACTACAGCAGCACCATACTGCTACGTATATATCCTGAAACATTTTTAGACTTTCAGTCCAATACTATGGAGAAATATGGTCCTTCTAATATATATGGCAAAAAGCAGCTTTCATAAATTACTCTGTTTGTGATTGGTCTGCTCATAATAGCTGGCATTTCCATAGTTATGATTGGTCTGCTAGTTGAATTCTTGGCATCAGTCTTAACAAGGGCATTTCAGAATTTCAACATGTGTATCCCTCTCCCTTTCAAAATTATTTGAGACTTTTGTCATGTGTTTCATAGAATATGTCTTAAGCTAAAATCTTCAAAGGCATCAGGATGCTATGCTTTTTTGCTGTTAAAATTTTAATAACTTTAATTTCATCTCTTGTCTAATTTAGGTCTAGGGATAAAGTTTTATCACCTGTTTTTGTTGTATGATTTCCTTGTCCTGATACATTATTGAAAGACTTGAGCATGTGAGTTGCACTGAAAAAAAACCACTCTGATGTTTCTGACCATAACTGGCCAGATCTCTTTAAAAATTTGTAATGATATGGGATTGGTAAAAAAATGAAAATATTCACAGCTTCAGTCCATTTCACGTATACTTGAGGTGTGTGTATTTTGCTGTTTAGTGCCACAGACCCTAAGACATTTCCAAAAGGTGTGGGAATTGGTATTTCTGATGTTTTTCAGTTGCGCACCATTTTCTTATGGAACCAGAAGAGGAAAACAAATGACTCCATACTGGCGACCATGACAAGCTGACCATAGTGTCCATTTTGAGGAAGATTAGCCTTCAGCCTTATGCCACCCTGTCTTTTTAATAGATTCATGGCAGCAATTTATGTTGCAGACACTATGCTAAGCATTGGATTACCCAACATTTCAAGGTCTCTTTGAGCTATAGTAGGTAAAGGTCTTAGGGTGTCCATTATATAGATCTTTCTAACTGGCATTGATTTGCTCTGCCATTGCCATACCTATTGGTGTGACACAGACAATGGGTGAGTTTGAGGGGAATTACTACTACTGTTAACTATTACTTTGCTCTTTATATTACTATTTCTATTATCTTTTTTCTTTTTCTCAGAAGCAGCAGCAGCATCATTTATTTGCACACTAAGCATTTATCATATTCTCTATTTACCTTGATAAACAAACAATTTCACAGTAAGGAGAATTAGCTGTGTTGCTACCCTTTTGTAATACTGGCAACCCACAAGGTAACCTGTTAGTTATAATTTGAAACAAGCCTACAGTTTGAGGCATTTCAATTTCCTCAGACACAGCGCCATTTACTCCAGCACTGAACCTTCATCTATCTTAATCAACAATTGCTTTCAATTAGCTGTCTTATGGAACAGAAAACACCAAATGCCTGAAGACATTCTCACCTTGGCCTCGTTCATTCTTCTGGTGCCTTGTGTTCATTTAGTAATTCTGCTCTTTCTCTTATCCCTGATAAGAAGATGGACCATGAAGATCCAAAAGCAGAGGAATGTAAAAGTAAAGGGCACATTTTACTCTCTGGCTAATTTGTGTTTGGTTACTTGTTTTTCAGTGGTTTCCAACTCTTGGTGACCCCATTTGGGTTCTTCTTGGCAGAGATATTGGAGTGGTTTGCCATTTCCTTTTCCCGATCATTTTACAGATGAGGAAACTAAGGCAAATAGAGTTAGGTGACTTGCCCAGGGACACATAACTAGTAAGTGTCTGAGGCTGTATTTGAACTCACGAAGATGAGTCTTCCAGACTCCAGACCTGGCACTCTATCCATTGCATCATCTAGCTACCCTATTTTTGTTCAGTGGTTCTAATTGTTTTTCTGGTACTGAGGACTTAACATGGAAGCATTTATGAACTTGGCCTCTCACTAACACATTATCATTTCTATACAAACAGGAACAGCATGCTGTGAGAGCCAGAGCCTTGAAGAGCAACTGGAAGCAACCTACTGTGAAAAGTGGCCAGATTTAAGAGCTATGGTGCATCACAATAACATTTAAACTGAACTTTTCAAACAGAGGGTAAAAACTCGATTTTCTTTCCATCAAGAAATGCATGGCTAACGTTAATTTTAGAAGAGGATGAGAAAACTCACATAACAGAAGAGCTATTAGATTGATACTATGCATTATGAAATCTGTGTTTTTTAGAAGGAAGCATTTAGATTTAGGGTTGAAAGGTATCTTACAAATCATCCAGCCCAACTGCTCATTTTTAGATGAAGAAACTGAATTTCATAGCAAAAGATTCTGAGCTCTGTGTGTAGCCAGGGAGTTGAACACTCACCTCCTGGCTTCTGTTTTCAGCGCTCCAGGTGCCATCCCCAGACCTTTCCCATCTTCTATTGTTACCTCCTGCCTCCTAGCCAGAATCCTTTAGTTAAAACTTCTGCCTTCTGTGCCCCTGTTTGCTGTGATGGATTTCCTATTTGACATATCACTGTAGGCCATAAATTGAATCGTGAGGAAGAACATTGAGCAGTCTAATTATCTGCCTCCCTCAATAGACTTCTCTTCAACTAGGGATATTACACTGAACTCCATCCTCAATGGTTAGAATATTTCCAGGGGCTCATACTCTCCCTATCCAAGTGACTTTGAACCCACAACTATCATTATACAAGTACAGTTACCTACCCCCCCCCCGCTGCTCCCACCATTTAATGGCTTAATTTACATTTCTCTAATTTTTAATACCTTTAGAGTATTTTATATGGTCGTTGATAACTTGGATTTCTTTCTTTAAAAACTTCCTGTTTCTATCTTTTGACATTTATATATGGGGGAACAGTGCCCAGAGAAGTTTCTTAAGAAGATAAGAGATACTAAATAGTGACAAGAAAAATACCAGCTCCACAAGATAACGCATCATACCTCTAGAACTTGAAAAGACTCTTAGGCCTTCGAGGTCAATCCCCTCATGTTACTGATGAACAAAGTGAGACGGAGGGAGGTGAATTGATTTGTGTAAAATAGACAGAGCTTGGATTTAACCACAAATCTTGATACTTTGCTCTTGGCAACACCTTTCCCCTTCTGTCTCTGTCTGGTGGACCCAAGAATCAAATTTCTATAATTCAAGACACTGGTGGGAAACTCAGAGAAAGAACAGACCTTCTCTTTGTAGAAGCCAAATCCTTTCTAAGTGCCTTTGATTGCATCCTCTCCTCTCTTTCATGCTCTTACTCCAACAACAATCCCCTATCAGGTACATAACCCCAAACTCTCAATTTTTATTCTTCTCTTTCCCTTGACTTACAAATATACTTAAGTTTCTACTTTCCTTATGACAAGAACATCAGTAAAATCTTCACATAACTCTGTCATCATACCCCACCTATGCTCAGGGCCTCCATATCTTCCTCCTTGTAATTTGGCTTTTGTCCACACTGAAACTGCTTTTTGTAACTTTTTAACAACATCAGTGGTCTCTTCTGTACTAATTATCTTTCATTGATTTGTGGTATTTTAAAAGGGGGATGCTCCTTCCTTCTTGAACCTCTTTCTCCTTGGCTTCCGTGGCATTATACTCTCCAAGTTTTGTATCTATTTCATTCTATCTATTTCTATCAATTCTACCTATTTTCTATTTGATTTTCTATCTATCTACTTAATTCTGATATTTCTACTAAAAGTACTGCCACTCTTCTGACTTCAGAAGACCAGCAGAAGTTTGACCTACATGAGACCCTTTCTGATGCCCCTCATTTTTAACGCGTCAGTCAAAAATCACTTTATATGAATTTTTGTTTATTTATCTGTACACATGGGCATTCTCCCAAGTAGAATGGAAAATCCTCAAGGTCAAAGACTTTATTTATGTATCCCTAATATCTAGCACCATACCTGACACGTAATAGAAACTTAGTAAATATATGATGAATTGAATTGAGGTTTGTAGCCTTGGCTTCTTTTTCTCACCTTTCCTTCTCCCAGCACCAAACATCCATTCAGTTATCTAGTCTTGCCATTTCCACTTCAGCAACAGCCCTCATACCTCCCTTTTCTTCTCTAATTCTATTGCGGACACTTCCGTTCTGCCCCTCTTCTCTTCTTAGTCCCTCATCTTCTTCATCACTGTAAAAGCATCCTACCCATTTGAACTGCCTCCAGGAATTCCCTAATCCAATCTGTCTTTCTTAACATTGCTCAAATCATCTTCCTAAAAAGCTGTTAGAGAACCAGGAGAACTTTGTACACAATGACAGTCACATCATAAGTGTGATGACTAACTAATAGACTGGGTTCCTCTCAACAATGCAAAGCTATAAGACAATTCCAAAAGAGTCATGATGGAAAAGGCTATCCACATCCACAGAAAGAGAGAGTCTGAATGAAGTTTGAAGCAAACTATTTGCCCTCTCTCTCTCTTTTTTGTTTTGTTTCTTCTTTCTCATTGTTCAGTCCATTGGTTATAATCCTTCTTTACAACTTGACTAATGTTTAATGCAAAGGTATTTGTAGAGCCTGTATTTGTTTGCATGCTGCCATGGGGAGAGGGAGAGGAAGGAAGAGAGGGATGGGGAGAAAATTTGAAACTCAAGGGAACATGGAAGTGAATGTTTTAAAGTAAAAGTAAATAAATTTTTTAAAGCTGCAAGGATACTCTCTCTTTCCACTGCCTGTGTAAGCTCCTCACCCTGGCATTTAAAGCCCATCAGAATTTAGATTTAAGATATCTGCCAGTACTTTCTCATACTACTGGTCTTAATGTAGTCCATGTTATGGGCACACCTGAATACTCTTCACTCTCCCTCATTCTCATCTTACTCTTCTTTTGTCTTTGCGAATTTCTCCCCCATACCTGGAATAGACTCACCTCCTTTCCCCAATTCCATTAAATTCCATCTATAGGCATTTCTCTCTTTTTTCAAGGCTCAATTCAGATAGGATCTTCTCCATGAAACCTTCCATAGCCCTTTCCCAACCAGGTAAAACTGATCTTTCCCTCTTTGAATTTCTCTTAACACTTTTCCAAGATGTTTCTTTCACCACCCCCTTTCTTTTTCTTTCTCATCAAACCTGTGATTTATGAGAACTACCAGTAAGTATGTGTCCAGGCTGCCATGGACAGAATATGGCAAAGGTGGGACTATGATCCGGGTCTTCCTAACTCTAAGACTAGCTCTCTATCCATTACATCCCCTAACACTATTATGACTATGACTGCAACTACAACTAGGACAATGATGATGACAACAACTACAATGACTACTACTACTACTACTACTACTACTACTACTACTACTACTACTACTACTACTACTACTACTATTACTGCGGAGAGCTGGTTAACTAGCTAGCTAGCATTTATATAGTGCTTTGAAATTTGCAAAGCACTTTACAAATATCACTTTTGATTCTTACAACATCTGAGGTAAATGCTATTACTGTATCCATTTTACGGATGAGGAAACTGAGATAGAGGAAGGGTTTTGACTTATCCAAGGTCACACAGCTGCTAAGAGTTCAAAACTGAATTTGAACTCAGGTCTTCTTTACTCCAAGTCCAGTACTCTATTCACTGCACACTATTACGTGTTCATTTTTTTCTTCCCATTATAGTGAAATCTCCTTGAGAGTAGGGCCTGTGCTTTTCATGCTTTTGTGTATGTGTGTGTGTGTGTGTGTGTGTGTGTGTGTATACCAGAAGAACAGGCTGACTTTTGAAGAGAGAAACTGCCGACCAAATTGTCTACATTTGCTGGATTATGGAGAAAGCAAGAGAGTTCCTGAAAACACACACACACACACATACACACACACACATGCACATATATGTATATATGTGCATGTATAGATATTTGTGTATTTGTGTGTGTATTTGTGCTTTTGATGCTAGTACAATGCCTTACATATAGACAAAGCCTAATGAATTTTTAAATGTGACAATATTTGTTGACATTGTCCATGAAGGATATAAGGCATGTGACTAAGTAGTCTCCAGGGAATGATATGGCCCATGGGCAAGGCTGTGTGGTGTTTCTTCAGGTGTCTCTCTAGGTTTGTTCAGTATAGTACTGGCTGCTGACTAACTGGTAGAATCACTTAGGGGAAACATCCAGAAGTTTATTCAGAGGAACTCTGTTTCTTGAGTATCCATGAATACATTTCTCATCAATCTAAGCTACTCAGGTGCCTGAATCAAAGGGTCTCTAAAATGCAACAAGTATCACATTCAGCCTAGAGCCATGTAACAGATCCTTGCCACTGGACTGAATTTCTCTTCCCTGGAAGAAAGATGATGGGTGGTATATACAATGATGGATTACTCAGAGTTTCTCCAATTTGGTGTCGATGTAGGGTCGAGATGGTTTGCCTTTCTACCTTCCTGGAGTCACTGTGATATAGGATGACATTTAGAGAGAGACTAATAGAGAAAAGAGAGGAAAAGTATATCTCTGGGAACTTCCTTGGATGTATCTTAGTATAGAGTGGGCTTCTGTCCACAGCAAAGTGAAAGTGAATGCTCATCTTGAAGACATGATACTCATTTGGGATTCTGTTAAAATAATAAAAAATATTGAACTCTTTTATTCTCTCATACTTTCTGTTCTCTGGCAAGAGGCAGAGACCACAAAAAGATCTCCACTTGAGCATCAAATCCAGCTCAAAAACATTTACATGAGAGTGTTTCAATAAAATCCAAGAACTTTTGGTGACATAAAGGGATGTTTTCTCTATTTGTAAGTTCTAACACTGAACTAGTTTTTCTAGGTGATATAATTGACACTGCTTTTTGAGACCCATTTTCTGATTTTTCCATATATTTTGGTCCCACATACTTTATATTATCACATGGGTATTATTAATACTGCCACTAACTAACTGCATGTTCTTAGCTAAATCTTTTCATCTTCCTAGGACTTAGGAAGACGGATTGGCTTTCCAGGTCTATGGTTCTATTCTTTTGTGAAACTAATACATTGTGTTGTCTGGGTAAACAATAAAGTCCATTGAATAATTTGGAGGACCAACAAATGACTTTTTGACATGACAAAAATCTGTTTCCACATGGTATGACATGTGAAATATATGTATAACATAAGGAAAAGAAGGTAATGATGAGAAAAACTCTGGTTTAAAGATCACTTTGCAGTGAAAATGGATACAACTTTATGATGTTAAAATCCTAGGAAAAGTGGATATAACGAGCAGATATATAACAAATCAATTTATGTAGGCATTTAAAAGTCTTGTTGAATTTATTTGGCATATCTAGTTTAATTTTCAATTGGAAGAATAATAATGAAATTGTAAGAAGTAGGTGATGACCATTTTTACAAATTCTATTGATGTATCACAAAAGCCAATTTTTTTTTCAAAAAACCAATACAAAGTCTCGAAATTAATAATAACAAATTGCTAATTTTTTTACAGCAATTAACATTTCTTATAATGATTTTCAGGTTTTTATTTTACTTGGTTAAAATATCTTTTATTGAAAGGCTAATATCTCAATTTGACAGATGAGAAAGATCCAAGGAGTCATTTCTCTTATCCTAGGCCTGGTCTTAAAAAATATTTTGTAAAAGCGTTACTGCTGCATCCTCTCTAGCTGCTACGGTGACCAATCCATTGAGGAGGAGCCTACAATTTCCCCCAAACATCCATATATATAAGTCAACTTTGTTCAAAGGAATTTTGCTTTCTGAAAATTCGTCAGTTGCCATTGTCAAAATTAAAAATTGTTTATATAAAATGTTTGGGATGTTGACACAATTACAAACTGTACTTAATTTTTTAATATAATGAAATCTGAGAAGTTCTACAAATATATAGCAAAAAGCAAAAACCAATAATAATGATGGTACGTGGGAAAAGGGCTAACCATGTGCTTCTGGATTATCATGCACCTAAACGACAATATTATGAATAAAACTTTATCATCTACCTAGAGTAGACTTTCTTCATCCCATTAGTGAGGTAAGCCACTCACCTATGTTGCATCTAGTCTTCCTTAATAATCAATAACAACACTTTGCAATTCTTTTGTATTTTTCATGTTCAAAGCATTTTTCAAGTATAAGCTAAATTTATATACTGTGATCTCTATTATGAATTTAAAAAATACACCTACTAAAAGAAAACCTATGATTTTCTTATCACTTCATATTCTGGAACATGTTTTGTTGGAGAGGAGGAAGTTAGTATATATTTAACAAAAAGTATAGAAATCTACATAGGGGAATTCATGGCATTCTAGTTTGGGGATTCATTAATTTCACCTTCTGTATTAATGTGCAAATTTCACAGTTTAAAATAATGATAAATAAAATTATGATACATTTGCCAAAATATTATACATTATCTCAGACTAGGGAAATTGACTTGTGGGCTGTCTTTCTCCCCTTCATTTAAATAAAAACCCAGTAAGCTTAGTTTTCAATATATGTCTTAACCAAGTTGGACAACAACACACCTTTAACGGTCAGGATGGATCACCCTTCCACACAATGGATCATAGGGCCATATATTTAGAATTGAAAGACATTTTAGAAGTCATCAGTTGGGAAAAGGCTGCATATTTTGTGGCATATGATTGTGATGGAATACTACTATATTATAAGAAATGATGAGCTCATTGATTTCAGAAAAACTCAGATGAACTTGCATGAAATAATGAGTATAAATGAGCAGAACCAAGAGAACATTCTATATAGTAATAGCAATATTGTTTTAAGAAGAACTTTGAGTGACTAAGTCATTTTGACTATTATAAATAACCCAATTAGCTACAAAGGACATATGAAGGAAGATTCTGTCCTCATCCAGAGAAAGAACTGATAAATAGAAGTATGTGTAGAATGATTTTACACACACACACACATTTGTATCTAACGGTAGCCATCTCTAGGGTGGAAGGAAGGAAGGGAAGGAAAAAAAGATATTTACACGATAACATTATTATATATTTTAAAAGAATAGTAAGTTGTATGTAATAGATTTGCAGCTTCATGTGCAATTATCTTTTAAAAATTATATTATGTAATGGAAATGCTTATTTTATTCCATAAATTAAAAATAAAATATATGATTTTTTAAAAAAGAAGTCATCTTGAAAAAGTGTCAAATTCATGGCTCCTGGGCTGGAACTTCATGAGTGTGGCCTGTACCAGATTAAATGTAATTAGTAAGAATTTAGCACAATAAATAAAAAAATGATGCAAGATGGGTAATGTTAGTTTTTGGTTTTCTAAGTCACTATGTGATAGCAGAGATTCTTTCTATTTGAATTTTACACCATTGAGATTCTAGTCTCATTCTCTCATTTTGTAGATGAGGGAACTGAGCTTCAGAGAAGTTAACTGATGAATAAAATACCACAGTAAGAGCCAGGGTTAAGGTCTGAAACTGGGTCTTCTGACTCCAGATTCATAGATATTTCCATTGTTCCATGCTGTCTGAGCTGCCATCTCCCTGCCTATCATTATTTGTTTCTGCCCTAAGCCAAACAGTATTAGAAAGGAAATAATGCAGAGTGACGAGGAGACCTAATTTAAAGATTTTACAACCAATCTAATAGTCTTTGGATCATCTTATCTTTGAGATTTTCTTTGCCATTTTCCATTTCTTTAGCACAACTACAGTGAGTCCCTTATTATATTGTACTCTACCTTGACCTTAAACTAAGGGAGTTTTTCTCCCAATAGAGGTCTCATAATTAAGTACATATTAAAACATATTCCTCTTGGCAGCATCTTGTCTTTAAGATTCTTTATAGAAACTTGAATTTTATCAGTGGGTGTTTTCTGAAGGAAGGGATTTTATGTTCATCTTCTAGGAGATTTATAAGGGTTCTGAAGCCATCATCACTGTCTCTTAACACAATATGTTGTAATGATAGTATATGTGTATATGGCAGGGATGAATGGAAACACTGGCATTTCCTCCTTCCTCCTAAGCCAATAACACTCTTGATAGGATCTCACAAAAATGTGCAGAAGAGAGAATCTGTTAATATTTGTGCAAGGATGCTCCTTGATCTCCAAATAGGGGGATTTCACCTTACAATTCAGCCTCTAAGTATTTTGCCTCTGCCAACAGATTATATCACAACCTAACTATTCTAACTATACCAAGCAGCCCTTATAAAAATGCAGTTACACTCCGTGAATAGCTCAAGTCAGGAAAAAGGTAACTATTTTAGCAAAAGCCCACAGTGCCAATTTGTTACAGAACAGTGATTGAAGATTGAATTTCAACGGATCCAAGAACACTAAAGTTGAGCCCCATGACTGGTTGACCTATACAGTCTCACAAACAGCTTGAATGAACATGCCTACAGTTGAATTTAAGATTCCCATGGTGATTTGACTTAAATGCCAACACAGCATAAGAAGACAGAGGAGATGGTTTATGGGCTGAAAGTCCTTTAAAGGTTTCTTCTCTTTTGCATTTACAGAAGGTACCACCTACAAGAATCTCTGTAAAAAGAAGAAAACCATATACAACACAGATTTCCATCTGTTGTTGATTTGATTGGATGCATTTTGCTTTAAAAACCTCTAAACACATCCCACTGCTTACTTTGGAAAGGAAGACAACTAATTTAAATCTTTGAAACAGCAAATCTGTTGATTTGTTCAGCCAAAATGTCATGAATTTTGAAAGTCAATTTGGCTAGTACTGGTAGCGGTGGTCCTTCTTTATCAGAGAGGGCCATTACATCAGGAAGGTGATACCTTGACTTGCAAAGGAATCGGATTTAAGTGAGGGAGGACCATGCAAAGTCGCCAGTCTCACTTTCTCCTCCAGATATATATGGGTCCAGTGGCAAAATATAGATCAGGAAGACTGGAGATGGCCCTGGATGCAGTGGGAAATGTTGGCCTTTTTAAGCTAAGATCGTTCCCAGGTCTCAGTTTGACTAAGGCGATGCTTATTCAGTGATTAAAGTTAGGCAAGAAATAAGGCAAAGAATGGCCTCTTTAAACTATTCAAAAAAAGAAAAAGAAAGAAAAGAAGTAAGTCTAGGAGGGGCTACCAACGAAGGCTTATTTTGAAGAAACAGAAGCATAGTATGGTGGGATAGAGAGCTGGACCTATTGGCAGGAAGAAGTACATTCTCAAATCCTTTTTGTTCAGTTATTTTTCATTGTGCCCAACTCTTTGTTACCCCATTTTCTTGGCAAAGATACTCAAGTGGTTTGCCATATCCTCCTCCAGCTCATTATACAAATGAGAAAACTGAGGCAAACAGGTTTAAGTGACTTGCCCAGGGTCACACAGCTAGGAAGTATCTGAGGCCAGATTTGAACTCAGGGAGATTAATCTTTCTGGTTCCAGCCATGAGCTCCATTCACTGCATATATTTTACCTCTCATGTTTGTTGGCTCTGTGGCCAAAAGGAAATGGCTTAACCTCTCTGAGACTCAGTTTATAGTATCTTCTTTGTAAGGATGCCTTGAGGCTTTAATAAAATAATGGATTGCAAAGCATCAGTTTTCATGAATGCTCCCCTTTCCCTTATTCCCACAGTGCTCAGTGCTTTAATACAAGGTAAATGTTTCAAGGTTTTAACACTAAGCAGAAAAATTTGGATACTCAAAATCAGGTCCTCTGAACTGCACTAAATTTAGCAACCACAACAATTGTTTCTATAATGAGGCAGCCCATTCAAATTATTTTCTAATTGTTGGGTATTTTTCTAAGTGTATAACAACTGTGATTTTTCTGAATTGTCAGGCTGTGATAAAAATCCCTTCAATGGTTTCCTTTTGTAAAAAGCAGAAATTTCAGTTTGGTCTGATAAGAAGTACATGACTTTAGGTTATTGGGCTCCAAGGACTTATTTTTCTGTTATGAGGGCTGCCAAGACCTTTTCAAGGCTGCTTATCTACATTCAGTGTCCACTTGCCACTTAACTCTTACCTGTGGCTCCAAAAACCTATAGTATGCATAGCAGTCACACCCCAGTAAAATTGTGAGAACAGTTTACCCAGTCAACCAGGTTGAGGGTAACCAATCAGCCTCAAAACTATTGGTGACTTAGAGGGGTGTCTCTCCCTAACATAAGAAGGCTTTTGTTGTGGAATGGTTGGATAAGAATAATTTGTTCCAAGGGCCATGAAGATGGTTAAAGCAAGTACTGTGGAGTGTTTAAAGCTTGGTTAGAAATGGAAAACATCAAGGTTACCCATTGCATTTCAGGCCATCACTGGTCATCTTGATGTTTGTCTTGCCATTGGATTTCAATGACTCTGGAAGAGAAAGTGAGGCTGATAGTTTTGTACCACTCTGTCCCACTTAAATCCAATTCACTTGCAAGTCAAGACATAACCCTATGATGTCATTAGTCTGCTTTGAAAATGAAGGGCAAACAACAATAAAATGTACTTGTAATTTAGGCATGTTAAAAACTCTCCATGATCCACCTTCCCCATTCCAATTCAATGGAATTTTTCAAAGCAGCACTTCATTAGAAATGGAAGGTGACAATATCCAGTTCTCTAATCTAGTCTATCCTCCAAGTATTTCTATGGCCCTCTCACACCAATTTTATGGGCATTGAATGAAGTTGCATTTCAGTGTGTCCTGAATTAAAATATCTTTTCTACTAATGCATGATTCTAGGATTTAGAGGTAGCAGAGAACTTACTGATTACCAGGTCCAATTCCTTCATTTTTATGGATAAAGAAACTAGAAACGAGAGACTACATGACTTGAATAGGGTCATACATCTAGTAAGACAGTATTGTTGAAATCTATTGTTGAAAACCATTTACTGACAATACCAGATTTAATACTCACAATATTCTTGTGGGGAAGAAAAAATATCCTCATCCCCATTTTTCCAGTCAGTTGGTCAGCCAATAAACTTAAGTGTCTCCTATATGCCAGGCACTGTGCTAAGTATTGGGGATATATTAAAGGAAAAAGTCAGTTCCTAATTTCAAGGAGTTCACAGTTTAATCAAGTAGACAACATGCAAACCACTATGTACAAACTAGATAGGACAGATTGGAGATAATCAATAGAAGGAAAGCTTACGGGGTTTCAGGAAAGAGTTCTTATAAAAAAATTGATTGAGAAGAAGGAGAGAGTGGGGATTGAAGAAAACCAAGGAAATCTGGAGGTGGAGATGAGGAAAGAAAGAATTCCATGGCTGGTAGAGAGTTAATGAAAATGCTATAAATTAGGAGATTGATTATCTTGTTGGAGCAAGGAAGTCAGTGTCCTGGTATAAGCATGATGGAGAACATGGTGGGAGGGTGTATGTCATAAGAAGACAAGAAAGGGAAAGTAGGAGAGTGTAAACAGTTGTAATGGTGATGGGAATTTGAAGATCTTCCCAGTCCCTTGATACACTCAAGTGAATTTGAGGACCTTCCCTGATTTGAAAATATACTCTGCCCCCTAGTAGGATGAATGTGGTCACATGGAGCCTGTGGTGGGAAGCTTGTTTTTCAGGAATGCCCACACCTTGTTACTTTGTGATTGGGAAGTAGGTCACAAGGGTTGTGACATTCTCTGACCCTGGAGAAGACTACATATACCCTGATATGAGGTTTTGCTTTGGGGCTCACTAATGTGAAGAGTTCTGTGATTTGATTTGGCCAGATGAGACTCTCAGCAGTTCTTAAGCTCCCCAGCTTTGAAAACCCAGATGTTGGTGCTTCTCTCTCTGGTAACTAAGTATGGATGTAATGGTCAGATGGCTGGAAGCCCTGTCTGCTTGTCTGTTTCTCTGTATTTTTGTCTGCTTGTAACTTCTTTTTGTACTCTCTGAAGTTCAGGGTGCTGACTTTCCCCCCTAAATTAGGTAAATGATATACATTTAATTAAACTAAGATTGTTAACTTCCTTTTGAGTTGCTTTTCTTTAGAAAATCAGATTAAAGAACCTTTGATAGCAGCCATCCCAGGTATGGTAGGGTGCTTGCTTCTACACCAGTTCAGGGGTGATGACCTAAAAAAGAATTAAAGGGTAAAGGAATTGTAGGCTGTGATGAGGATGAAGAACAAGGTTGAGGTTTCAAGACAGAAGATATGGTGGAATGACAGATTAGGATCAGATAAGGGTATTTCAGAGTTCATAAAGTGGTGAATTTTTAGGTGATGGCAAGATCAAAGGTATGACCATTTCCATGTATAGCTGATGGAATCCTAATAAAAGTGCACCCAGTCCCAATATTTTAACTTCCTTATGGGCCTCACTAGAACAGCAGGCAAGTCCCTGCAATAGAATCCTAGCCACTGCCTTTAGCTACCCACTGTCCCCAGACCCAATTCTCATTTCTCGTGGAAACAGCAGATGTGCCCATGCACTCAACCACAACCACATCCATCTAATCTCAGAAAGGACCACAATAGCCAGCCAATCAGAAAGCAGCACCAAAAGGACTCCTGAGCAGGATGTGGACCCCAAAATAATAGAAGGGACTTTCCCTACATAGGCACCTGTGCAGTAATAGCAAAAACTGTCCTTTAGGTGAACTTATGCCATAAAGAGGTTTATTATTATGTCATTATTATATATTAATGCCCCCCACTTTGGGCTTTTCTTTATGCACTATGATTAATTGAATGTACAGTTCCACTGAGACTGGGACCTTTCCACTATTACCTAATCCCTTCACAAACTCCTCCTGTCTTTTTAAATATTCATATATCCTGTTATGTAATTGTATCTTTTGCCCTATAAAAATCCATCTTGCTTTAACTAAACTGCCAGTTCCTTCTTGGAACTCAGCCCACTAGAGGGTGTAATTCTCAATAAATGCCTTTTCTTGGGTTGGAGATGGTCTGAGTCTGTGAATTCTTTTGAGATGACTACAGCACACTATGAAACTACAACATAGTTGTGTTTGGGTGAAAGAGTACATTGTGGGAAATGAGTAAGTTAAAGACCTGGGAGGCTAGGATGTTTAGGGGAGTATCAATATGCATGTTGAAAGTCCCCTAAAGTGAGGCAGGATTTGAGGAGAGAAAAACTATAAGAAAGGCACTGAACTATGAGAAAGAAAGGAAGTGTCCTGGAGGTTGGTAGACAACTGGTACCAGAATTTTGTTTGGGTGGTAGATATGGATTCACTCTATTTCAAGAGAAGAAATTATTGAATAATGGTCCTGGAAAGTGAGCTTAGAAACAACAATAGAAAAAATACTATTCCAACTTCCTCACCTGGAACAGTGAGTCTTGGTAGGGTGGGGATGGGGAGGTTGTGGATGAGCTAAAAGTGAAATCGGTGCTGGAAAGGACATCCAGAGAGGTTATGTCATCGTGAAGGAGTCATGTCTAAATGAGAGCCAGAAAATGAAAGGAATAAGAAAGGAAAAGATTTACATGACAGCAAATTTGTTAGCTATGTAGATTCATTCTGGAGAGTACAGTGGAAGGGGTGAATAGAATGTGACACTGTGGGTGAATTAATAAAAGGATGGTCATTTGGCTATGGGGTGTATAGAATGGGAAGTAAGGGTTGAGAGGAATGGAAAAATGGGAGTGGGATGTAACAAAGAACAGAGTTTGAAAAATGACAGCTAATGTGAGAAATGATTATTCATGGCCACTATGAAACTACAACACAGCTGTGCTTTAGATGAAAGAGTACACCATGGGAAATGAGTAAATTAAGGACCTGGGAGGTTAGGATGTTTGGATGGGGGTGGAGAAGTTCTGGATAAGCTGAATCAGGGCTGGATACCAAAGGTGGATAAGTAACCCTGAAAATCAGATGAGCCAATAATTGCTTGGGGGGGGGAGGATTCAGAATCCTCCCCTTCTTCTTGAGTCCTCTAAAATCTAAAATATTATTGATAATAAGGTTGCATTAATTCTTGGTCAGACCCCACCCAAC
>CM053594.1:208918638-208944700 GCA_028646575.1 Pseudocheirus occidentalis
AAAAAAAAATCCTTTCTCAGACATTTAGGCATTTTTGATCATAGTCAAGTTACTTAGGTGCTTAAAACTTCAGTTTACCTTTATGTAAAATAGGTGTAATAATACTGGCACTCTCCAGTTGGTGGTGTTTCATGGGTTGAAAATGAACATCACAAAAAAGGCAATGGAGAGGCACAAGGTGCATGTGATCATATACAGAACAAATAAGGAACTTAAGGGAGCAAAAGTAAAGGATATCATCAAGAAAATGAATACTGGAGCAAGAAGATGGGTTGATCATGTGGTAAGGAAAAAGAATAAAAGGCATGTTGTTGCAAGTGTCGCACAGGGAGAGCAAGGAAGACTCTCAGCATGTTGAATTGACCCCTTGTAGTAAACTCATTAAAGGCTATGTATAAAAATTGCACAGGATGGATAGGCATGGATGGGTTGCAGTTTGTATCAAGGGAGGGGATATCCCAAACTGATAGAGATTGCAGATATATTGAAGTTGTCTGAGTAATGACTACACTGCCCTGTCTGAACTCCACAAAGAGGATTTGATTATTTAATAGGTTCCAATTTCATGGAATCAAGTAGTTGCACACAAATTTAGGCAATAAAATTCACTTATACTTAGAGCAGTCTGGAAAAGTAGGTTGAGATTTTTCAGCTGTATACATTCTCTTGGCTTGTGCAATTTCACCTGACATAATTTTATGATACAAACATCAATAAAGTATAGAAAGCAGACCACATGGTAGCTGACTGCCACCTGATGTTTATGAACACTGGTCTCATTACTTTTTGGTTTCACCTTCAATGTTTATTTATGTTAAATAATTTTATTTGGTACAGAATAGATTCTTTTATTTTTGAGTTGGTGCACCAGTAGTATGACATTTTCTTCCCTAAAGCTTCCTAAGCCTGTCCACTCTCCTACTGTTAAAAAAAAATCTTTCTTTTCATAGCTTTCTGTGAATTATTGCATTACCCTGCCCCTCCCTTTTTTAAAGCAAGAAATAGAGTGAGTTCTCTCTACTTGTTGATTTTTGTGTTTGCCTCATGTTAGTCTATGTACATGTACCTATAAATAAGGAAAACACTTCAGAGACAGAGAAAGAGAACACAGTAAGATAGTAGATCCTCACATTATAATTTAACAGTTGCTTATCAGGTAGCTGCTATGTACCTATTGTGATTATGACACGAAGTTGGGTGGACAGCCCACTGGGATAGTTCTTCTGTACATATGTCTTGGGTAACGACTAGAAATGGACAGTGAGTTGGACACAAAATTGAACAGCAGAGTAGAATGGATTGCATTTAGGAAATTACACAGTGCTTTGATGATTCTGAGTTGCTTCCTGACACAAAAACCCATTAGTACCAATATCTATCCAGTGATGCAATATGGTTTTGAATTATAGAACATGACAATCTCAGAAGAATAAAATTACAGGTTATTCAAAGGGCAGAGGAGAGAAGCATGGTGACCATAAGTAGGTCACAGTACATTATTAACAATGATTTTTGTGTAAGAAGTAACATAAAAGATCATACAGGAAATATAGGATCAGAAAAAGAAATAGGCTAGGTATATAGGGAAAGTAAGCAATAGCAGATGGGAATAATGTGCATGCTAACTATATTGGTATCTACAGGATGCTAAATGACATAGAAGAAGATCTCTAACATATTAGGTACTTTTAAGAGGATGTATGGAAAGATATGAACAGGAATCACAAAGAAGAGACAGAGTTGTTGAATTCTGATCTATACTGGTTTCTGTAAAAATATATTTTATTATGACATTCATTTTTTTATTTTGAATAGTAAGTATGTCAAGTGTCTGAGGCCAGATTTGAATTCAGGTCCTCCTGACTTCAGGGTCAGTGCTCTATTTAGTGCAACACCTAGCTGCCCCCCTTTTTGTAAATTGAGTTCCCAATTCTTTCCTTCCCTTCATCCTGTCTCATTCATTGAGAATGCAAGCTATGATACAAATTATATGTGCAAAGTTATTCAAAACATATTTCCATAAGGGCCATGTTGTGGGGTGGGGATAAGAAAAATAAAGAGAGAAAAGTATGCTTCAATCTGCACTCAGAACTCATCAGTTGTCTCTGTGGATATGGATAGCATTTTTCATTGTGAGTTCTTTGGATTTATTTTGGATCATTGAATTGATTAGAGCAGCCAAGTCTTTCACAAATGGTGGGAACCCCAACATCGCTCTGATCATAACTCACCTAAAATATTACAGTCTGTGTGCTAAGTACCAGCTCAAGATAAATAAGACATAGACCATGACCTCAAGGAGCTTTCAGTCCATCAAATAAGATAAGACATACACAACCACAACTATAATACAAAGTAGAATGTAAACACACCAGAGAGGTGCTAAGTGCTATTAGATGTATTCTAGGAGAAAAAAAGCCCAATAGAATTAAAATGAATGTTTATGAAAAACTATTTTCTTCATGATTCCCATTACTCAAGCATTTCTTGCAGGGAGGGGAAACATTTCCAGGAATATGATTCAGTTTATGAATAACCTGGAATTTTTTTCTTATTTTCTATTGCATTGCTCCTTTTGTGCATTACATAAACCATAATTCAAATATATCAACTTCTGTGATATTTAAAATATGTGCCATGGTGTGGAATATTACCTCTCAAGAATCCTATCTTAGCACGTCAGAAGCTTAGCATTGATTATCAACTATTTGGCACAGTTTTGTAAATATTTTATAAATGTACCATGAGACTGCTTAGGATGTCAGTACCCATTCAAAAAAAGAAACAACGTATTATTTTCAGATTTAATAATATTCATTTTGATAGTCTGTGTAGTCAGTATTTCATATTTTCAAATTATATCCTCTTGAAGCTATGTTGTATATAATCATATAAAAAGGTTGAGAAGCCTAGAAACTGTGATACAATTAGTGCCTTTTTCAGATTATCAGGGGTTCGGGGATGGGTAGAATTAGGGCATTCTTCAAAGTGGTAGAAGGCGGTGGCCCTTGTAGAAGTCTTGTAGAAAACCAGGAATTATAAAAGGTAGCAGTGAGAAGGGGAAATATTTCAGGAACAGGAGATAAAGGAATAGAGATAGAACATGGAGTGTCTCATGTACAGAGTAGTAAATGGGCTGGTAGCAATGAACTTGAAAAATAAATAGTGATGACTGAGAAAAAAATACAGGTGAAAAATGCTATGGACAGAGAAATAACAAGATCTGGAAATTTACTGGTTAAGTAGAGTGAAATTGAGGAGTACCAGCTTTGGAAAACTGAGTAAAGAAGACTTGCTTAATGAATACAGGGAAATTTGGAAGAGGGGTGAGTTTAGGGAAAAGATATGTTCTAATGTGCGTGTTTTGGCTCAAGAGAGAAGCTAAGGCTGGATATACAGAGCTAGAAGTTACTGTCATAGAGAGATCACTGAATTCATGAGACCTAAAGAGGTCAAGAAATGAGAGAGTATAGAGATTAAAAAATAAAAAAGCCTTCAACATAACCCTGGTGCTCTCTCTCTCTCTGTCTCTCTCTGTCTCTCTCTCTCTCTCTCTCTCTCTCACACACACACACACACACACACACACACACACACACACACAAACACATACAGACAGACACGGGGATCTTGGGGGGGGAGTGGGGAGGATTTATCAGGAATGATATGGACATCAACAAAAGGACAAACATGGACAGGCATCAAAACAGACCAAGAAGGAGGTACTCGAGTAGGTAATAGAAGAAAAAGAGAGAGAGAAAGGTCATGAAAATCCACATACGAGAGAGTATCCAGGAGGAGGTTGGATGGGGGTCAACAATGTTGGGTTCTATGGAGAGATGAAGAGGGACGAAGTGAAAAGGCCTTCAGATTTGACAAAGAAGAGATCACTGGCAGCTTCATAGAAGCCATTTTGGTTGAGTGATGAAGGCAGAAGCCAGTTTGCAGAGGGTTAGAAAAAAGAGAAGAGGAAATGGAGGTACGTATGGCAGTCCACTTTTTTCAAGGGGATTTGACTGGAAAATAGAGGAGAGATTTTGCATGATAGCTAGTAGGGATGATTTTTTTAAGGATAGGAGAGACTCAGGTTTCTTTGTAGAAAGCAGGAGGAACTAATAAAAAGAGAGATATTGAAAGTTAGAGAAAGGTGCATTTAGATAGAGAAGATTAGAAGGGACAGGATCAAGGGTGCATGGAGAAGAGCTAACTTTAGCAAAGAAAAAGTCTACATAATTATGAGAAACTGGAGTAATGGAAAATAAAATGATGCATAATATCAAGGGTTATAAGATATGGAAGAGAGAAGAGTGAAGTCATGGTCAATGGCCATGATTTTATGGGCAAAATAAATAGTGAGGACTTCTGATGAAAGGGTAGGTAGAAGGAGTGCTTCAGAGGAAGGTGGAAATAAAAGAAAATGTGGAGTAACTTGTGGAGGGTGGGTTAGAGAATCAGTTAGTGAAGAGCAACTGAATGACATGGTCAGACATGCTTTCAGAATACCCATTTGATGGGTTTGTGGAGGATGGGATAGACGGGGGGAAATGGAGGCAGTTGTTGATTTTTGTGTAAGAAGTAACATAAAAGATCATGCAGGAAATATATGATCAGAAAAAAGAAATGGGCTAGGTATATAGGGAAAGCAAGGAATAGCAGATGGGAATAATGTGCATGCTAACCATATTGGTATCTACAGGATGATAAATGACATATTAGAAGATCTTTACCATATTAGGTACTTTTAAGAAGATATATGGAAAGACATGTACAACAATCACAAAGAAGAGACAGTGTGGTTGAATTCCGATCTATACTGGCTTTTTAAAAATATATATTTTATTTTAACATTCATTAATTTTTTTAATAGGGGAAGCAAGGCAATTGGGGTTAAGTGATTTTCCCAAGGTCAGACAGCAGTAAGTGTGTCAAGTGTCAGAGGCCAAATTTGAACTCAGGTCCTCCTGACTACAGAGTTTATGACAATAGACTCTTGGCAAGAGGTGACAGAGGTCTGAATTAAGGTGGTGGCCATATGAGTGAAGAGGAAAGAATGGATGTCAGAGATGTGGAAGTAGAATTGACAATTCTATTGGTAATTGGTAATTATTATTGTAAAATAAAACATTATTGTTAGCAAAATTGAAATACATTTCTCACAGTATCCAAATAATTTTAATTATATTAGTTGACATTTTATAGAACCTTCAGATCCACTAGATATAAATGAGGTAAGCTCTCAGCAGGGCTGTGTTCCTTGAATTTTATGCTGGAGTCACTTCTTCCTCACCTTGGATCACAGGACATTTTGCAAGGGAAAGAAGCATTGACATTACTGTGAACAAACAAAAGTGTGTTTTTTTAAGTGATTAGTTTAATGTGAATATGTGTTTTGCCTAAAATCATAGGGATTTAAAGTAATCATTTATTCAGTCAATCAATCAACCCTTTCTATATGGCTTGTGCTAGTCAAAGAGATGTATAATGTGTGCCCTCACTTGATCTAGACATGTTTGAATTGATGGTGCTTAGGGCACAATTCAAGAAGCATCCGTCATCATTGTTATCTGTCTTTTTGTGGGACATAGGAGATGGTGTTTATCATTGGTGAATAGAATCAGCAAGTGTTCATAGGCCTAATTTATGGCAGTTGTGGCACATTGTATGTAAATGAGGCTACCATCCAGCTATTTTGATGGTGCATTATATTTCTTGAATAAATGAATATATCACATCTACGAAGATATCTAGCCATATACTGAATCTTTAAAGTAAATACAAAATCCACTAGCTGCAGTCCCCCTTCCATTCTGTGATTTATCATCAGTGAAACTTGGGCTTTGAAAGTGTTGGTTTTGAGGTAATTTATTTGTTTTCTAGCCTACCATATTCATTTATTTGGTTAGTGATTTTAATCCTCCCTGTGAAGCAATTGGCTGGTGACCTGTTCACAGTACACCTTAAGAAGTGAAGGATCACTGATTCATTTCTCTTCTTCATGCTACAGGCTATGCTATAATTCTAACCTGTCCTTGTTTGTAGACCCATATTTCCAAGTGTCAAAATACTCTGCATATTTATGGAAGTGTGTGTGTGTCTGAAATTCAGGGCTTCTCAAACTCCTAAAAACTAAGTAATTAGAAGGTTAAGTCAGTAATGAAAAAATGAGATTGAACTCATTGGGACATTCTATAGCATTCTCCTTCCTCTATATGCATCTGCTCTATGTTAGCAATACTCTATTTGAATCAGAAATGTCTTTAACACAGTTTGTAAAATTGTGCCAGTGAGAAAGAAGTTGAAAAATTAGATCTGATGTAAAGAAATAATCCCCAACTTTTAGAGCTACTCCGAAGGAAAATGGGGTGCCTAAACTTTAAGCAGAGGCTAGATGATGACATGTTAGGTGCATAATAGTGGCCTCTTTTTCAGGCATGTTTTAGACTGGTTGGTTGTTATCCTTCGTTCTTGAAGAGAACCAAAATGATATCCCTATGTTAGTCAAATTTCAATGTGTCCAATTATGACTGATCAGACTAATACAAACTCTAAATATTCTACCACAGGTGAGGCACAAACAATCCATGCAAATATTTGGGGTAGATTCTTTAAATTTGCCCATCTTATGTTTCTTTTGAGCTATTTGAATTCTGCTTTGCTCATTGTAATGGTAAGGGATTTTGAAAATTGTCTCTGCTCCTTAATGGCCCTCACTTGAGGCCCAATAAGAGAAGCTTGCTTAGGAGAGGCTTGTTTTTCCAGGAAGGCACACACCTTTTGTTATTTTGTAATGAGGCAGTGGGTCATGAAGGTTTTCATGTCCTCTGACCCTAGAAAAGGCTAGATGGATAGATCAGAGAGACAGAGAGAGAGAGAGAGAGAGAGAGAGAGGCAGAGAGAGACAGAGAGACAGAGACAGAGATAGAGACAGAGAGACAGAGAGAGAGACAGAGAGACAGAGAAAGAGACAGAGATAGAGACAGAGAGAGACAGAGAGACAGAGAGAGACAGAGACAGAGAGACAGAGAAAGAGAGGGGTAGACGTAGATGTAGATGTAGATATAGCTATAGATACATACACCCTAAGGTGAAGTTTTGCTTTGGG
The DNA here is from genome assembly GCA_028646575.1 of Pseudocheirus occidentalis. Taxonomy (NCBI): domain Eukaryota; kingdom Metazoa; phylum Chordata; class Mammalia; order Diprotodontia; family Pseudocheiridae; genus Pseudocheirus; species Pseudocheirus occidentalis. Next base: position 208,925,741 of record CM053594.1, read on the forward strand.
GTTCACTTATGGGAAGAGTTGTATAATTTGGGCAGATGAGACTGTTGGTGCTTCTCTCTCTCTGGTAACTATGTATATATGTAATCGTGAGACAACTAGAAACCCTATCTGTTGTGGTACTTTGTCTGTATTCGTGTCTGCTTGTAATTTCTGTTTGTATATACTCTGAAGTCCAGGGTAGTGACTTTCTCCCCTGACCTAAGTGAATGATGTATATTTAATTAAAGTAAGATTGTTAACCCTTTTTAAGCTGCTGTCCTTTAGAAAAGCATATTAAAGAACCTATGCTAGCAACCATCCTGGCTATGCTAGGGTGCTTGCTGTTACACTCATAGAGCACAGCACCTTCTCTGACTAAATGGGCCCTGAAGTCCTTTCCAAATCTGAATTTCTATGGTTCTGTGATTCCAAGGAAGGCTCTCATGGTACTGTTCTTCTGGGTTGACCTCAGTCTGTAAAGTGCAGGTATAATCAGCCCATCCATGGGTACCAGAGATGTGCCAAGTGTGCCAACATTGGTCCTACTCCTTTCCCACAACAATTCACAAATCCCACACTGTGACTAGCTAAGTGCTGGATTTTTGCTCTTGTAGTCTCATGCTTTAATAAATAAATGATTTAATTAATTTGATTCAATACTGATATTAATAGGGGTAACTGCTATTGAATACTGATAATGACAGTGACTTGAATAATGGAGGTTGTGTTCTTAATAGGTAATTGTGGGACAGAGACCTCCAGGTTTTATTCTGACCTTAAGAACCAAATAAAATGAACGTGTACATAGTACAACATTAAAGAGGAATATAAATGAAACTGCAGAAGTCTATTATTTCCTTTCTTTTGATCTTTTAATAATAAATTCAGCATATAACTTCCAAAGCTGCCCTTCTTGTCTGGGATTCTTTCTGGATTTCCTTCTGTGCTTTAAAAAATGGCTCCATGATTTTTTGTTCTTTTTTTAACTTTCTTTTTTTGTTGCTGTTGTTTGCCTTATTCTTATCTTTCCCTCATTGCCCTTTCATTTTTTTAAAGCAAGAAAAACTCGTGTAATAAATATTGAATAAGCAAGCAAAACAGACTCCCACATTAGCCATGTGGGAAAATTTTGTCTTTTTCTCCATCTAGAACACGTCACTGCTGTGTGAAAAGTTGGACATCATGCTTCATAATCAGTTGTCTGAAATCATAATTGGTCATTAGATTTATGAGAGTACTAAGTCTTTCAAAGTTGTTTTTCTTTACAATGCTGTTATCATATAACTGGCTTTCCTAATTCTCTCATTTCACTTTCAATCAGTTCAGAAAAGTCTTCCCAAGTTTCTCTGAAATAGAATGGAGAGATTCCAGGATGGTCCATTAGACCAAAGGGAGAAAAGTGGCCAACTTGGTGTCATTGTTTTAACATTTAATAATAGCTACTTTCTGCTCAAGAGTTAAGGATATATTTGATCATTCAGTAGGCAAATTGCATCTGGTTGAACTACTGAAATTGAACATTTTCACACTTATCTGAAATTAATCAACTGGTAAGGTAGTAATGTGTTTTGGAAGGCTGCTAATCTGGATTGGAAATGGGAGCACAATATGAATTTTAAACTTAGTCCCATCACTGATTTTGTAGGTAACATTTGGAAAATGACAAATTCTTTTTTTCTCTTTCTTTATTTTTTGTTTTTAACATTCAATTTTATAAGATTTTGAGTTCTGAAGTTTTCCCCCTCCCTCCCATCCCCACTCCCCAAAACAACATTCAATCTGATATAGGCTATACACGTACAATCATATTAAACATATTTCCACATCAGTCATAGTATGAAAGAATCAGAACAAAAGGGAAAAAATGGAAAGAAAAAAAAAGAGAAAATGTTATGATTCAATTTGCATTGAGACTCCACAGTTCCTTCTCTGGATGTGGACAACTTTTTCCATCAGGAGTCTTTTGAAATTGTCTTAGATCATTGTGTTGCTAAGAAGAGCTAAGTCTAATAAAGTTGGTCATCATACAACATTACTGTTACCGTGTACAATGTATCCCTTGTTCCGTTCACTTCACTAAGCATCACTTCATGTAAGAATGAAAAATTCTTTTAGCTGCATTTGATATTTCACAAAACGAAAATAATGGCTCTTCTTGTGTCTATACCTCATAGGAATGCTATAAACTAATGCAAAGCGAGCATTTGGAACATTGCATGCAATTAAGTTTGAAGATGGTACAAGCATATAATCTCTGATCTCTTTTTAAAATAATAGAAGATACTAATTATTAAGGGTGTAGTGGTAAATGTTTAACAACCAGATCTCTGAAAAAAATGTATGCACACCATACTTTTAAATTCACTCTTCATTATTAACATTTTTTCATTACTGTCTTAAGTGTAGATAATCAACCAATCAATAAATCACACTCAGATTGATGTTTGCCAATGTCTAAGTTGTAAACACATATTCTAAAAATTTAACCATCAGCTCTCATGAGAGAGTTTGAGTTTTCTTCATGCATCCCTTAACAATTATATTTGATCTATTCAAGTCAAAAAGTGGTTTTGGAAAGCTCAGAGAACAAGTGGATGCTCATATGTTGAGCATGGAATAGAAGAGATTCTGGTTAGATACAGTTTGAATTAGATAACCTCTGAGGTCCCTTCTGATGCTGAGCATCACTGACTTTCCTGCATGACTGTAAGAAAACATATACACTCCTAGAAACTCTATCATCATATGATTAAGAGTTGAAAGGAAGCCAAAGATCATAGATATTTAACTAAAAGAGACCTACCTCACAGGTAGTCAAGTTCAACCCCTCAATTTTGCAGGTGCAGAAAATGAGAACCAGAAAAGTGAAGTAACTTACCCAGGGTCTCAGAGGTAGCATCAGAGGCAGAATTTGAACCCAGATCCTCTACTTCCAGAGACAGTATTTCCTCCATTGTTCCATGCTGCCTCCCTTCTAAAGATGAAATGAAATTACTTCTTCAAGCCATGATTTGAACCCAGATGCTATGACTTTAGATTCAGCATCTAATTTGCAGGCACCATCCTGCCACTTTAAATGAAACCGAAGGGAAGAGTGTCCAAAATCAGCTCCAATTCCATTGAGTCTATATTTTAAAAATTGGTGGATCTCCTTTTATTATTTACCAAATTGTATTTAAACTCTAGATACCAGGATTGAAAGTTCTTTTACAATCTGGCTCCAAACTATCTTTGCATTATTAGGTCATAGAACTTTCTTTTGCATAGCTTGTGTTTCAGTGAAACTGGTCCATTGATACTTCCTTCTTGTTCTACAATTTCCTGTATCTTTTTCTTTAGTTAATATTGTCTGCCATGATTAAAATTGTCTATGATCCAAATGTTCTGTCTATTGAAGACTTCCCTTCCCTCAAGACCCAATTAAGGAATCATTTGTTTCATGAATATCTTCCTTAACCCCCATCATCCCATGATTCAAAGATGAACAACTGATCCGTAGGAAGCCCCCCATATTCTTCACAAGCAAACTCTGGCCCCAAGCTTATCCACCCTAGGGAAAGCACCCCATCAACCTTCTCCAAGAAAAAGACATTCTTATGCCTACTCCAACTTTTAAGGCTAGAGAGTAGGGTGAATTACGGACTACAGATGCTGTAAATTCTTTTACCTCTAACAACAATGTTGTACATTGCTTAATCCATTGACTAAGTCCATTAATATTGGGCCTGAAATTAAACAGGAGGAGGATGGTATATTGGATTGCATTTGGAACACTGTGAAACAGTTTCAAAAACTGCAAAACATTCCCTGACACAAGAATATCTTTTAAACATACATATCTTTTAAACACACATAGTATTCTTCTAGTGATACCAAAAAACAGCTCTTAGCCATGTAACACCACAGTCTCTGAAAAATCAGCATTGCACATCACTCTAAGGACTATGGAGAGATGCATCCTAGAGGCAAACAGGCTATAGTCCATTATCAGTGATGACTTACATGTAACAAGTAGTGTAAAGGATATCATTCAGGGTATGTATGATTGGAAAAAAGAGATGAGAGAAAAGAATGTAGTGAGAGCCAAGAGTAAGATATGACCAGACCAAATGTTTCATGGCGATCAATGAATGAATAAAAAAAGACTTAAAGGAAAAGTGGATAGATCCTCTGGATGTTTGTTTCTAAGAGCATCTGGGGAATCATATAAAGTAAGATGGCTTGAATGGATTGATATTTGCACAATTGAAGGAAGAACCTAGCATATCAGCAAGAATATAAATGCGTTAAAGTATGAACACATTAAAGCTCTGTGTTTTCATGCATATTTAGTCTCCAAAGTGCTTCTACATCCATTATCTCTTTTGATTATAGCAATCCAGTGAAATGTTATACATACTTTGTAGATAAGAAAACTGAAACTTTGAGAATGATGGGCCTGGGTCACATGGCTGAGAAATAGAGGAGATGGTGATACAACCTCCTAACTCTGATTCTTACTCCTCTGCTATTTCAATGACCTCATCTACCCTGCTCCCTGGATGACATGAAATGCATATGTATATGCTGTATATTCTCACATATAGCTTATATGAATGCACATATATACATATGTGTATAATATATCTATGACATAAGCATCGTGCTTAAATAAGCATTGTTATATGTTATTTATGCACATACAAAAGAGCCATAGTTTCATGGGGAAGAGAAGAGAATGAGCATTTCTATTGTTCCCACTACGTGCCAGGCACTGTGTTAAGCAATATTGTCATAGGTTACCAATATTATCTCATTTGAACCTCACAACAACCCTGTGAAGTAAATGCTGTTATTATCTTCATTTTATAGTTGAGGAAACAGAGGTATAGTGACTTGCCCAGGATCACATAATTAGTAAGTTTGGGGCCAAATTTGAACTCAGGTCTTCTTGACTCCAAGCACAACACTTTACTGCTGCCAGCTGCATATTGTGATGGAAATATGTGTTTATATCTTGTTCCTAAGGGTTGGATTCCGTACACCTTCCAATTCTGTCTGGGTGGAAACAAGACACAACACTCATTCACGAACACTTGCCAAAAACTGGAGACAATCATCAGTGCTTTAGATGGTTACTGTACACATACAACACACACAAACACACACACACACACACACACACATGCACATACACACACACACAAGTGCGCTATTGTAGTATAAATGGGCAAGAAAACTTCTGGAATGTGAACTAAATTCATGATTGAGTCATCACTAAACTATATTCAATATACTTTATTCCGTAGCATTTTAAATAAAACTACATTTATAATACAACATTCTAATATTGTCAAATGCTATGAGATTTTCAGCTATTGGCCAAAAGAGAGAACAATACATTTCGGGTACTTGTGATTGTACCCTTTCTACTGGTTCCTACTGAAATTTAGGACTTCAATAATTCTATCATTTTTAAGACAAGGGAATTAGGAAATACTTCCAAATGAAAAAAATATGTTTCCTGAATTTTATCTTGATGCCTAGTTAATTCCATCTGAGATGATAATCAATCAATAGGTACTTTGACGATATATTTTTTATTACTTCCTTGTGCTACCATTCTCTTTCCTAAAGTCCTATTTTTGCTGCAATTTAAGAATTTTTCTCTTGAATGAGATTGTAGAGAATGTGAGATTACACTAGCCTGGCTACACACACCTACACAGCTTTAGAAAGGGGCTGGAGAAAGAGACTACATTTTCCAGAGAGAACCTAAGAGACTTCACATTCTATGCACAGTCTCCTTCCATTTGGCTGGTTGGAACAACTGTCATTTCGTATCTATCCATCTGGTGCAGCCGCATGGTGAGAACTCTATTGTGATGGATGGAACTGTCAGAAACCCTACTGAGTATTTAGATGTTTCGCCAATGTGTTAAATTTACAAACAGCTGCACTCCACAAAAGTAAGCTTGTTCTTTTTTCCACACGTTTGGAAGTTTTTTAGGTTAAGGCAGCAAGCTATCAGAAAAAAAAAAGTCTATTCCTTGACAGCAGGCAATGAGATACTTTACTTGCCCACCCCCCTGCCCTAGATATAGCCTAAATACAATTAAAAGCAAATTACCCAAAACTTCTGTTTACAGAGTTTTCAACTTAAAAAAAAAAACTTAACTGAACTTATTCAAGAATAACAGTAATGAACATTTATATTGATATATATGTATATATATACATACATATATTTGTGTATATATATACACAGACATTTGTAAATATATTATGCATATATTTATTTTGTTATTGAGTCATTTCATGACTCATTTGGGGATTTTCTTGGCAAAGATAATGGAGTGGTTTGCCATTTCCTTCACTAGCTCATTTTACAACAGAGGAACTGAGGCAAACAGGGTTAAATGACTTACCCAGGGTCACAGAGATAATATCTGAGGGCAGATTTGAACTCAGGTCCTCCTGAAGCCAGTGCTGACCTACAGCTATCCTGTATGGTAATTATTATAATTAATGTTAGTCACATTTTACAGAAAAACTAAGACTCAGACAGGGTAAGGGACTTGTCCATAGTCACACAACCAGTATATCAGGGACAAGACATGAACTCAAATTTCTCTTGATTCTGAGTCCAGTTTTTTCTTCTTTCCACTGCCCCATGTTGCCTCAAGGAACAAACAAAAATGCATACAAAAAAAGTATTCAAAATAACATTAAGAACCAGATTCCACATTTTAAGTCAATGATGTCAAACTTGAGTGGAAATGGGCCACTAAACCATACATGAGGATTCTTCTAGGCCACATGTTGACTTAGAAAATGACATGTTAACATTATCTATATTCTATTGCATTTTAATTTATTTCATTAAATATTTATTTCTCAATTACTTTATAATCTGGTTCTGTCCCTCAGAAATGCTGTCTAACTTGGGGCAGCTAGGAGGCTCAGTGAATAGAGCACTGGCCCTGGAGTCAGGAGGACCTGAGTTTAAATCTGACCTCGAACACAACACTTACTAGTCATGTGACCTTTGGCAAGTCACTTAACTCCAACTGCCTTGCCTTCCCCCCCTCCAAAAAAGCAAAAAACCAAAACAAACAAAAAAAAACCCCGAAAGAAAGAAAAAGAAATGTTGCCAGTCTTGACACCTCTCTTCTAAACCTTAATATGTTGTAATGATATATTGATATTATTGATTAAAATCCTTGAGGGAAAAAAATTTCTTAATTAAAATAATTTCCCTCCTTTGTTTTCTCATCCTGATATTTCTGAAGAGCATTAACAGAGTTGTTTATTGAATACCTCCTCTAAAATTTAATCATGGTGAGGTGAGACTGGCTTCTTCAAAGGTTATCCCATGTTACAAAATTTTGATGACTAAACTTGACCTCAAGACAAGAGAAAACACTTTCTTCTGCTTCTTTACAAGAGCGAGGGACCATGGATTTGAAATACTGCATATAATAGAATTTTTATATATAGGATTTATAATTGGTATAATTGTTGAATTTTTGTTTATTTCTTCATCTTTTTACATTTTATTATAAAGATGAGCCCTTATGGGCAGGGAGTTGAGGGTGAGGAGAATTAAGTAGACAATATAGATGATATAAGACAAGCAGTCAACCAACATTTATTATGAGCTGCCTCTTTGGTGGCATTGTGCTAAGCATTAAAGAAACAAATACAAGTCAAAAGAAATAGACTCCCTATCGTTGAGATGGGCAGCCAGGTGGTGCAGCCATTAAAGTACCAAGCCTGGAGTCAGGAAGACACGCCTTCCTGAGTTCAAATACTTCTAATTGGGACAGCTAATTGGCATAGTGGACAGAGTACCAGGTCTGTGGTCAGGAAGATGAATGTCCTGAATTTAAATCTATCCTTAAATGCTTATTAGTTATGTGAACTTGAGCAAGTTACCTAACCCTGTTTGCCTCAGTTTGCTCATCTGTAAAATTATCTAGAGAAGGAAATGGAAAACCATTATAGTATCTTTGCCAAGAAAACCCTAAATAGGGTCACAAAAAGTTGGATGCAAGTGAAAATTACTAAAAGACAGCGCCACTCTCAAGATCCTTCCATTCCAGTGAAGGAAACAACACATAAAAGAGAGATGAAAAAGTATGAGGAAGAGATAGCAGATGCTTGTATTGGAGCATGGGGCATAGAATATAATCTAGTGAGGTGGAAACACAGCTGGGAGGGGACTGAGACAAAATCAGCCGAGACCCATCCTTTAAAAGGAGATTCCCAGAGGAACTCACCAATGGGAGGAGACCAGTATGATGCACAAATGTTTCAGGATAAGACGTTACCATGTGTACTAAGCTAAGTTCCAGGGGGAGAAGGCGACTGAGTCATGGGGGTTAAAGTCTAGAGAGATGAACAGAAAGGAAGGGGGAAAACCCCAAAAAAATATCAGCAAAAATTTATTTATATTGAAAATCAAAGACTGTAGTGGAAGCCAAGTTCTGATAGATCCTATGGAATTGAAAAGGCTTATGAACACTGGCCAATAATTGCCTTTGGTCTGTTGTCAGAAGGAGGACCATGCTAGTTTGGTTCTGTGAGCTTCATCACAAGATTAGACAGCCAATGGGGGAAGTTTCTTTTTCTACTTGCAGAAACTGTCTAATATTAAGCTATGAAGTGTTGAGAGCTGTTTTAGGTTGGAATCCTCATCAGATGAAATCAAAGATCTTTGTAGTAACAAATCTTGACAAATTTTATATTCATGTACTCATCACTTTGACTTTATGTTTCCATCTGAGAGCTATTTTGATTCCCACATTCAGTCTTTTTTCTGCTCCTAAAGTCTCCTCTTTGAGTTTTTGCTCATAATTTCACGAGGTCATCTTCAGATTGCAGGATTTGGTGCTGAAAGGCCCTTAGAGAGCTGATCTAGAGCCCAGCCCCCTCATTTTATAGAGATGAAAATTAAAGTAAGTCCTGGGAAGTAAACTGGAATAACCCAGGTCACATAGAGAGTAGAGTTTGGATTTGACTCCAAAGTCCTCTTATTCCAAATGTAGCATTCTTTCTAGATTCTTCAAGAAACAAGATCACATTTCATTAAATGGTTGTAAACAGATCTTTGTTACCTAATTCATCAGTCATTTCCCTCTCTCTTCACTCAGAATGGTCATTTATACTTTCTTCTAGTTATATTTTGCTATTTCTTTCTAGAAGAATATTGGGTAGTTATTCAGGAGACACTTTTAAGCACCTAGTACATGTTAGGCAGTGTGCTAAGCATGAATTTCATAATTACACAGAGCATTAGCACGCAGAACATTTGAGCTATCCAGTCATGGAAAGAAGAAAACCACTGTGCTGTTTCTTTGAACACCTGGTGAAAGTTTAAAGTGCTATTATAAAAAATATTTATTTGTGGCTCTTTGGACACAGTTCTGAATTTTAGTTAAAGCAATAGAACTTAAGGAAATCTGTTATTTGTTTTGTCTGATGCTCAAAGACACTTTTCTAGTGATCAATTATAAGAATAAGGTAAGAAGTTCCACTCTAAATATGCTTCAATATAAAAAACACCATTCAAAAAACTCCATTGGTTCCTTAGAGTTATAGGATCAATTATAAAAATCTACCAAATCACATTTAAAGTTCTTCAAATATGCCAGGGTCATAAATATGCAAGATATGTCTGTGTATTGGTTATGCCTTAGGCCTCACACAATGGAAACTTGGAAGCCTCAGCATCTACAAAAAAAAGGGGTTACCTAGGATGAGTACCAGCAGAGAACAGGCCACATCTTTTCCCAGATCTCTCAGTAAGAGGTTTTTTGAAAGAACGAAACTAATATTGTACTCACACATTTTATTTCTATGAAAGTCATTCAAGGCAAAAAGCTTTCTCTTCTTTCTGGTGCTCCTGACAACAGTCAAGGATTAACTTTCTATAAAACTAAAATTTGAGTCTGAAGACTTTATTGTTATGTTAGATACTGATGAGCAGAAATATAAAATGGGCCATTGTATGGAAAATTATGAGACTGTTCTAAGATTCATTCGAGTTTCTTTCTTAGAAATTGGGTATGCTTTTGTAGAGGAGTGGACATAGAATTATAAAACCAAAAAGCTATTTCAGCAAAGAATCTTTTGTATTATTGTCTTTCACTCTTGATACTTAAAATTGAAAAGGATAAGTATCACATTCATGATGATGTGGAATTAAATACAGCAAAACCCATTCATTAGTTTGCTGAGGTCAGTGAATAAGAATCCCCACATCATGGATTAGGAGTGACCCACATTTGGTATCTCTTCTGAGCCCTAGCCCTCTACCACCTGCTGCCTAGTGGGCATTTCTAAATGGGTATCCTTTAAGCTTCTCAAGCTCAACAGATCCAAAACAGAACTCATCTTCCTCCCCAAATCCTTTCCTTTTCTGAACTTCTCTCTTATGGTCAATGGCACCATTCTTTCCCTCCTAAGCACTGAGGTTCACAACCTTAATATCACACTTAACTCTTCACTCTACTTCAAACGTTCAGTGAGTTGTCAAATCTTGTGACCTCTACCTCTGTCTCTACACTCTCCTATCCCTGTCTCTCTCCATTTACACAACCAGACCCTCATCGCCTCTGACCTGTATATTGCAATAGAATTTCAAGAGATCTCTTACCTCTCCCCACTCCAATCTGTCCTACATTTAGTTACAAAAGTGATATCCCTAAAACAAAGGTCTGACCAGCTTATCCACTATTCAAGAAACTCCAAGTGGTTCCTTATGTTTATAGGATCAATTACAAAATCTCCCATATGACATTTAAAGTTCTTCAAAATTTGTCTCCTTCCCACATTTCTAATGTTCTTATACTTTACTCCCTATGACATGCTGATCCAACCATATTGACCTAGAAGCTTTTCCTTACACATCCTTACACACCCTATTTCTAATTCTTTGCACTAGTTATCCTCTCTGCCTGTAATGATACCCTCCTTCCCTCTTTACCTTTGTATCCTCAGCAATTCACACAGTGCCTGGTTTGTAGTATATGCTAAAAGAGTTTATTGACTGAGTGACTGATTGTCTTCCTGCTTTTTTCAAGACTCAGTACAAACATGAACTAATTCAGGAAGTCTTTCCTGGTGCTAGAACTCAACTGCTAGAACCTTCAAACTCAGTTATTTTCCACCTTTTCTCTATGTTATCTTGTATGCATCTATTTATTTAAACATTTACTTTCCTATCAGGATGTAAGCACCTGAGATAGACTTTTTTATGTCCTCAGCTCTTGATATATCACCTGGCACATCCTCCCCTAATTCCTGCTCCCTCCCCCAGACTGCCCAGTTAGATTGAGTTGGCATATATACAGTTTTATAGGCTCATCAAAAGTGTAATTATTATACCAATGTATGATTTATAAGGATATTCAATTCTAGTACCTCTCCAGGTAAGAAAAAGGCAATGAAAACCAACTCATCTATGATCCTATTCCCTCTACATCCCACCACTAATTAGTCAAAATAGTTATACTTCAGTCCATCGTGCTTGAATCCTAGTCACATGTATGAAAAACCTTAAAGTCAATTATTTGATTTAATAAACATTTATTAGTGTGACCTCTACTAAAATCCCACAACGAGAGACCAGATGATATAATGCTTAGAGCGTTGAGGAACTGGATTCAAATCCTGCCTCTGAAACTAGTTGGATAACCTTGGACAACTCATTTAACTTCTTTGGAAAAAAAAGTAATGATTGTACTAGAATCAAGGGTGGGGAACCTGTAACCTCAGGAAGGCTTTCTAGAACCTGAAGTGTAGCCTTTTTGACTGAATCCAAACTTCACAAAACAAATACTTTTATTAAGGAGATTTGTTCTATGAAGTTTTAATTTAATCAAAGGGCTTCACTTGAGAACCTAACGGTCCACATGTGGCCTCAAGGCCCCTGGTTCCCCATCTCTGGGATGAATTCTAAGGTTTCTCCAAGTTCTATGTTCTGGTTCTTAGTAGAAGTATAATATAAGCAGAGAGAAGAGTCAAGTTTAGAACAAGTACTGTTATGAATTGAACAAATTAAAAATGTGATGTTGACTGCACTTTTTCTTGTCAAATTCCCTGACATGGAAGGATTTATTTTTGTCATTTAAATTATACTCTGTCTTAGTTGTTTAAAACACTGTAGGTTTCAATACAATTTCCAGTACATTTTCTTATTTATAAGCAATATTGTTACTGGCTTTTCATAAAGATGTTCTTTGAAAAAAATATTATGAGTCTGTTTTTAAGCCATGGAATACTTATTTTCTTAATGTGCTTAGTTGCTGATTTTTTCCTATTAAATTTTAAAGACCCAGATGTTGGTTGCCCAGTCTTTTATACATTTTGATCATAGTTCAGCTTCCAATATTTTAACTTTGGGGGAAGGGGGCCTGAATTCTTATTCAAATATGAATTGGATTGCATATAGATAGAGAGGCCTTTTTCACTTCTGACATTCCATGACTCTATAACACTACATTTTCCTGGAGGAAAAGTGGAATCAAGAGCAAAAGTATTTGAGGTAGGTAAATTCTGTAAATTAGGAAACTGAGGCAAACAAAGGTGAAGTGACTTGTCCAGGGTCACACAGCTAGTAAGTATCTGAAGCTAGGTTTGAACGAGGTATTACTGATTTCAGGCCCAAGATTCTATACACTGTGCAATCTGGCAGCTAGAAAAATTAAACCAAACAGAAAGAAGTCTTCAAAGTCTTATTACTGAAATAATTCTTAACACAAAATGATTCACTTGAGAGACTTTTACTTTATTCTAACTATGTCAATCAGTTGTGAGCCTAGGATTGATTCTTTGTGCAATAACTGTGTTTAACTATATTTAATGACTAAAACACCCCCATAATTTCATAATGAAAATCCAGCAGTAACTTTTTAAAATAATTAATGTGTTCTTCTTGAGTGGCAAATAATTTGGTTGGCTGCCTAGTGCCTTATAAACCCACCTGAGATGAACTATAATTGCCTAGAAATTTGCTGTCTGTTCTGTCTTGTCCTTAAGAATAATAAGGGAGCATATTAGTAATTATAGTGTTAGAACTTCTCCTGTAGTAAGAACCATTTGTTGATAATTATCTATATCTTCTATCTCTTGAGGTTCATCATCATCAAGAAGTCTTAAAAATCTGCATGTTACATAGTAATTAATCTTTGAGGGATCTAGGAACTTCCTGCAGATCACTTGGTGGTTATATTTGAAGAGTTAATGGCTTTATATTTACATAGAATTTGCCTTGTAATTGCTGAAGTGAGCAGCTTGCTTAAAATATTTAAATGGGGGGGGGCAGAGGCTCAAAATATGTGACACCCAAAAATAATTTGAAATTTTCTTTTCTAGATATCAAGGGCCACAACTTTAGAACTAATTAAATAATTGGATGGAAAATAGAGTGATTTTTCTATCTTGGTTATAAGATTATTTATCACTGTTACCTGCCAGATGAAGTCATCCTAGCACATTCTGATCATGCCATTGCTTCTTGGCTGGTTCAAAAGACCTAGTCAATTTCAAGTCACTCCATATTTTCTTTGAGAGATGTGAAAATGAACAGGATACAATAGCTAGCTTTCTGGGGTTAAGAAACTGCTTTTGGAGCTATACATTATAATGGAAGAAGAAGATGAAAAAGGAGGAGGAAAAAGAGGAGGAGGAGGAGGAGGAGGAGGAGGAGGAGGAGGAGACAAGAACAAGATTATGTTGTCTTGTAAATCAACAAGGAGCATTAGGCGCTAAGTATGAGCCGGGCACAGGAGAGGCGAACAAAGTGCTAAGGAAATTCAATGTAATGAGAGATCCTTTAATGCCTCTTAAGGGTAGCAGCATTTTAATTGGATCTTGAAAGGTAGGCAGGTTTTCACAGGCAGACATAAGCACAGAGAACATTCTCAAGTAGTAAGTAAGGTGGATAGTCCAGACAGAGGAAACAACATCACAAAAGAAAAGGATTTTGGAAAATGACAAAGGATATTCAATAAACAGGGAGAAGTCTAGCTTCGTAGCAGTGCAGAGTAAATCTAAAGATGTGGGAAGTGGGACCATGAAAAATGTTGGGGCTAGATCGTAGAAAACCTTGAATGCTAACCTTAGAATTTTCTGCTAATGACTGATACAACTTAGTAATCAAGACATTCACAGTTTATTCTAGGTAAAAGAACAAATGTTATAAGAGTATAACATTATGTTATAAGAGTATACTCTCTCCCTCTCTCTCTCTCTATATATATATTATATATAATACGTATGTATGTATAGTCAGAGTTTTTTTAATTTGTTACTAAAAAGATTTTAGCAGTGCCTGTTAAGCTCTCATTAATCAACCGAAATGTCGTCAATATTTTTTCTCTCATAATAGTCAGTTACCAAAAACTCAAACATAGTTGATCTCAATTCATTTGTCTAAAACAATGAAAATAACTAGACAGTCCAGCTATTTCAGACATCTTAATAATTAAATCAGTCCAACTGTGTAGAAATTCAGTCAAATGCTCACCAATGATCAGAAAAGTCAACCTCGCCAGCTAGAATTCTGAGTTCAGATAGAGTTCATGTAAATAATACAGTATTTGTGGAGCTCTCATCACCATGGTGTGTCACTTCTTTGATCAGTATATTATGCTCAGTTATCTATCAACATTTCAATTTTTATGGATCAGAAAACTGAGGCATGGAAAGGAAATTTATGATGAGTTTCACACCAACTGGTAGCTTTGTATCATCCGTGACATGGGACAGCTTTGGGCGTTAGGCAAGGGCAAACCAGGTATAAGACTGTAGGAGTTTAAAGCAAAGCCTGAGAGATCAAACACACATAAATCTCCTATATTGGGACCAGCCCATTTATAAAGGGCAATAACTAATCCATAAACATTGTTCTTCCAGTAAAAGTAAGTAATACTATTTCTTTGTGACTACTTTCTGTTCATTTCCTCATTCCCCTGTATATATTGCATTTCCCTATCAGGATGTAAGTTCCTTGAGAAAAGAGAATATATTGCTTTTATAATCATATAGCACCTGGCACATAGTAAGTGTTTACTCAATACTCATTCATTCATTCATTCATTCATTCACTCCACAATGCTGGACCCTAATCAATGTAGCCAAAAGCTATTTATTGCTTTGCCCTATGAACTTGCATAGCCTCTTTTTATTCTTCTCATATAGTTATATTTGTTTTTGCTATTTAATATTGTGATTATTTATATGTGTCTTATCTTCTGCTCAAACTCGATTATAAATTCTTTCAATCCAGGGATTCAGTCTCTGATACTTCCTATCTATGTGACCTTGAAAAAAATCACTTAAAGTCACTGAGACTCAGTTTAATATATTTTATAAAATTAAGAGATTGGACTAGCGGCTTCTGAGGTTACTTTCACGTCTAGATCTATGATTGCATAATCATATGATTCCATTTATTTTTGTGTCTTAAACAACAACACTGCTGTCTACAATGTGGACACTTTTTTGCTGAACTATCTATACTAGAGAGGTATAATGCTTATAAAGTTCAATTGTCTGGATATCCCGAATCAGTGGAGTAAAGTTAATGAACAGATTATGTTAAGTGAGAATACATTGTTATGGAAGTCTGAATTAGATGATTTTCCATAAAAAATGTCAGCTCATATTTCCAGATAATGTTTCTAATAATCCAAGTGATTATTGGTTTGCCATTTTTAATCCCTGTCTGTTAAAAAAACCCTACACAAGTACATTCTAAATTCCTTACTCATATAGGAGACTAGAGTTTAAGGAGAATAGCAGTTTGGAAATTACTAACTGCCCTGTGACCAAGAATTCTAACTAAATTCAGTCAGAAAAAAAAATTTCTGTAAGATCTATTACTCTCTTGATGTTTTAAGGGTAATGGAGGACTCTAGCCTGCCCTTCATTCTTGGGTGAAATATTTCAGATAGTTACAAGATGGCTCAATCTAGAATGGAGGTAGACATGCAGACGTTCCATTGAAAAAAAATTTGAATTCAGCATCAATGCATCCATTTTATCCTGGCCCCTCAAGCCATGTTTCTATTTCTCATAGGTAAGTAAAAGTATAACTTCTGATTGACTGTATGTAAAATGAATATCTATGGCCTTAGTGGTGAAGGATATTCTATGGTTTGAAGAAGTTAAAAATCTGACATGTAAAACTTTCATACCAGGTATTTTGTAAGAGGTCAAGGAAAAAAACTATACTTTTGATTTTCTGTTCAGACACACACACACACACACACACACGCACACACACAATTGCTTTTCTCCATGATGTTTTATAGTATATTGTACATTTCTGAAAATTCTTGTATTTTCTAAGAACTGACAGCAAAACACATTTGATACACAGGCATTAAATATTTGTAGACAAGAAGGTGGTGTTTATCTTTATATGGCCGGGTATGTATAATATTCTATCTCAACAGAGAAATGAAAAGATGAGAAAAAGAAAATAGTAAATATAGCTCATGTACTAGACTTGTGCTCCCAAAATACCACTTGTGCTAGGTAGCTGGAACACCCCCCCTCCCCAGCATGGCTACTACTTGTCTACTCAGAAGATAAGGTCAGTTGGTCAGCATTTATTAAACACCTACCATCTGTCAGTCACTGTACTGAGTGTTAAGGAAACAAAAAAAAAAACAAAAAAGAGTCTCTGCTGTCAAGGAGTTCACAATCTTATTTTACTTTTATTTTTGGAAGGCAATTGGGGTTAAGTGACTTGCCCAAAGTCACAGATGTCCAAGGCCAGATTTGAACTCAGGTCCTCCTGATTCCAGGACCGGTGCTCTATTCACTGCACCACCTAGCCACCCCAAGGAGTTCACAATCTTAGGGGGAAGATAACATTCCAAAAGCTATGTACAAATAAGTTATATGCAAGATAAATAGGAAACAAACAACAGGGGAAACGCATTAGAATTAAGATAGATTAGGAAAGGTTTCCTGTGGGAGGTAAGATTTTAACCAGGACTTATGGGGAAGCCTGAAGTGTAGGGAAGGTGTGCTTCTCTAAACCTCACAAACCACAAACCCCATTGATTATTTCTTTTTTCGGGGGGGAAGTCAATTGGGGTTAAGCGACTTGCCCAAGTTCACATGACTAGTAAGTGTTAAATATCTGAGGCTGAATTTGAACTCAGGTCCTCCTGACTTCGGGGCCAGTGCTCTGTTCACTGTACCACCTAGCCACCCCCATTGATTATTCCTTGATATCAATTAGTCAGGCAGACATATTTGGCTTTTATAATGGAATATTTACTAAAATCATATAGTAAGTAGAATTGGTACAATATATCTCCCACGTGTCTGACACATTCTCCTACCAGTACACACAGAGCCCAGGGAAAATTGGGTTAAGCCTTAGGATACATGTGGTGGCAAAGGAGTAGGTCACAGTACATGGAATTTTTTGGCTGGAATTTTCAAAAGGTTTTCATTAATAGTTTACCTTTTGTTATGGAATCCATGTAGAATCTCAAATATACCTTTCTTCATCATATGCAATCTGTCCTCAATTCCTGATTCAGACATTGCCATCAACCACTGTTTTCCTGGGAATGTTGCTAGGATACTGATGAAAAATTCAAATCCTCTGGCACTGCAAAGTTCTCTTCCAGTCTAGGGAAGGCAAGGAGACTAAGGCATTTTCTTGTTCACCCAATGAGTGAGCAGTAGCAGTGCAAAGTAAATCTAAAGATGTTGTGGGAAATGGGACCATGAAAAACGTTGGGGCTAGTGATTTTCTCAATGCCTTGGCTAGTGACTTGCACTATTAAGCTGCTATTTGGAACCGATTTGATTTTTTTTTAAATGACTTACAGGGCATACCCAAGTTTCCTCAACCAATCTGAACACACTTTTTACAATAGCGTTCCAGTTTATTTAGGGACTTTAAAAGGTACCTAAACTGATCAAAGATTTTTTTTCCACTTAGTCCAATGCCTATGGTTGATTTATTGATTTAATAAGAGTCTTTTAAGCCTTGTTCAGGCAAAGTTCATTTGTCTTGTTTGATTCGATCGAGAAATCCAGTCTTTGTTTACTTACTGAGTTATGAGTATGGGATGCACCTCTTACAAAAGGATATGTTGGCTTGTGAGTATATTTTGTACAAAAGCAAGTGTAATGATGTATTTTGTATAAAAAACAAGTGGCAATAATTTAAGCAAAGTATAAAGTAGGGGGAAACCTATTTAATTTATAATAAGGAAAGTACAGTTTTTTAAAAATATTTGTTATTCTGATCTTGACAAAAAACTATCTTGGCATAGTAGAAGGAGATCCAAGAAGACCTAGGTCCAAATCCCACCTTTGGCTCATAACACCCTTAGCAAATAACTGAACTTCTCAGTGCTGTCTACTGTAAGTTACAGAGAAAGTGTCAACCTGCAGTCATCAAGCGGTTTTTTCCTACACTAGTGAAAGAAATCACTAGTCCAGGTCTTATACCTATCCCTATCCCTATAAATGTGACAGAGTGAGCATTTCAATTTTTTAATGAAAGGATTATAAAGGAAACTGCGAACTTTTTCCTTATTTTTTTAAGTTTATATTACATTTAACATTGTAGTAACAAACTTGCTTGTCTATGTCTCCTTCAAATTCCTTCTACTCTCTTCTGTATATATTTTTTTGAGTTTCTTTTTTTTAAGTTACAATTTTTTATTTGTTTTCATGTTTACATCATTCATTTTCATGACATTTTTGAATTACAAATTTTCTCCCCGTCTTGCCCCTGCCCCAACCCTAAAACAGCAATACCACTGTAAACACCCTCCCCTGCTCTGCTCTTTTACTTTCTGGTAGGGCAGGGAGGGTCTCCCTACCCAAGCTCCTGTATATCTTAATTCCTAGTTGCAGGTATTGCAGAACTTTAAATTCTAGATTCTTTCCATTCCTCCCTTGTCACCCACCCCCACTGGAAGGACAATCAATTCAATACAGGCTGTGGATATGTGA
>CM053594.1:208945200-208974317 GCA_028646575.1 Pseudocheirus occidentalis
TCCGCAGGCCAGGGGCTCTGAAGCAGCCAGGTGGGGTCCTCCACTGGTTCCATCAGTTCCCTTCCCCCACTGCTTCCTTGCCCTGGAAGCAGATTGGCTGAACTGCTTTTCCTCCCCCAAATTAAGTTTCAAAGTTTCACTTTCACTATCTGTCTCTGATCCTGGTTTGCTGAATTTGAAGATCCCCTCAGGTGCTTTAGATCTTCTCTGAAGTAGACTCATGCTGGGGCTTGGGAGGCTCATCTCCTCCTGACCACCCTGGGGCCTGGCCTAGCCACATTGCAGTTTTTGGGCTGGGCTGGTCTCATCTCCTGGCCTGCTGGCCTGCAACTGCCCCTCTCCAATTCCTGTTTAACACACCTTGGTAGATGTGGAGGTGCTGGAGGCTGTAGATCTTCTCTCCTGAAGACTGGCTGCTGCATGGCTCAGCTTGGCTCAGTTCAGCTCCTTCCTACCACCCCGGGCCTGGCCACGGTCTTGGCTTCAGACTGGGCTCCCGGCCCGCTGTGTAATGAGCCCCTGCTGCCGAGCTGCCTTCAGCGAGAGATGCGTTTTCTGTATTTTTGTGAGTCTGAGAATCCTGGACTTTGTCTGGGGTCATATTTTATGGGTGTTTAGTGTGGTTGTGTGGGAGCTGCAAAGCCTTGCTGCTTCTACGCCGCCATCTTGGCTCCACCCCCCCTCTTCTGTATATTTTTAAAGTATTTCAATAATACTCCTTCTATTTATGTGAATATCACCCCAACCAAATAAATCTCCGTAACAACAAACCCCTTCTTAGCAGAAGCCATGTCTTATAACAAATGCTTACAAGATTTTACCAATCATATGTTAATCTTGACTAATGGTATCTTTTGTTGTCATGCTTTGCTGTAAAAAAAAAATCACAGACTTGCAGAATTTTATATTTGAAAATATATTGGTATTCTACTGTTAAAGAGCTTGCATAACAAGGAACTCAGTATTCACTGAAGCAACCCATTCCATTTTGTATAACTTGAGTTCCTAAGATGTGTTTGTTTTGTTTTTAATGTGGATCTGAAATATATTTCTATATACTTTGCACCCTTTAATCTTCATTCTCATCTCAAAGAACAACAAGCATAACTGTAAGCCTTCCTTCCATGTGGTAGACTTTTGTATGATGGAAACCCATACACCACAGGGAATTTCCAGATCATTCTGTAATAGGATTTATTTATTCAAAAATTAGGTAGATTAGTCAGTCAGGCAACATTTACTAAGCACTTGCTGTGTGCCAGATGCTATCTAGGCATTCTGTTTCACAGGATTGTTGTGAGGATTAAATAATATTTGTAAAGCACTTAGCATACCTTAAAGCACTATATAAATGTTATCTATTTTCAGCAGCAGGAACAGCAATACAGAGAAGAGAAAATGGCTCTTGCCCTCAAGGAGCATACATTCCAAGACAGCATGAAAAATAACTAGGTACATACAAGTTATATACAGAACATGTGTAATGGGAGAGGCACCAGCCTCTGGGAGGGAAAGAGAAGAAGTTCTGTAGAAGGAAGGGTTAGACCTGAGTCTTAAAGAAGGCTAAGGAAATGAAGAGATGGAGCTCATAAAACTATTAAAGCAAGAGAGCTCTACAGGCCTATAGAAAAGCCAGTCCTACAGCAGAGAAGTAGGAGATGTGTTATGTTTGAGAAATTTCAGGCAGACCCCCAAAGATCCTCCAGGATAAATATGTCTTCCTTTCATACAACAACCTTTCAAATTAGGGGAAGCCCTGGCTCATGCCCACTCACACAGGATGGTTTCAAGAGCAGGTTGGGATGGCATTGATAAGACTCTATTCAGAAAAAAAATAGAAGTAACTTATCTTTGAATTATCCTAACTACTTTTCTTCATTTCTGATGGTGAAGGGTAAGCCAACTATTTCCTCTCTAATGAGAACCAGCATTTAAAGTAGGCCTTCAAACCAAGACTCCATCACTGAATAACTCAGAATTTCCTGTCAATGAGAGAAGAACAATAGTAATAGGAAGTCACTTTTATCTCATTGAGGTCTTATTAACAGGCCAGATTTGTTCAAGTTTCTATGTATTTTAAGTACATTTCATATTAAGATCCTAAGTTTATGAGCAATTTTAAATTTGCTTAAATATGACTTTAAAAAAAGCCTATTAATATGTCAGAGTTCAAGGCACAGAAAGAGGAAATGGATAGTATCTAAGACTGGGTAGGTCTGTAGCATAGTATAAAGTACATAATAAAGTACAGTGTAAAAAGATGGTAGATAAAGAGGGTGCTACAGATGTAGTTTACCTATATTTTAGTCAGGCATTTGATAAAAGATCCTGGCCTAGTCTTGTAGAAAAGACAGAGAGATGGTAGCTAGTTGATTACACAATTATATTCATGCAAAACTGGTAGAATGGCCAGACTCAGAGTATAGTCATTAATCATTTGATAAAAAATGGAATGCCGGAAGGATATATGCTTGACAATGTCCTATTTAAGACATGGATTAATAATTTAGACAAGCATAGATGGTACTTTTTTTTTCAAATTCTAATACACTGGAAAAGAGTCAGGCTTCTTTGGATTAAAGTATCCATACTTCCCACTTTTTTCTGAGTATTTCCTCATATTACTACATTTCATGTAAACAGATCGTGTTTTTGAGTAATATTTCTCCAGAAAGCTAGATACTGTAGTCCAATTTTCTCATTTTATAGGTTGTGAAAGTAAAGCCCAGAATATCACTACTGTATATCTCTATATTGCTCATTTATATACTTTTTAAAACCCTGAAATTATTAATGGAATACATTTAATGGACAGTATGATTCAGAAAAAAAAAACTTGATGTAAGCCTAAGCAATTAAGTTATAACATATGCTAGAAATATCACCCATGTCCACAAGCTTCCTGTAGAATGACTGCAATTTTAATTCTGTTGGAGTAATTCCACCTAGAAGACATTTTTTTACTCTTTTCTAGGGCAAGGGAGCAGGGCTGGGATGAAAGAGACAAAGAGAAAAGAAAGAATAATTTATTTTAAAGAAAAAATTATATCCATGCCTTCTAATATTTAAGCAATTTCTTAAAAAGATGACTGGTTTTAAAACATGCTAATAGTGGTGGAAATCAAAGTTTCTTTTCAATTAGAATATATTTTTTAAATTACCATCTTGCTGTTACTTACCCTATTGTTCTTACTCCTGGGGGAGTAATAGGGGAAATCAAATTTATAGAAGCTCGAGGTTTGATGACAGATATACCAGAAGTCACCTAGTTTATACACTACTCAAAGAGAAATCCCTGTTATACTAGTCAAGGCAAAAATTGTCTATATTTACATGAAGACCCTCCATGCAGAGAAAACTATCACCTACTAAGACAAATCTATTTTACCTTCGCAAGACTTCATTTGTTAGGAAATTCTTCCTTATATTACACCAAAATGTGTCTTTCTTCTATTTCTAACCATTGCTCTTCTGCCATCTGTGGTGAAGGAGAGGCTCTAGTTGATGTAACATCCCTTCAAATCCAAGAAGACCCCATCTTATACACCTTTTTCCTTACCACATAAACACTCAAGCCTTACTCATCCTCCAGTTTGTCAATCCCTTTCCTAAAGTATGATGCCTGTTACTAAATATAATATTCAGGTGCAGTCTGATCAGGGCAAAAAATAATGGAACTCTTATTTTGGTCATATAATTGTTTTGACCCACATAATTGTGATCTCTTTGAGACCTCATTGGAGGTGTTCTTGGCAAAGATACAAGTAGTTTGACATTTCCTTCTCCAGCTTGTTTTACAGATGAGGAAACTGTGGCAAAGAGGGTTAAGTGACATGTCCAGAGTCACATAGCTAGTAAGAGTCTGCTTTCTCCCATTTCTGACATGCTCTACTATTTCTTGAATAATTCTTGAAATTTCTGCTTTATTTCCAGACTCAAATCAAGAGCCACCTTCTGTAGAAGGTGTTTCCAAATTCCCCCTAGACTTTCAAAGCTACATGTATCTGCACTGTGGTGTCTTATAATTATATGGTGTCTCCTGTGGTCAGATACAAACTCCTTAAGGACAGGATGTCATTAAGGACATTTTTTTTTGGTGTTTCCAGTGCTTAGCACTATGGCAGGCAGTACTGTGGTGGATATTTCACAAATGCCTATTGTTTGAAAGACTGATTTTTTACTGCTGTGCTTTATTCTCAGTGTCTATTAAGCCTGCACTGTGCCCAAACCCCATTCTTCTAAACATGCAGTCCTAGTACCTTACCTTAGATTGCTTGGTTACTGCTGACATCCTAACATGAGGGCACAGATTTTCTCGATTCCAGGTTTCATGATAACAACAAGTCTTTATAAATACTTACTAGATGCCAAGTGCTGTATTAAGTACTAGAGATAGAAAGAAAAGCAAATAAATACCTTGGCCCAGAAAACACATAATAAAACACTCTCCCAAACCCTCCCCCCCAAAAGAATCTGCACTAGAGACAAGGTCTAGCACTACTGAAGGTTTTCATGTCTTCTCAGTTTTCTATCCTCTGAGGCTTAAGGAGAGAATTGGGCTCATTAAATGTGATACTCAGGTGGAAGAGCCTCTTTAGTCTCACTTACTTCACTATTTGATTATAAATAGTCTTATTAGAAAAGTGCTTATCCGTCTCTAGGCACTGACTTGAGAAGGCACCCTCTGCTTTATTCAATTTCATTAACTTTCCATTTCTCACAATTGAGGAAAATGAATATAATAAGCAGTAATTCCTTTGTCCAAAACCCATTGCCATGGTTCATTCTCTTTTGGAAATTAATCAATAATAGTCATTCTTCCCAAGAATGTATCACTGAGATTTCTCTTATTTTTTCTCCTTCTTTACAAAGTAGGTTTGTTTGTTTGTTTTTCCTCATCTTTTCACTTTACATGGAAGACTGTATTTTATTTTTCCCCTAAGCTTCATTAGTATTTATGGTCACAGTGGCATTCCAACCACCACCTCAGAAGTTTTAATTGAAATTTTAATGGAATCTCTATAAAAGAGATTGGCAGAACTATACATATGAATGATTTAGGACTACTACCTAGTGGTAGGTGTGGAAATTCTGAGTAATAAAAAAATATTTTAATTGATAAAATGACAAATCCTAAAAATGTCACCAATAAATTATTTGAATAATATTCTAAATGATCATTTAGGCTTTTTAGGATGTTTTAAGCTACCCTTTCCCCATTCTTTCATTCTTTCCCCTGTCATCACTTTTACAGCAGCACAGAGTTTCATAGACCCCATCCTAAAACTCATGTAACTCATAGTTAGACTAATAGTAGCTTACATTATTCCCCTCCTGGATCATTTCACTGTTGTGGGAGAATGTCTTGCCATGTAACTATGAGCTATGCCATGAAGAATTATCCAGGATAGACAGGGCATAGTGGAGAGTTCTGACAAAAGATAATCCACTGGAGAAGTAAATTGCAAACCATTCCAGTATCTTTGCAAGGAAAACCCCATGGACAGTAATAAAATTATGAAAGATATGATAGATGAGTCCCTCAGATCAGAGGGTGTCCTACATCTTATTGCAAAAGAGCAAAGGGCAACTATAAGTAGCTCTAGAAAGAATGAAGCTGCTGAGCCAAAGTCAAAAGGAAGCTCAGTTGCAGATGTGTCTAGTAACAAAAGGAAAGTCCAATGCTGTAAAAATCACCATTGTATAAGAACCTGGAATGTAGGATCTGTGAGCCAAGGAAAGCTGGATATGGTCAAACAGGAGATAGAAGGATTGAACATCAACATCTTGAGTATCAGGGGACTTAAATGGACAGGAAGGGGTGGATTTAATTCAGGTAATCATTACATATACTCCTATGGGCAAGAATCCCTTAGAGCAGCAATTCTCAACCTGTGGGTTGCAACCCCTTGGGGGTCAAATGAATCTTTCACAGGGGTCACCTAAGAACATTGGAAAACACATATTTCCAGTGGTCTTAGGAACTGAGACACGGCTCCTCTGTCCATCTCCAGGTGGATCCACCCACAAGCAGATATGCTCACATATGAGTATTAAAGGGTTGTGGCATTAGGAAGGTTGAGAACCACTGCCTTAAAGGAAATGGAGCAATTCTCATAGTCAATAACAGGGTAAGAAACACAGTACTGGGGTATAATCTCAAAAAAAGACAGAATGATACCTGTTTGAATTCAAAGCAAACTGTTCAACATCAAAATAATACAATACTATTCTCCAGCCACTGATGCCAAAGAGGCTATAAAGAATTAAAAAAAGAAAACCTTTATCTTCTAGAAATAACTTCTCCCCAAATCACATTTATTCAGCATAGGAAATTATAATGGAAAAGGAAGAAATTGAAAGGTAATTAGAACAACAGGAAAGTTTGACCTTGGAGTACAAAATAAAGCAAGGCAGGCACCAATAAAGTTTAGTCAAGAAAACTTTCTGTTCATACCAGATACTTTTTGAACAACTCAAAAGGTGAGTCTACACATGGACATTACTAGATAGTCAATATTGAAATCAGTTTGTTTACATACTTTGCAGCCAAAGATGAAGAAGCTTTATACAGTCAATTAAAACAAGACCTGGAGCTAACTGTGACTCAGATCACAAGCTTCTTATTGCAAAATTCAGACCCAAATCAAAGAAAGTACAGAAAATCATTAGACTATTTGGTATGACCTAAATAACCTCTCTTATAAATAGGAAGTAGAAGTGACAAATAGAGTGCCTAAAGAACTATGGAAAGAAGTTCACAATACAGAAAGCAACAACAACAAAATATCCCAAAGAAAAAAGAGCAAGAAAATAAAAAGACTGATCAAGTTTTACAAATGATAGCAGAAAGAAGGAAAGGGAAAGGAGAAAGGGAAAGATATACCCAACTGAATGTAAAATTCCAGAGAAAGCAAGGAAAGATAAGAAGCAATAAAGAGAAATAGATGAAAACAATAAAATGGGAAAGAAAAGAGATCCTTCCAAGAAAATCAGAAATAGCAAAGGAACATTTCATGCAAAAATGGGTATGATAAGAGACAAAAAGGTAAGGTGGCAAGAATAAACAGAAAAATTAAACAAGAAGTATCTTAACATCACCAAGTCAAGTGGGCCTTAGGACATATTGGTAACAATAAGGTTAGTGGAATGATGAAATTCCAGCTGAGCTATTTAGAATCCTAAAAGATGGTGCTGTTAAATTGCTACACTCAATATACCAACAAATTTGGAAAACTCAACAGTGGCTGCTGGATAGGAAAAGATCAATTTGTGTCTCCATCCTAAGAAAAAGACAGTGCCAAAGGATGTTCAGTTTACCAAACAACTGCACTCATGTCACACACTAGTGAGGCTCTGTTTTCTTCTGCAAGATAAACTCTAACAATAAGTTAAACAAGAATTACCAGAAAAAGTGCAGGTTGGTTTTTGAAGAGACAGAGAAGGTAGAGACCAAATTGCCAACATTCCTTGGATTTATGAAGAAAGCAAGGGAGTTCCAGAAAAAATCTACTTCTGCTTCATTGATTACACTAAAACCTTTGACTGTGAGGATCACAACAAAATGTGGAAAGTCCTCAAAAAGAAGGTAATAATTGTCTCCTGAGGAACCTGTATGTGGGCCAAGAAGCAATAGTTAGAACCAAACATGGAACAACTGATTGGTTTAAAATTGGAAAAAGTACAAGTCTGCATGTTGTTATCTTATTATTTAACTTATATGCAGAGTACATCATGTGAAATTGCAGGTTGTATGAATTACAAGCTGAAATTAAGGTTGCCGGGAAAAATATCAACAACCTCAGATAGCAGATGATACCACTCGAGTAGCAGGAAGTGAAGAAGAATTATGTAGTCCCTTGATACAGGTGAAACAGGAGAGTATAAAAGCTGTTTTAAGCTTATAAATATGTGTGTGTGTGTGTATACACTAAGATCTTGGCAAATGGTCCCATAACTTCCTGGCAAATAGAGCAAGAAGAAATGGAAAGGATATCAAATTTTATCTTCAGAGGCTCCTTGGAAGGAAAGCTACTGGAAACTTGGACAAAATCCTAAAAAGCAGAAGCATCACCTTGCTGACAAAGGTCCTTTTAGTCCAAGATATGTTTTTTTTTCCAGTAGTATGGCTCAGAGTTGGACTATGAGGAAAGCTGAACACTGCAGAATCGACACTTTTGAATTGTGGTGCTAGAGAAGACTTTCGAGAGTCGGACAACATGAGATCAAATCAGTCAATACTTAAAGAAACTGATTCAGATTATTCACTGGAAGGTCAAATACTGAAGCTCAAGCTTAAATACTTTGGCCAAATGGCGAGAAGATAGGACTAATTAGAAAAGACCATTGGTATCATCAAAGATTGAAGGCAAAAGGAAAAGGAGACAGCAGAGGATGAGATAGTGTCATGGAAGCAATGAGTATGAGCTTGGACAGACTTTGGGAGATAGTGGAGAACAGAAGGCCCTGACATGCTTTGGTCCATGGGGTCACAAAGAGTCAGACATGACTGAACAACAACAAAAGCTTACATTATCATACAGTACTCTAAACTTTGCAAAGTATTTCTCCACTAGAACTCTATGAGGTAGGTAGTAAAAGTATCATCTCTATCTTACAGAAGAGGAAACTAAGATTTAAGGAGGCTAAGTAGCTTCCCTGTGGCCTCACAGAGAGTAGCAAAGGGCACAGGCAGATCTCAAACACAAGTCATTTGACTCTGTGTTCAGTCCGCACATCTTCTATGCTATTCCCTATGCCTGGAACTCTCATCTCTGTCCCTGACTTCCTTTAAATCCCAGCTAAAAGAGATGGTTTCCTAACTGTTAGGTCTTTTCAACAATAGATTGGGAGGCCTTGTGATGTGGTAAGTTCTCCATCCCTAGAAGTCTTTAAATAAAGACTGAATGCAGTTACTAAATGATAAGGATGATGGAGAAAAAATTCTTAATCCAACCAGGAGTTGGGTTGGATGACCTCTAAGAGCCTTTCTAAATCTAAGTTTTATGACTAATTCTTATAAAATATATAATTGTCCATACAGTATAACTGTACAACTTGTCAACAGTCAGTATTATGTAGCTCTCCCCCCATACCACACCCCAAGACATGAATGGATAGATTTTTCCTTCGCAGTCAAATGCCAGGGGGCAGATAGGTGGCACTGTGGATAGAACACCAGACTTGGAGTCAGGAAGACTCCTCATCAAATCCAACCTAAGACACTTGCTACCTGTGTGACCCTGGATAAGTCACTTAACCCTGTTTGCCTCAGTTTCCTAATCTGTAAAAATCTGGAGAAGGAAATGGCAAGCTACTCCAGTACCTTTGTCAAGAAAACCTCAAAGGGGGTCAAAAAAGAGTCAGGCATGACTGGAAAACAACAACAAAAATCAAATCCCAAGTCAAATTTAATTTTGCAAGTTGAACTAAGTAATCATGCTTTATATATTATGTAGCCCTTCTAGCAAATAGCTATGCATCCTGTCCCCTTATCTTTACTCTGTCAGCTACCACTGTAGTTGGAGCTTTTATTTCGTCTCACCTGGACTAGTGTAATATCCCCTTAATGACTTTTCCTGTCTCTAATTTCCACCCTCTCCAGTCCATCTACTACAATACAGTCAAAATGATATTTCTAAAGCCCAGATCAGACCAAGTCACTTCCCTGCCCATAAAATATGACAATGGTCCCCTGTCCCCTCCAAGTTAAAATATTAACTCTTGTTTGATGTTTAAAACCTTTCATTATCTGTCTCCAATTTGACATACACTCTGTAGTCTAGGCAAACTGACTTTCTTATAGCTCTTCACATATGACATCCCACCTTCTCTCCTTGTGCCTTTGGCTAGGCTAAACTCTGTTTGAAATGGACTGTTTTACTCATTTCCCCTACTTAGAATCCTTGTTTTCCTTCAATGCTTAGCTTAGCCTCCTCCTCCTACATGAGCCTTTCTTGATCCTCTCAGCTTCTAATTCCTTTCCCTAAAACTTTCCTTGTATTTATTTTACATATATTTGCTTATACGTGGATGTGTCCATATTGTGTCCTTTAATAGAATTTAAGATCCTTGATGGCAGGGACGGTTTCCTTTTTGTCATTGCAACCCAGTGCCTAGTACAATATCTGGTACACAGTAGGATTAGAACCATGCTTCCAGGAATAAGGAGATGCTAGTCCTGCTATACTCTGCTATTGTCAGGCCTCACCTGAAGTACTGTGTTCGGTTCTGGGCTTCATATTTTAAGGAACTAAACTGAACTAAAATCTTTTTTTTAACATTTTTAGGTACAATAAAACTTTATTTTTAAAATGTAAAAAACCATTCTTAGTTCCCTGGTGGTATAAAAATGCACTGGTCAAATTTGCCCACAAGCCTTAGACTATAGAAAGGAAAGCCTAGGAGGGACATGATAGCTTTGCTCAAGTATTAGAAGAGTCATCATGTGGAAAAGAGGCTAGATTTGTTTCATTTATCTCTTGGAAGCAAAACCAGAATCAAAGGGTAGAAGTTGAAAAGGGACAAATTTAGGCTTGATGTCAGGAGAAACTTCCTAACAATTTCAGTCTTGTCTGACTCTTTATAACCCCATTTGGAGTTTTCTTGGCAAAATTCCTGCAGTGGTTTGCCATTTCCTTTTACAGCTTGTTTTACAAATAAAGAAACTGAGGAAAACAGGATTAGGTGATTTGCCCGGGGTCACACAGCTAGGAAGTGCCTGAGTCCAGATTTAAACTCAAAAAGGTGAGTTTTTCCACTCTGGGCTGGGTGCTTTAACCGCTGCATTCCCTTAACTGCCCCTTGTAACAATTAGAGCTATCTCAAAGTTAAGTGGGCCACCTAGAGAAGTGACTTGATACCCACCTCTTGGTTGTTTTCATGCAGAAGTTGGGTGGCCACTTGTCTGGCATGTCTCCATGTAGATTCTTTCCATCTAATTTGTTGAAAGGGATCATTTGGTCTTTTCCAGCTCTCAAATTCTGTGAGACTGACTGAAGAAATAATAGATTGTAGTTTCTTATCTCACACTCAATCTAAGATCATTTCTTCATGGAGTAGAGGCAGGTAATATGGCCCAATCTTACTTACTATCTTTCTACTTCTCCCATTCCCCATACCCTTACCCACTCTCTGTCTTTTTGCCAATAATACGTAGTTGAATTCACATAAATTAAATTCACCTATGCTATAACTGTTATGGCAATTCCATCTGTTATGGCAGGCATTTAATAAATATTCATGAAACTGAGTCAAATGGAATAATTTTATGTATAGTCCATGCTTCAGGTACATGTTAGGCTAGATAATATCTCAGAACCCTTAAATCTATGTTTCTTTTACCATGGCACAGACAACTTCTCCTCCCCATCCCAGTAAAACATGCTAGCCAAATATTTCACAGAAATGTTTCAACTCTTATTATTTACATTAGCAAAGGCTGTAAATTTCTTCCATTTATTTCCTGTCCTTTATATGTATTTGTGCAATGTAGAAAGGTTTTTTGTTTGTTTGTTTTTTGCTTACTAATTTTTCTCTAATCTCATTTCAACATGATCAAAATTTTGAAGAATACCTTACCTGGTGCACAGTTTATGATATGCAAATAGACCACAGAACTGATCAATCGGTATACATGAATTAACAGATCCTAGAATGAACTAAAGAGAGCACTGGTCAATGAATTGAGGCCAGAATTGAAAAATATTACATTTTAGATATTGTGTAGACTTTTTAATGACCTCAAGCTTTACCCTGAAATAAAGACCCATTTTTTTAAACCCTAACATTTTTCACATTTATGATGGAAATTATTTAAGATATGCCTGAATATCATTTAACATATGGCTGGAAATCATAGAACACAAAAATATACAAATAATTAAAATTTGCAGATTACCCCAAGAGTTATGGAAACAGCCAAGGCATGAGTGGCATGGGCAAGAGCATTACCTAGAATATTGCTGACAAAGAACGCTGTAGAAAAAGCATGATGCAATCAAAAGGCATCATCAAAGACATACAAAATACTCTGATATAAGGAATCCAAGGACTAGAGAGGCAGCCAGAGGCAGCCAGAGGCAGCCAAGGACACCTCAGTGTAACCTCCATGCTAATAAGTAGCATTCCAACCGTTAGCAGAACAATTTCCTAATTTAAAACGGTCACCAGATGTTTGTGATCTCCCATTCATTGTCTTTCCCAGGAATCTCCTTTTATCTGGTTCAGAGAAGCAAGTTTGGAGATAACTAGCTCAGTCAAGGCAACCAAATGCTTCCAAGTGACCCACTGATATTACAGGGTTGGGAGCTTTTATGACAAGGTATGATGTTATAAAAAATCAAGAGACATAATTTCTGGGTAATTAGTCATTTTATTAATAATGCTAGCACTTTAATAAAAGAGGTCAATGACACTTTCAAAAACTAAAGACCTTCCTGGAAGTGGGCTTAAGGCTTAAATGACCTTGGAAAAGTGGGTATTTCAGACAGTGGTAATGAACCCTGATTGGTTAACAAGTAATGAGAGAGAATGAATATTATAATGAGAGGGTGGACCTATTCTAACAAACTTTGATTATATCACTTGCTTCTAAATTACCCCTCACTTGGGCAATCTATTCTAAGAATTTATACCCACTGAAACCTGAATAGAACACAAAGGGATTAAATTCCTTATTGGGTGGGGTTTGATTGAGATTGAGGAGAGTTAATTCAGTCTTATTATCAATAACATCGTTCAAAAGATCAAAATTTTAAATGTGGACTATAGAAAAAAAGGAAACTATGAATCTCTCCAAATCATTGGTTATTAATAACGATTTCTCTCAAAGGCTCATTTTAAATGTGATAAATTAGAGTGAAGTGATAAAACCCAGTGCAGAAGGTGGCAGAATTCCTTTGGAATCAAGGTCTGCACTCCTTGGAAGACATGGTCACAAAGTATATTATTTGACATCCTACTCCTATTGGCAAAAGGACCCTGCTCTAACCTGCCTGCATAAAAATGGTTTACAGGAACAGGAGATGGGCCATTGATATAGCAAGATCTAGGGATACCAACAGAAGAATCATATATTCTGTATTCTGAGCCAGGCATAGTTTACACACACACACACACACACACACTCACACACTCACACACTCACACACACACACACAGAGCTTATACAGAACCTGCTCCTCTCTGCCTCTGCATTCACTGTTTCAGAAATGCTGAGTAGTAGTAATGCTATTTTAGAAAGATTTCCTGAATCTTCAAGAACAACGATACCCCATCTCCGTTCTCCATGCCTCAAGTGACAAGGATTTAATACCTTAGTCCTCTCTACTAACCAAATTGTGAGAAAATCCTCTTGAAAGGAAACTAATCCTATG
Source organism: Pseudocheirus occidentalis (assembly GCA_028646575.1). Classification (NCBI taxonomy): domain Eukaryota; kingdom Metazoa; phylum Chordata; class Mammalia; order Diprotodontia; family Pseudocheiridae; genus Pseudocheirus; species Pseudocheirus occidentalis. The sequence goes on from CM053594.1 coordinate 208,958,577, forward strand.
TATTTAAGTAGATATTTCTCCTACTATAAATTTATTGGTACCCATGCAAAGCTTCCATAGAGAATTTCTAAAAGACCATAGTCTAATGTAGTCCATAAAACAAAGATGATGGATTATTATCTTATGTTGAAGAGAGTGAGCACATTGAGGATAACACAGATCTCCTGAAATATGGAAGTATCTAGAAGGCAACTGGTAAGAATATCAGATTTGGAATCAGGAAGATATGAGTTCAAATCCAGGCTTAGACATTTACTGACTGTGTGCGGATTTCCTCATCTGTGCAATTGGGATAATAACAGCATGTACCTTACAGGGTCATTAGCACCAAATGTGATAATATTTGTACAAATTTGTGCAAACCTTAAAGCACTATAAAAATGCTGCCTCCCAGGGTGGTTGGGAATATAAAATGAGATAATATTTGTCGAGTGCTTTGCAAACTTTAGAGATCTACACCAAATGCTAGCTATTAATGGAAGTCATTAGTGACGCTCAGTTCTTTCCCCAGAGTAATTCATTTTATGTGCTGGTCGATATGTCCTTGAGGAACTCAGTTTAAAATCCTCCTAAAAAAAGAGCTCTCGTTCCCAAAATATCTCTTTTTCTTTGTGAAGTGAATTGCCTTTTAGCTCAGTAAACTGCTCTCCTTGTCAAGAAATGCATAATAACCCCTCTACTGTGTTCAGTCACATGGGACTCTTTGTGACCCCATTTGGTGCTTCCTTGGTAAGGACACTCGAGTGCTTTGCCATTTCCTTCTCCAGCTCATTTTACAGATGAGGAAACCAAGGCAAAGAGGGTTCAGCGATTTGTCCAAGGTCACATAGCTAGTAAACGAGGCAAGATTTGAACTCAGGAAGAGGTGTCTTCTTGACTTTGTGGCTGGCGCTCTAGGCACTATGGCGCCACCTAGCGTCAGCATTCTCTTTACTACCACTCCTCTATCCAGATGTTCTCTAAGAGAAGCCTGTCTCTGGTGAAATGAGGACTTCAGGGTCAGGGCTATTTTTGTTCTTTGAATCCTGAGGGCCTAGCTTAGTGTACTGCATATGGTAGGCACTTAATAATGGTTCCTTATTGTGGTAGTTGTTGTTGATGCAGCTTTTCTTTTCCTGGGACTGACAAAACACCAATTTGTGTTCTTTGATTGTAACAGTCATGGCTAGTAGCAGCCAGCATTTTTAAGGCTGGCCAAGTGCTTTACATACGATGTCTCATTTGGTCCCATAGGAAACCAGGAGGCTTGAGTTCTAGTCCTTGTCCTATCACTAGCTACTTATGTGACTTTGGCAATCACATCTTGCTTTTCTTCATCTGCAAACTGAGGTCTTTGACTAATTTTTAAAGCTCCTTCCAGCTCTAAAAGTCTGTTATCTGTTATCTCTGACTACCTAAGTCCCAGATGTTTTTACCCTGAGATAAGTCACTTATAACTCCTGGGATGCATGAGTCAGAACTGTATTTTATATGTTGTATCCAAATGCATGAGATACTAACTCAGATACTTCAACAAACTTCTGCAGTTTTAGCAAAGGAATATACACAGTGCAGATCATACTGACTGGGGTGGGGGGGTGGGGGAGGAAGCTCAGGGAATTACATTCCCTAAAGAAAATAATAATACATGTTGTACTTACTCTCCGTGATAGTGCCAGATATCTCTCATTAGCATTTAACACTTTGGCTATAGCACCAAAATGGAAGAAGAGAGGCTCAGGAGGAGATTAGATAAGAGCAAAGGCACAAAGCTCCTAAGCCATGCTAGAGATGCACTTCTTTCGCTCTGTGGCCCTTAGACCCCTCTATCTCAGCTTGCCCTGAGTCAAGGAATTGCTTGATGGCGAATTCCACAGAGTCCCAGTCATGGCATTCCACCAGCTGAGCATATGTGCCAACTAGTCTACCTCCTGACTACAAACATTTGCCAGAAGCTAAATTGGCAGGGGACAGAGGGTAACACAGACAAATCCTTCTCACAGAAAGAAGAGAAAATGCTGTCCACCCACTGTGAATCAGTGTAGTTGTTCTCACTGCCTTCCTTGTAAGGCTCATTCTCTGAAGTGCGAGCTATTATGCTCGGGCAGATGTACAATCTGGGACATTCTCCAAATTCATCATTAAAAAACATGAGGTGTTCAGCATTCAATACTCCACAGGAGTTCCCTCCCTCCTCTCTCCCTCCACATCATTGGCTGCATGGAAGATGCACCCCGTTGGCCAAAAGCGAGGCAGGTAGGAATATAAGTGTTTGGGTAGAAGCACTTCCATCCAGTCCCTCCATTTCCAGTGCTGTTAAGATTTTCCCAGACAGCTGTGCACATTTCACACTAGCAAAATGTTCCCATTGATGTGACAGCAGCCTGAATTTGTCTGAATAAGCCACATTCTGGGATAATGTGCAAAGTTGTGGGGTGTACTGCTCAGCATGAGGAAGGTGATGATGCAAGAGCAATTGCTACTTTTATTGTTACTCGCACAGGTGGATGGTGACATTGTGTTTGTTAACTGTTTCACCAAGCTCCGCTGTGCCACCTGATAATGATAGAAGCCACAGATCTTAGTATGAAGAGAAAGAGATTGTTTCCTTGATGTAAAGCCCCCAAAGTAACAACTGCCAGCATCTTTATCATCTGCAATGCTGGAGCGTGTTATCTCGCTTACAAAGAGCCTTTCAAAAATGCCACTTATCTTAGAGCTGGTGGATAGTTTGAAAATGTATGCCACATGTTTTATCCTCAAATGATGGTAGAGTGTCAAGTAGATTTTCAAATGTTTCTTATGAAGAGTGATAAAATTCAGTACTAATACTGCTTCTTCTTCTTCTTTTGGATATACTATTACCTCGCTCTCACCACTGAAAACATAAGAATGGAACCAGATGTCGTTACAGAGCTTGAGACTAAAGGGTCATTTGAGGTATTTTACGCTCTGAGACTTCTCAAAATGGCTTTGAACAGAGAGTGTGTTACATGAGAATATTCTCTGACTTTAATTTGCTTGTCTCAAAAGGATAACTTATAGAAAACCTGAAATGGGAGATAGTGGAGAAGGAGGTGATTGTTTCATTGTAGCGCTGGCTATTTTAGAGGGAAGGGAGGACACGGTGAATGTGGTAAATCCCTCAGTCATCAATAAAAATAACTCGAAGAACCATAAATTCAAGAAGTGTAAATTTTAGAGAAAGTTTTTTTAAATCCAAATAAGAAACATCTGTATGTGGTTATATGCTTGTGTGTCGCATGTACAAGTGTATTTGAATATATGCTGCTGAGAACAGATCGCTCAGAAGAATCATAGGGTACTTTTAAAGGTTTGAGAAGCACCAATCTTGGATGAGCATTGAATGGATTCTTCTTTTGCGAGCCCTCGGTTTATTGATTTCTGTGGTTTGCCCTGGTTTAGTAGGTGAGTCCTGCAAAAAGTGTTCTCTCCTTTCCATTACAATGAAAGGAGTTACTTAATGAGTTCCCAAAAAATAGTCAGGTGAGAATGAGACTCTTGGGGAAATGGGGACAGGAGGTAAAAGGTTAAAACACGCTGTTAGCCCCCTACCTGTAGACATAAACAGTAAGATTCAGAGCAACCCTAATAGTTCAGAATACCAATAATTGTCACAGCTTTATATGTCACTGAATACTTAGTCCACCCAAGGAGAATGCCAATATTTGCTCCAAATTCATTTTAATTTTTTGAATACTGCAGAAATGCCTTATACTGTGAGAAACCTTCGAAGAGATGCTATAGATGTATTGTTGGACTTGGAGTCAGGAAAACCTCTGACACTAAATAGGTGTGGGAGCCTGGGCAAATCGCATGATCTCTCTCAGTCTCAGTTTCCTTATCTGTAAAATAGCAATAATTTATAGCTTTTATTTCAAATGATTGTTGTAAGGATGAAATGAGACAAAATGCACACTGCTTTGCAAATCTTGAAACCCTATATAAATGCCAACTTATTATTATTACTGTGATTATTTCCTTTTTCCATAATCAATAATGACCTGGTCCTCCGTCAGCACATCTTCTTCTAAAAAATAGGCAAACTATTAACATGTATTAATTTCTTCAGTAATTACTGGCCTGCTAATTTGTATCCTCACTAGAAACTATAAAGTCTTTGGGGCATGAGAATTCCCCAACCTTCTACAGCCACCATCATCCATGAGTGTACCAGGGTAATGGTTATATTTCCTTCCCCTGCTTCTTGGTTTCTTTTATTGCCTACGTTTGACGTGTATTCCACTGGAGATGCCTCCTGACAGTCTCAACCCCCTATAGAATTTGTAGGAGTTTGAGATTCTGCTCTGTCTTTAAAAAAATCATCTTTGTCTAAAATATTTTCACCTAACCTTAACAGATTTGAAGTCTGGACTTTAAAATATTGTAAACTGATGGGGCAGTTTTTCAGAATTAGGGTTAAAACCTCATCAGAAATGCAAGCAAGTTGTCATTGAAATGTCTCATCATCACAGATTTAGATCTTACCAGAATTATCCCTTGTCAACTGGGGTTTGAAATAGATGTTGCCACAAAGAGATATTTCAGGGAAGGGATCTATGTTAACAGACTCTCCAATGGCTGCCTCCCAACTGGTTGACATACCAAGGAAGAGATGCTGAAACAACTTTATTGGCTAAGCCACAGGAAGCCAAAGAAGAATTTTGAGCAGGAATGACATAACCAAATGTAGTCATACAGAATATTAGACTGAAATTGCCATGAAGGAGAAATTGGAAAGTGGAGTTGAGAAGAGACAAGAGCCTATTTCAATAAAATTCCTGTCCCATAATTTATGCTTCTTTTGTATCCTCTAAATCATATGACACAGTACAACATAGCAAGTACTCAAGAGACATTTGTTGATTGGCAAATTTTGTGTAGTGGAAGTCTGCCCAACATGTATGTGTCAAATGTGGCAGAAATGAAAATATATTTGAACATTGAGTAAATAAGATAATTTGACAGAGACAGACAGAGAAAAAGAGACAGAGACAGAGAGAAATACATAGCACAATTATTTAGTGCTTACTATATTCCAGATACTGTAGTAAGGACTGAGAATAAAAATACGAGTAACATGGTACTTGCTTTCAAGGAGCTTACGTTCATACTTTAAAAAGTAACAAAGAGGAGATGGAAGGGAGAGGTATAGGCAGCATGGTGTAGAGACATCCAGGAAGTGATGTGGAGGCCTGGTTCTGGGAAAGATAGGGTTAAAGTTCAACCATCAGAACCCAGGATGGTTCCAGAGCATGGAATTAACGTTCCTGAAAGGAGCAGATTGAATGATGGCCAAAGTGGAAATAGTATGGACATAGCTGAAAAAAATATTTTAAAAAATATCATCAATGATACTGATGCTTTGTAATATGAGTTGCATAAAAAGGGAGGAGGGGTACAGGAATATGATGCATTGAGTGAGCAATGTACAGAACCAAAAAGATAATAATGATGTTTCAGTCATCCATGAGAGGATAGATGACTGGAGAGGGATCACGGAATGAATGGGTCTGACATGAAGAGGTATGAAGAAGGAAGAAGTGATCCAAGTAAGGGATATTTGGCTTAGATAGCCTTTAACTTTACATTTACTGAAAGTGTTGCTTTCTTTACATTTCTGAATGCATTTGTAATTCTGTGCGGGCATTGTTTTATAATGTATTCATGTTTCTCAGTGAGCTCACAAAGAGGTTACTAGACTATCAGCCTAACCAGAAAGTAAGTGTTCATTTGAGAATTTGACCTACTTGTAGTTTATGATCCAGACCACAAAAGAGAATTGCAATGATGACTAGAATACTGCTTACTGAGCTCCTCTCATCCAAATGATGGAACTGATAGCAAAGGAGAAGTCTCAGAAGAGAACCTCTGACCCATGAAGAAGAAGAGTAGCAGGGCAGATGAGCTGCCTGGTGGTCAAGGCACGGGCTGCTTTCTAGGGCTTTTCATGTCCTACTTAAGTCAACAAAACCATTGCTTCTATGAAGCAGATGATGGTGTACTTACTGCTTCATATACCAACGGTTCTGAGTCATAGGCTGGCTGAGACATGTAATTATCATTTCCCTCCTCCTTCATGCCGGAATATGTCAATTCCATTCATCCTATGTCCCTGTCCCACTTTATTATAACTCTCTCTACTGTCATCATAAATCCCAATCAATTAGTAACAAGCTGCTCTTCATATTAGACATGTGTGCCTTCCCTCAGGAATCAATATTAATTATATACATATGTATATGTATACACATACACACATCTGTACAACACACACACATATATTGTATGTATATATGTATATCCACATATAATATGTCACATATGTATATATGTGAAATAGGTCCTGCCCTCAAGCATGAGTATATGTGTGAGGGAAGGCCTGTTTTATTTTTGTCTTATTATTGCTCAGGCTCTAGAATGTGGCATGAGCAGGTGATCAATAAATGCTTGTTTCTGGAAAATGTCTCTCATTGCAGTACATGACATCATGCATTCAATGACCACCAAATATTTCCTGTTTGATAATAACCTGTGAATGTGTTTATAGATACAAGTACATTGATACTACATTTTTTTAGTCCAGTGCTTCTTCAAGTGATCTATCACAGTAAAGTTGAAAGATTAAGAGGCTCAATTTCAGTCCCCATGGACATGGTCCTGGGGAGTAGCTCTCATTTATTCTTACCTAATCTTATTAATTTATAAGTAAGACCCAAGAGTTCTTATCTGCTCTTCTGCTATCCACAGGCCACTCTGTTGACTCTAATGAGTTTACTAAATTAAGTTATTCTTACCTTAGCCTAGCCACCTTCGAAAAGGAAGCAAGATCAAAGTGATGGAAGAAACCCAAGGCACCCAGAAAATGAATCACTGTTGGTAACCAGACTTAGAGGGGGAGTACTTTAATTATAATTGTTACCTATCTGTGCCCTTGATCTGATTGAATGGTTTAGGAAAATGATTCTCCAGAAAGTGTTTGTATTGTAAGTGACTATCATTGTGTTTGAGGAATAAAAACTCCTAATTGAACTTTCATATAAAGCTGTTATACTTGCATAATTTATCATTATGCAAATGCCAAGTAGTTTTATTGTGTCAAAATGTTTAATTTAGTAGCTGCAGGTTGTGTTCCTGTTATTTCTATTCTGTGTTCACTCTACTTATGAAATGTAATTGATGATCATAGTGACCGCCAAACTTGGTAAAGGGCCTAGAAAGATGTGGGTGGCAGGTGCCATGGAAAAAATCAAAGCATGTGACTTTGTGCAAAGGACAGCCTTACTCCTGTGTAAAGAAAACCTATGTAGAAATATCTTTTAAAATCCAATTAAGTGTTTTGTTTACCCAATTAACTTGTTGATGCTTCAAAGGAAAAAGCATTTTGCTCTCACTCTGTTTTTAGTACTTGAATGATGATTTGAAGAGTGGTAAAATTCTCCTTTTTATGAAACATAAAAGAGTTAGGAACAAGATTATATCTGCCCAAGGAGCCAATGTGATATTTTATGTGCCCTTGTCATCCATTCATTATTTTATGGACCTTAGAAGCTCTGGGGGGCTGCTATAAAGTTCCATAGTGTTCCTGCATATCATGTTCACATTTGGATTCTTTATTTAGGTGTAAAAACGACATGTAGTCAAATTGCTTTTCTGTAGACACCTGAGTGATTGTTGAAAAGTAAATGGTTTCAGCTAAGGTGAGATTTACCTTCAATAAACACTTCATAATATTGTTTGAAAGGCACCATGGCACAGTGTTTGGAGAATTAGCCTCAAAGTCAGGAAACTCCGGAGCTCTAGACTTGCATGGGGTCTCCCTTCTGTCACATGATGGTTCTGTGACCTAACCTTTCTGTGCTTCCAGGTAACTCTCTAAGACTATATGAAGCTGGGCACTAGGGGCTGGGGGATACTGGTGGAAGGAGTTCTCTACCTCTGAAGAAATCACAGAGCTGGTGGTGAAGAAATCAAAATAGCTTGCTATAGGGTTTTTCATTGTTCTAAAAGCTTTAGAGTCCAAACCCTTTCCCCTCAATTTGATAAAATGGCTAGCTGTAATGTGACGGGTGATGAGATGGAGACATCTGGGCATTTTAGAATATGGCACCATACCAACTGAGCCCCAGTTTGGAACAGAGTCTAGTGCTTCACCTCTTTAATGTCTATTGAAGGCCAGATTGCAAAGACGCCCAGTGTGTAACTGATGATATAATATGACCCCATGTACTTTTGTCATGCTTTGTAACTCTCGATTAGAAATTCTCGAATGTAGTCATTAGAAATTTTATGAACTGAAGAAACACAGGGGGTCCTTCAGTTGGACAGAATACTGAGAAACACTGGGAGCAGTTAAAAATAGATTAAGTAAGTCAAAGTACGTATAAAACTGTGACTTTCACAATTCTCCTTAGAGGAGACAAAGAAATCGTTGGGGTTTTAGGGTTTTTTTTTGTGTTTGGGAGAATCACTCAGCTCCAAGCCTTAATCTATACAACAGCAGGAAAGTTTTGGTAGATAAAACATTTGATGGGTTGGATCAGCAGCTCATTAAGCTGACCTAGTAGACATCTTTCTGAAGCTTTGCTACTTACATAACTTGAAGATGGTTCAGAGCAATGGTTCCCAAACTTAATGGCCTACTGCTCCCTTATTTTTATTCAACACCCCCCAATTGCACCCAAGGCTACTACCAACTCCCCACCCCTGAGTATTCCAGTATCTGCAGGGGGAAACTATGGTTCAGAGTAAACCATGAAATTGGAACATATAAAATCTGTGTATTTTAGAATTGGCCCTAAAATCCTAAGGACTTGGAGATGTCACTTCTTTAATATTTTGACTTGATCCCACATTCTGCATGTGTTGCCCCCGATGTTAGTTTCTGGTGACTAATACTCCAATTTCATGTAATGAACTAATATCAATTCACTTTTATAAAGGGATATTTACTTCCAAGAAATAGCAAAAATAGAAGTAAAAACATTTCCTCCCAGCACCTCAAGGGCACATTCTCCCTTCTACCACATTAGTCTTAGACTTAATGCATTTTCAACATATTTTAGTCTCACTAAGTTCACACGCAAACGTAGCATTACTGTTGAATGAAACCTTCTCTCAGCTACTACTACTGGGTTCTGAATGTAACTCCTGCATCCTCAGGAGCTATACTGGGCCAGTTGCAAAACTCAGCATGTATTTAACTGTTGGTGTCATAGACCTTGACACTCTCTCTCTCTCTCTCTCTCTCTCTCTCTCTCTCTCTCTCTCTCTCTCTCTCTCTCTCTTTCTCTTTCTCTCTCTTTGCCCTCCCCAACCTTACAAGATCAAAAGCAGAGAACCAGAACCCTTCTTCATAAGTTCACATAATAGCCTCATATGTGGAGAGTGTCCAAGGGGAGTTCCAGACATGGAAAGGATCCACAGTTTTTCCTCCTTACAATATTAACTCACATTAGATGTTATGAGCCAGGAAGGGTTCATGTTAAGAAGAGCCAAAACCAAGAGAAGAGGATATGATTCTATTCAGCTTTCGAATGCATACCCAGCCAAACAAAAACAGTCTTATTCAACACATGGTGAAAAGACTGGAACCAAGTGGAACCATATCTACATATGCTCCATAGTCTATGTAACATATTTTCATCACATATCATCATGCCTCTCCTGAAGCAAGTCCCCAGCCTCTTTTACCTGGGGCACTCTGTGGATGCTCTTAATGACTGAGTGCAGTGGCCAGCTGACCATTAGCACAATTCGGATTCAAGTCTGGTTCTAAGAATTTCAGTGGATGAGATAGGCATGACAATGTACATTCCAAAAATGAACATGTTATTTTGATAGCTTATTACATAATTATTCAATTTCCACATTGGAACCCATAAATTGGAAGCCCACAAAAATATAAGGACAGCATAAAACAGAAATATACTGAAGTATGAAAAACTTAAAATCAATTTGCAGTCAGATTTTTTTAAAGCCTAATACTATAAATAAATGTTTGTTTTAAGTGCCTTGGAAAATATTTATAGAAGTAATGCCTATCAAAGAATTACCAGATCTTCTGTGGGAAATGAGTTTCCTAAGGAAATTTAAAATCCACTTGAGTGGATAAGCTGCTCCTTTCTTTGCCTTGATTTACATATTGAACAAGGGTTTGGGTGGGGGCCAATAAGACACTTTAACTAGCCTTTTAAATTCTATCTAAACCTTTTTATCAGCCCTCAAAGATACATTTGAAAAATCTGAACCTAAGTCAAGTCTGAACTTGTCTTTTGGAGACGTCAGTTCTTAAGGATCACATTTAACACCATCTGGGGTTGTTTTTATCATTTGGTTATAGAGAATTGTGTTTCAGTGATTTAATTGTGATCCCCAAGTCAATTGAACAGCACTCCTGAAGAAAATGCGCATGCCCCACAACACGCAAATGTGAACTTTAATGAAGTCATATAATGATACATGAATAAAAAACAGAATTATGCTACCATTAATCAGAATGTCAGCATTAATGGTTGCCTCCATTTGCACCAATATTTCATTCTCTTCATTGTATAGCATCATGAGAACAAGCTCCATTAGGAAAATATATTCCAGAAGAATTAATTATGAAGGGAAAGAGATATTGTTCAATTACAGTGTTGCTAAATTTAATTGATTCTCCAAAAGATATATATATATACACACACACACACATATATGTAATCTGGTTGTATTCATTAATTTAAATTGTTATATGTATATATAAATGTATAACAATATGCAGGTATATATAACATATACAAATGTATAGCAATACTTATGTACCATATGTTTATTTACACATGTATATTTACAATATATAATACATTGATAGTTATATATTTAAATATATACATATGTAATATGTAAATTCACAGTTAACTAAGTAATCTACTTGTAATTTCCAATGATTTTGGTCATCTTTCACTGGGCACTATCTGAAGGCTATAATCATTTCATAATATCAGTTTTATATTTTGGATTTTTAAAAACACAGACCATCCAGTCACTAGGATGATTTAGCATGGTGGCTCATACAGAAACTCTTGTTGAGTTTCTTTACTGTCCAACATTACCTAATGGTAAAATCCAGACTAAGACTGCAGTTTTAAGTTGGCATAAAGTTCATCTTTATGACTCGAATTCAATGACCCATGCAAACGACATTCTGATTTTGGCTTTGGGCCCTCCACTAAAATGAAGCTGTAAGCTAATGGATAAGCTTTATTAATAACTGACATTTATACAGTTCTTTATGGTTACAAAGCACTTTGCACACATTATTTCACCGTGTCTTCACAACAACCCTGTGAAGTAGGTAGTATAAGTATTGTTATCATTCAAATTTTATAGATAAAAGGACTGGAGTAATCAAGTTTAAATGATTGACCCAAAGTCATAAAGCTAGCAAGCAACAAGAGGTAGGTTTCAAACATTAATCTTTTGGATCCAAATTTGGGCTTTTCCAAATGAACCACCCTATTTCTCTTATTCACAGAAACCAGATGGAATATCAGGTCCCATGCTTCTAGCTTTTTGGAAGCACCCACTTTCTGTATCACTAGGTAGAAAATCTCATAAGGAGTAATTTTCCACGTGTGAGGAGTCTTTTGATCATTTATGAGTACATTGGTATCCACAGGTGGGATATAGGATATATGTAGGGATATATATATATATAGGGATATACATTATCATTGTATGGCCAGCCTACCACATTTTATAGGCAGCCACTTCTCTGAAATTTATTATTTGCTTATATTGACAAAATGCATATTAAAGGCATCCTTGATGAAGTTATTAGAATGGGGAAAAATAATTTTTCACAAATTATATTTTACTAGAATATATGTTTACAGTCATACAAGTAAACATAAGGGACAAAGAATGCTAAATATCACTATGCTTACCTATTTGTTGATATTAAAAATCATCTGAGAGAAAAAATATCACTTCAAAGTCGTCATCTAACAAGTTGTTTTCTATGCGTATGTTAAAGTCTTGTAAGATTTCTTGAAAGTTTCAACAATTAATCAAGAAGGATGTATGAAGCACATACCATGTGCTGGACATTGCAAAGTTATGGTGATACAAGAAAAAAAATGTTCCCTGTACTTAAGGCAATTATATTCCTTTAAGGGTCACCTTATTATAATGTAGTATCTCTAAAATATCTTTTAAAATGTTTCTCCTGAATGGTTCTACAATGACAATATGATGAAGCCTATTCATGCCTAAGAGGCGGCTTTCCATTGCCCTTTGGAAGAAATTCTACTTTAATTGTTTGGATATTATATTCTGTGCTTTCCAAATATATACTATTATGGTAAAAATACTGACATTTAAAAGATGGCTCAGAGCAGCTAGGTGGCACAGTGCACTGGCCCTGGAGTAAGGAAGACCTGATTTCAAATCTGGCCTCATACACTTAACACTTACTAGCTATGTGACCTTGGGCAAGTCACTTAACCCCAATTGCCCTGTGCTACCCCCTCCTCCAAAAAAGAAAAAAGCCTGAAGCTTGGGGCAGTAACACACACACACACACACACACACACACACACACACACACAAACTCAGTTGAGCAGAGCCCAAGAATAACATAATATTCAAAATCAAGAAATAGAGTGATAAAACAAGCAAATGACAAAAATGAACCTAATCATAAGAAGTAAAATGGTGACAGGGAAGATTAAGATACCAACTCAAAAGAACACAATGGCACAAAGACAGATAGAAGCAGTCTTTTTAAAAAATGCAAATTGAACAAAAGCCCAAAAAGAATTCCTAAAAAAGCCAAAAAATATTTTTTTAAAAATCAAATTAGATAGGGGCGGCTAGGTGGCACAGTGAATAGAGCACCGGCCCTGGAATCAGGAGTACCTGAGTTCAAATCCGGCCTCAGACACTTAATACAAAAAACTAGCCATGTGACCTTGGGCAAGTCACTTAACCCCAACTGCCCTCCAAAAAGCAAAAAAAAAAAAAATCAAATTAGAGTGGTAAAAGAAAAATGGAGAGAGAAATGAAAATGATGCCAAGAAATTATGAAAACTTTTGTAAAAGAGGCACACACAAAAAATACTGAAGAAAATAACACCCTAATAAACAGAATTGACTAAATGATAAAAGAGGTACAAAACTGCCAACAAAAATACCTCCTTAAAAATTAGAATTGGGCAAGTGGAAGTTAATAACTCCATGACACATTAAGAAACAAAATCAAATTAAAAGAATGAAAAAGTAGAAGAAAGTGTGAAATATCTAATTGGAGAAACAAGTGGTATGGAAAATAGACTGAAAAGAAAAAAATTAAGAATTATAGGACTACATGAAATCTATGATGGAAAAAAAAAAGATAGCCTAGACATCATATTTCAAGAATTAGAGAGGAAAACTGTAGCCATATCTTAGAACCAGAGGGTAAGTTGGAAATTGAAAGAAGCCACTGATCACTTCCTGAAAGAGAGCCCAAAATGAAAACCCAGGAATATTATAGCCACATTTCAGAGTCTCTGGTCAAGGAGAAAATATTGTAAACAGCCGGAAAGATAACAAACAAATATTGTGTAGCTACAGGCAGAATCACACAAGAGTTAGCAGCCACCATGTAAAAGAAATGTAAAGCTTGGAATATGATAGGCAAAGGAGCTAAATAATAATCTACTCAACAAAAGTGAATATAATATTTTAGGGGAAAAAAACCCAAGAATTTATTTAATGAAATAGAAGACTTTCCAGAATCCTTGATTAAAAGACCAGAACTGAATAGAAAATTTAACATTCAAACAAGACTCAAGAGACATATCAAAAAATAGACATGAAAGAGAAATCATAAGGGACTTAATAAGGTCAAACTACTCACAGTCTTATATGGGAAGATGACACATGTAACTTTGAACAACTTTCTCATTATTAGGACAGTTAGAAGGAGTCTTCATAGACAGAAGGCATGGGTGCGATCCAATTGTGTTGTGATGACCCCAGAAGAAATGAAGGGGTGAGGAAGAGAAATGCACTGGGAGAAGGGGAAAAGGAGAGGAAGAATGGGGGAGATTATCTGACACAAAAGAGAACAAAGGGAAGAGCTTTTACAGTGGAGGGGAAAATGGATGGGTATAGATATTTTTTTAATTACACTCTTTTCTGGAGGAATATATACATACTCATTTGGGTATAAAAATCTATTTTATCTAACAGGGATATTGCTCACAATCTTTCATGTTCCTTCATAAGATTTTACAAATGATTATGTTGTTAACCAGTGCTACGTATCATTAATAGCTCTCTCCACTTAGAAAGTAGATCATTTAGTCACTGGCCAAGACAGTTTCTAGGCTCCATTAGTAACCATATTGTGGTGATTATTTCAATGAGTTGATCTTCCTTAGGCAATAACAGTAGTTTGTGCATCTGTTAACTTAAAATGATAACAAATACTATTATTGCTAGAATTTCTATGGCACCTACTATGTGTCAGACACTGTGCTAAACTCTTTAAACACATTATCTCCTTCTTGCTCACAACAACCCTGGGAGGATATGCTATTTTAATCTCCATTTTACAACTGAGAAAATTGACTCTCCCAAAGCCACATAACTAGAAAGTATCTGAGGCTGGCTTTGAATTCAGGGCTTACTAACTCCAAAACCAGTACGTGATCCATTGTGCCAACTAGCTGCCTCTTTCACATTTTAAGTAGTTAATAGTTTGTTTATATAAGACAGTTTGGAGCTGTTTAAAGCATGCATCTTTTTATTTTTATTCTTTCCTCCAATTTGGCATTGATTTTATTTTTATAATAACTAGCTCATGGTCAAACTCTACACACACACACACACACACACACACACACTCACACACACACATACACACACACACACACACACACACACACACACACACACACACGAGATTTGGAAATGATGCCCTGTGAAGCCAAGCACCAGCAGATTCCCAAAAGAATGCTACTGTGAGCAACTTTTAAGATTCGGATTACACAGTAATAGTGAACACTCTGTTTATTCCATTACAGATCAAGGTTCAGTCCAATATTCACAATATAATATTCTCAATATTACATCTTATCACAGAAAGTCACAATATAGTGTTCATAACAGCTTAACATTGGAATGGCCACACAGTCACTAATAGAATCCTTAGAAAACCACACAAACTTTCCACCCCTTGGTTTCTAGCAAACCTCAGTTTCGTCCAAGGGGAGGCCTTTTCTTCATTTTGGCTCTGGGTGGTCTCTCTGATTCCCTGGATCCTCTTCCCTAGTCCCAGCTCCCTCCTGAATCTGCCAAAAAATCACGTAGATTCAGGAGCAGACAGCTGACAGGTTCTTGTCCAGTCCTCAAAGGAAAACAAAGTCTTATCCTGGTCATGCTTCTTCAGTCTTCCAGCAGTTCAGCTGGCTCTAGGATCCAGAAGAATATCGGCCTTCTGTTTGGCCTTCACCAGATTCTAGTCTCAGAAAAATTCCAATTCAGTTCTCAGTCAGCTTCCAGATGCTGGAAGAGAATCTCTCTGTCTCTGTCTCTGTCTCTGTCTCTGTCTCTCTCTCTCTCTCTCTGTCTCTCTCTCTCTCTCTCAGCTGGCTTAAATCTCCATGAATCTTCCTTCACAAGGAGCAAATTCCAATTCTGTCTCTCTGTTTCCAGAATTCTTCTTTATATATAGCACTGGCCTCCTGTCTCAGCCAATAGCCTTCTTTC
>CM053594.1:208974817-209008068 GCA_028646575.1 Pseudocheirus occidentalis
CATACACACCTTCAGTAAAATCCAATGGATTCCTATTATTAGAAGATCAAATGTAAGCTGTTCTCTTTGGCATTTTAAAATCCTTCTCTACTTGGTCCTTTTTTTTCTTTCTGTTCTTTTTACACTCTGATCCTCTTTATGTATTCAGATCCAGGTACAGTGATATGCTTCCTGATCCTAGAACCACAACTCCAGATGCCCTTCCATTTCTGTGGCTATCTCCCATGGTTAAAATGCTCTCCTTCATTTCTACCTCCCGGTATCCCTTTTTTCATGTTTTAGCTTAAAGCTTATCTTTTTAGGAGGCTTCTTTTAGTCTTGCCCATTGTTGGTGCCCTGTCTCTGAGGTTACCTCCCATTTATACTATATTTATTTTGCACATATGTAGCATTTTTTATGCTGACTCCTCCTTTAGAATGTGAGTTGCTTGAGGGCACAGGATCATCATCCTTCCTTTCATCCCCAGAGCTTTGCACATTGCCTGGTACATAGTAAATCTTGATGAATATTTATTGAATGACTGACTTGTGCTGACATTGAATGGCAGAAGAGTAATGTTTGTTTATAGCAGGAATATGTGTATTGTTATATTTTAAATGTTGTCCAGATACATTGGTGTGCAAACTAACTGGAAGAAAATTAAATAATCAAATTTATTGAAATAAAAGAAATCTCACACCCTTTCACATCTTTAGAAAAATTTTTTTACCATGCAACATGTCCTTCTTTTGCTAAATTCACACCATTTGTCATTAAATTTTCAAGATTTTGACATATATTCTTTCAATCATTATGAAGCCACATTTTTATTGTTGTGAATCTTAAACATACCTTTGGCAAAGAGTCCATTTTTCCAACTGAAGCCTTGAATACAGCTGATGGGTGTTCAATGGGATGTAAATTGAGCATGTTCTGAAGTCAATGAAGCATGTTTATCTTCATTTCCTAGATAAACTTTGCAACCTTTCATGACAATAGGCATGGCACAAGGTTATATCTTAGTACTACATCTTCAGATAGGAAGATTTGTAATTCAGGAGCAATGCTGCTTTTCGGTATATTGCAATACTTATCAGAGTTCATACTTACCTCAGTGGGGACAAGATTCCCAGCACCTTCCTCTGACCATGCACCTTCTATCTGCTGATGTTTTTATCCCCTGAAGAAAAACAGAAAAAAAAAAAAGCCTGGCCAAATTCCATCTGCTCCAAAATCACTTCCCTCTGCCCTGAGATATTTCCACTACCTGCTACAGCCACTTCATATAGCCACAGGTGAGAAGAGTATAGTAGACCAGACTTTTGGAGGTCCCCTGGCCCCATTAAGGAAATGCTCCCCTCTTCTATGAGGTCACTAGTCAGATATGCAGGAAGAGTATAATCTTGTTGGATGGATGCTTTCTGGTCTAATGAATAACTAAAGAAAATTCAGGGTAGTTAATTAGCAAGTCTTGTTTGGGTCTTCCTGTTTGTTTGTGCCTCTGGACATGGTCCTAGGATGAAATCTAAATGAATATTAGCCTTGGGCTGCAGTAGGGTGTGGTGGATTCCAAAGGAGGATCTTTGCATTGTGGTTAAGTAAGAATTTCTGCTATAGGAATATAAGCCTTGTAAGTTCCCTTGTATCTTCAACTCTGTATGAAATGGTTCTGTAATAAAGAGACTATTGCATACATCCCTGTCTCTCTCTTTTTTATTCAGCTGGTTACTAGGCCATAAAATTGTGGTGGATACAGTAAGTAGTGCCCCACATTGGGTGCCACTTACTGTAATCAGCACAGTTGAATGACTTTGAGTGACCTCATAGAAGAGGGGAGCATTTCCTCAAGGAGGCAAGGGGACCCGTGAAAGTCTGGTCTACTACAGAAGAGGAAGCTTGACTTCCATGTCCTGCTGTATGTGTCCCCTAAGGCAAGGCAGAAAGGGGCCAAGATGAGTGATTTTTATCTGTATCAGCACAAGGTGATTTTCATCTCCTGCTGCCAGCCTGATAACCCAACTGGGATGTGGAGACTCTCTAGTGCAAAGAGGAGCAGCTTTCTTTTTGACTCAGGCTTTCCATCTCCTACTGTATCCTTCCCTTGATAGAAAAGAAAGAAAAAAACTGGTAGGGAGTAGGACTCGTATCTGTTACTACAGAGTGTATTGACTGATCTCCAACATTTGGGAAAAAAAGAGGAATAGTGAACTTGAGTCTTCCAGCTGGCCTTCCAATTTGTGCTGTCTTATCTCCAACCTAGTCTCCAGCCTTTTGTGAGAGGAGGAATGGCATCTTCCACTCAATAATAAATATTTTCATACATGGTTATGCCCTTCACATCTCAATGATTGGAAATCCTATATGTCATTATCCAAACCCTCTTCCCCATTCCCCACCACTCCATTCCCTATTTCCATTCCCTCTACCCTTCCACCCCAATATTCTAACCAAATGTCTCCTACTCCTTCCACTGTGTCCGCTGGAATGCCTCTTTCATATGCAATATTTCTCTTTATTCTAAATCTTTTCCTTTCATTTCTTTCATCTTTTTCATCTGACTCTTATCTAATGACATACCTTTCCTGGATACCTTTTCCAGGACTGGCTATAACTTCACTCATTCTTCTCAACTCACTGATCAAAGAAAGGGAATTAGAATACTCATTCCTTCCTATTGCCACTTTCAGGTTCTCCCTCTGCCTCGATCACTCAATAACCTCTCATCCTTAGAAGTTCATGTAATCTACCACTGAATCAAAATCCTTATAGATATTTCTATAGACCTCTATGTCATTTCCCTTCCTTCCTCAATGAAGTCAGTGTGTGGTTTATAATTTTTTTTCTTCTTCCCAACTCCTACCCTCATACAAAACAACTTAAATATACATACATACATACATACATACCTATCTACCCACCAACCTATCCATCTATCTAGACTGGAACATTGCAGGAAAATGCTGATCATACACATACACACACATATATACATGAAATCATATCTGTCATAATCATATATGCATATGATGTATATACACATATCATATATACACATGTGTTTAATTGTCGTCTCTATGTAGATTAATCTATCTCTTTATATATTGTTAATCTCTCTCTTGAGCTCTAGTTCTGTATCATCAAATATCTAGTTATTTGGTTGGTTGGTTGGTTGTTACTCTTCTTTCTCGAAGAGGACAAAATGGCATCACTATGCTAGACTTAAGTTACAATGTGTCTGACTGTGGTTGATCAAAGAATACAAGTTCAAAATACCCTACCACAGATCAGGCATGAATGGTCCATGTGAACATTTGGGGTAAATTCCCTAAATTTGTGTATTCCATGTTTCTTTTGAGCTACTTAAATTCTGCTTTGCTCATAGAGCATAGCTTCTTCCCCGATGAGGGCATGCAATGTTGGGTGGTCCCGTGCCAGAGTATCTCTTGTCACACATTTAATTCCAAAGTTCTCCAGAGATACCTTGAGAATGTCCTTGCATCACTTCTTCTGACTCAATTGAACACATAATCTCTAACTCAAAGTTCAGTGTAACTATCAACGTCTCTAGGAAACCTATCCTGATTCTTCCCTGTGACCAGCAATTAGTGCCCTCCTCCTAGAAATTGCATTTTATATTTTCATTTAATGTTATATGCATGTTTTGTTTTTTCCACATTAGAATATAACTTCATTCAGGGAAGATACAGTTTCATTTTCATCTGTGTATTCACAATGCCTAAAATAGAGTGTGAAATGTAGTACGCATTTAGTAGATACTCATTGCATTGAATAGATTTCAAGTTCTACGAGGTGACTTGTCTGAACTGAATTTGTTATCCTCTCCCTACCTCCACTATCACTAAATATGGTGCTCTATACACAGTAGGTGCTCAAGAAATGTTTGTAGAATTGAATGTATATTATTTCATATTTTGTTCACTTTTGCAAAAACTAAACGATTGTAGCTTTTAAGACTGAGAATCTGACATTACTAGGACTATTGTGTTTTGATTGCAACTGTCAGGAAAACAGCTTCATGATAAGTTGTTTCTTTAAGACAGCAGATTGGGTGGCATTGATGCCCTATATCCTATCAAAAGAATGCTACAGACCAACACTTTTTGCCATTAAACAATTTATCTTCTCAGGGACCATTGTGTGTGTTGCACTTTTTTCCATCTACTCTATGGTTTGGGCCCCCATTTTTTGTCTTCTTTTTCACCATTCATTCATCATACTTGGTTTGATCAAATTCTCTCAAGATCTTTGCTAACACTTAATTTCTGTTTCTGCTGGTTCATTTGGATTTGATGTTTCTGGCTTCCTTCCTACTCTGCTTGATCTATCATTGATGAATTTGGCATGAACTAATGTCCCACCAGAATTCTCAGTCAGCCACAGCCTCTACTGTAGCTATTGACTGATAAAACCTTACCTCATGCCAATTTACATTGGACTTCTGACAGTAACTAAGTGATGCTATCTGCACAGCAACTATTAATATGAATTATTTGTAATTATCTACCTTATTTTATCAATGTGGACACTCAAGTGGGTTTTTATAATTAATATAATCATTAATGATCTGTTTTGGTGGTACCTTATAGTTATAGAGCATTTCGTATAATTATTTCATTTGACTTTCACAGCATCTGTTGGGAAGTATAAGTAGTTTTCACGATTTGCAGAAGAGGAAATATTTAGAAAATTAAAGTGACTTTTCCAAAGTCAGTAGTGAACAAGTAGCAAAGCAAGCATTCAAATTGTAGTATTTTGACTCCAAGTACAGTACTCTATCCACTGTACCATTTAGCTTTCCAAAGGAAATTAAACATATCATTTACAAGTAGCTTTTTGGTGTGTTGCATAAGCAGGGACTAAAAATATAATTTAAAAAACACAACTTTTTGTGTATGGATATTGGCTGGATATTGGATATTAGGGAAAGAAAGAAATATCTTAAAAATAAATTCCAGAATTTTCAGAATAAAATCATTTTACCACCTTTAATATATATGTTCTAATGATATTATAGTGATAGTACAGAAGATCAGAGTGAGTGTCATTACAGTGCCAATGTTCAAAGAGATAGTCATTGATTAGTCAGGCAATAGGTCAAGTGCTTTATGATTATTATATCATTAGATCCTCACAAGAACCCTGGGAGGTAGATGCTGTAGTTATTCCCATTTTACAAAGGAGGAAGCTGAGGTAAACAGAGGGTGAGTGATTTGCCCAAGTAAGTGCCTGAAATCAGACTTGAACTCACATCTTCTTGACTCCCAGCCCATCTCTCTATGTACTATGCCACTAACTTTCCCTCCTCACATAGTAAGCAAGCTCTTATTGATAGTCAGGGTATGTAACGTTCCTTAGAGGCAAGCCTAGGTTAGGTTTCAGTCCAAACTTTATGCATTTAAAATAACCTGAAATTTAAAGTGGAGGAAATCTATTTTCATTCTTTTCATCCTTCTGTACATCTAATCTATGGCTCCCCACAATTCTCCAGCATGTTGCCTGATCTAGCTGCAAGTAAGGCAAATGATGAGTCTGCAATCACTTCCAGTAAGAAGCCCTTCTCTAACATAATCAAGCTCCCTACTAGGAAATGGTGCCTGCTCATCAGCCCCAAATTGCCCTTGCTTCTTTTCATTTTCATTCAATTGCTCCTCATTACGCCCAGTTGGGCCACTCTTGGGACGCTGACCTGCAAGCTCAAATATAGAGGAGAAGCACTGAAAAGGCCTGAAATAAATGAAAGCAGCTTCAAACACAACATTGTGGTACAGTAAACTATCATCTTGCCCATTCACCCCCTAGTCATCTATTTTATATTTGTTTCCAAAGGGTTCTGAAAAATCTTTTAGGTATTTCATAAATGACATATTGGAAGCACGCTAGGTTGTGGCCATGACTGGGTTTGCCTTTCCTTGTTGATTGTCATTTAGCCTGAATTTTTGCAGAAATGTGATGATAATGATGATGGCTCTGACTGTGACTGACACACATCGCCAATTTAAAGATGGAGAAGCAGCATAGCAA
Source organism: Pseudocheirus occidentalis (assembly GCA_028646575.1). Taxonomy (NCBI): domain Eukaryota; kingdom Metazoa; phylum Chordata; class Mammalia; order Diprotodontia; family Pseudocheiridae; genus Pseudocheirus; species Pseudocheirus occidentalis. The sequence goes on from CM053594.1 coordinate 208,980,840, forward strand.
AATAGAGAGCTGGTTTTCTAGCCAACAAGCACTCAATTTAAATCCTGCCTCTGACACAGAGGGACTAGATTACCTGGGCAAGTCACTTGACCTTGTAATTCTCCAAGCTGATCATAAAATGTAAGTTGCAAAACAGGCACCAACCTGGATTGGTAGAGAGACTCTACATTGGGAGTTCCTTGTACTCTTAAAATCACAGGTTCAGTCTAAAATTTATGAAGCGCTTTACAAAGAGAACTAGTATAGGCACTATTATCATTTTATAGATGAGAAAAATGGGACTCAGAAAAATCAGATGTCTTGTCTGTGGTTCCATAAGCTGGTCATTATCAGAACCGAAAATGGATCCCAAACTTTCCTGACTCGGTATTCCATCAACTAAAATATACCCTTTCTTAATTAATAATGGCATTTGAGTTGCTGTCCCAAAAGGGGATTTGTTCTGTCAAGAGGTATAAAAAATAAACCATATATATGGAACCAAAGCTATCATGAAAAGAAGTATTGTACAATGTCTGGAAGTGGGCTAGGAATCAGCTTAAATGACTTGCCCAAGGTTACACAGCTACAAAGTGTCTCAGGCCAGATTTGAACTCAGGTCTGTCCTGACTCTAGGCCCAGTGCTCTATCCACTAAACCACCTAGCAGGCCTGTATCAACCCTATCCAAGTTGATTTTTTATTAGTTCCTAAGATTATTTCCACTGAATTCCTAACCTAGTAAAGGTGACTAAGAATTTCAAAGGCTGGGTCAGAAGTACACAAGCTCTGGCAGGTCCTACCAAGCTGGGAAGGCTAGGAGAGTTGATCTGTCTTACAAAGACCAAGCTGAGTGCAGAGAGACTTATCACAAGATGGTCAGATACCAAGTAATGCAAGTAATGCTTTGTTTTTTATCCATAGTCCATAGTGACCTCCTACGTTGGCACCAAAAGTCTAGAAAATTTTTCAAGTTGCTGGGTAAAATTATTCTTCTAATTTAGACTCCATCATACTCTTGTTAGATAATATATAGATCTTTTTTCTGGGGTCCCAGATAGATAATAACGCCCTCAAAACCCCCTTTTTCCTGATCTCAGGTAGTAATTCTTTTGAAAAAGCAATTTTTTTTTCCTTTCGGTATCTCATTCCTATAATCCAAGGGCAGCTACTTTTCTGGGGTCACATAGCTAATATCTGAGCTTAGATTTCAATTCAGGTCTTCCAGACTCCAGACCCAACACCTTATCCACTGTACCACATAGCCAGGTATAACAATGAATACCAGGCTTCATAAGTCTAAGTCACAATAACTCTAGAACACAGGTATTTACCATTTAGTGCCATGGTCTCCTTTAGGCATCTGGTAAGTCTATGATCCCCTTTTCAGAAAAGTCTTTCTAAATACATGAAAAGAAATACTACAAAAACAACAAATTCCAGTTATCTTTTCCATATCGTGACTTCCCCATTAGCAGCTTCAGTATATCATGGGTTGCAGAAGAAATTAAATAGAAATTTTGGAGAGTTTTTTGGAAGCCACAAATGACCTGTGAAGGTCAGAAGGTGACACAGGGCCTCTGACCAAATACTTGTAGCACCAATGCAATATTTACAGTGTCCATGATCACGATAAAGACTGTGACTATAAGTATCGCATGACTTTTGATCACAAAATATACCAAACTCTCCAGATAGAGGATGGAACTAAGACACCAGAAAACCCAATCCCAAAACCAGGAAGCTGATTAGAATATTGGAATACCAAAAATATTCAGAAGCCATAATAACACTGGGAGCCACAGCATCCTTCAGCCTTCCCCAAATCAATAGAAGATCAATATCTACTCACAAGCCTATCTGACTCCTTGCTTGAGCATCTTCTGTCCCCAGCCATCTTTTTAGCTCTGACTCCCAGCTTCCTGTGGGCTGTTTCCCTTCAGCAAACTCCTCCCACCACAGGCTCCATGTGACCACATTCAGCCTATCAGGAGGAAGAGTTTATCTTCACAGCAGGGAAGCTTCCTGTGGGCTCTGCTTCCCTTCTACAAATTCCCTCCATCACAGGCTCCATGTGACCACATTCAGCCTATTAGGGGCAGAGTTTACTTTCAAAGCAGGGGAGGTTTTCAAACTCCCCCCAGGTCTATTAAGGGGCCAGAAAGATCTTCAAATTCCCATTCTCATGACAATATTTCACATAAAGTTTATAATAATAAAGTACTGTAGACATCCCATAAAAGAAAAATGAAATTCAGATTTCTTTCCTGGTATAAAGGGAGGGCCAAAAAATTTTACGTGAACTTTCTGGATTTTGAGGGTGTTGTGTCCCTAATGCCTGTGATGTAGCAGGGACAGCTGTACGTTCTGTTCTAGGAGGAAGGTTAACTCTGAGGTGAATAGGGAATGGCAATCTCCATCTAAATCTCCCTCTTAGAAATTTTGACCAGTCACAGAGACCTCAGGGTTTTAATGGGGAAAAAAGGCTTTTACTAAAACAATAATCATATTATATTTGCTTCACTTTTGGAATATCTTCAAACAAATTTCAAACATAGAAGAATTTACCCAAAAGATCATTTCAGTGACTGCCTCATCTAGATATAGCGGGAACTACAAGAGTAGCAATGACGGTTGGCTTCCCCAGGCCCCAAAACTCTTGTGTACCAGGCATTCTAAACGGAACCATTAGGCCTGTCCCCAAGGCCCTGAAGACAGCCATTTTGCTCCCAGTGACCCCAGTTGACCATCATTCCTCTCTACATGTTAAGACTGGAGCTAGTTCCTTAGAAACAAGTCTACAGAAATAGCTTAAAACAGGTGTACTTCAACAACCTTTCTAGTAAATGGGCCCTACGTAGTTATCTATGCTGGTCCTCAGAGAGTAGGAAAACATGATGGCTAATGATAGTATTTAATAGTCTTTTCAATCTGGTAGGATCTTACAGTCTTTGCTCTTCGGTGGCATACCTTTTAGAACCTAGGGTTACCACAATGTCATGCTAAGGCATCACAGTGGGACTTAAGGGGAATAATTATTTTGTTTTAGAAAGTCAGTACTGGGTCCAGTCTTATTAATGAATAGGAAATTATTATCTTGTAAAATGTAAATTACAAATACTCTTTATAGATCTGGAAGAAGTGTCCTATTTCTTATAATTCACAGATTTTTAAACAAGAAAAGACCTTAGAAATCATCCAATCTAAATCTCTCATTTTACACAAAAAAGCAAGTCCTGGGGTGGCTAGGTGGCACAGTGAATAGAGCACCGGCTCTGGAGTCAGGAGGACCTGAGTTCAAATCCGGCCTCAGACACTTAACACAAAAACTAGCTGTGTGACCTTGGGCAAGTCACTTAACCCCAACTGCCCTCCCAAAAAAAAAAGCAAGTCCTATAGAGGATAAATGACTTATCCAAGGTCACACAGCTACTAGGCAGAATCAATCCTACCACTCAGGTGTCCTGAAATAAATTATAGCTCTTTTCCACCAGACCATGAATTGAATAATAAAAATTGAGTAAATAATTTTTTATATTGCATCCTACTTCTTTAATCACAAATACAATCTCTAATATTTTTCTCCCTTTTCTTACCAACAAAAAAAATCATGTTCTTCCTTCCCAAACAGTAGGATTTTTCTACTTAAAATATAAAATTAACATTTCAGTTTTCCTAGATGATGAATTTGGAAAAAACATACTAATTGGGAGAAAATTCAATTTTTCAAATTAGATCTGTGTATACAATATATAGCCATATATGAATTATGAATGTACAATGTTGTAAATAGCATACACTAAAAACAAGTTGTTTCAGAAGCAACATAATTACATTGTTTCCAAAGCTTAATTAGCATAAAAGGCATAACAGTGTAATCAAATAATTATTGATTAACACACAGGATCCAGATGTGTTGGATGGGAATGGCAATTATCTGAGAAAACTACAGGTGTTTAAAATTCATGGCCTATAAAAGCAATGCAGTCCCACATAAGAATCATTCAGGAAAGCTCAGTGTTTGCAGGTAAAGCCCAATATGTTCAATGGAGTTCTAATATATCAAAACTGCAGATGTCTGTGTTTTCCTCTCTTCAAGAGGGGTTTTGTAGAAAATTCTTATTCTGGGTATCACCAATATGTGATGTTACCAACAAATCCACAAGCCCTTTGATTAGATCAGCTAGAGGACCCCAGTTTTAACAGTGACATCCCTAAGACATTCCCTGATGCAATCTTAAAAAAATGCTTGAGACAGTATAATGAAGACAGACAACTAGTGAATGAATGGTCAGCTACAAATGAACACAGATGAGAGAGAGGGAGAATGAAATGGAGTAGAAAAGCAAAGGTTATTAGCAAATTGCAGACCTTAACAGGCTTCCCACCACCACCCTAGGGTAGACCTGCAGCAAAAGTAGGCTTCATTAACAACAGCATACCCCATTTGTATCTAATGGGGATTAATGACTCCTTTAGATTAGACATTAGTGAACCAGAGATGCTTAGCTTTGTTCCCGCCACCTTAGTTGTATGACCAATATAGACTTAATTCACCGTAGGTAATTATGAGAAATGATCATTTTTTAAATTTATCTACCCTGGGATAGCACAGTCTGACTTATTTTTAAATACACTTCAGGGATAGAGCTGATCTCTTACCAAACTTCTTTCTTTCCAGAGAATGTTGGAGGTTTTTAGTCAGAACCATAATACAGCTGATTATAACCAGTGTTGCCCACAACATGCTAGAAGTGCCTTAGAGAAGTGGTCTCAAAAACTGGTGTGGCCACACCATGGGAGTAGTATATGACTATTAGATGTAGATGGGGGTGTCAATCTACAATATTATCAAACACATATTGTGTCAGACATTATATAGAAAGAAAATATTACAATTTGCATGCATATGTATTGATTGTATTTGCTTGTATCACAAAAAAGAAATGAACCATTATTAATATTTAGTATAGTGATGAATGATGGATGTGCCAAATGAAAACAAATGATATACAAATGACACTTTCATACCTGGCTATCTGGAATTGTGGATTTGATAGATCTATCCATGTGTAAACATACATAGTTATACACATTTAAATAAGCTCATCTTCATGAAATGGATACATGACTTTAAAAGATTCCTTCTAAAGAAGAGATTTTCATATAATTCTAACAAGAGCACAAATGAGCAGAAATGTAATGACGGTCCTGCTACTTTGAGTATAGGAGCCCTTTCCATTACCAACGTGGAGCTAAAAAGCAGTTTTGACAAGACATTGGATGGTGAGTGACCATGAAAATCTTTTTGCACTGTTCAGGATTTTACCATTTATATTATGGCAAAATGCTTGTTGAACTTAATAATGAGTTGTACTTTTTTTTTAAATAAAAAGGCAAATATTCCTAATTTGCTGATCTTTTCAGAGAAGACTAGTGGCTATTAGCAGTATATGCTACCTAGAACATAGTTTCAGAAAAACACATACATATAGACACATGCATGCCTTTTCTATCCCTTCAAGACAAACATAATATTTTAACAGTGAGATAGGAACTTTTTTTTTGTCTTTTTGGAGGGGGGAAGACAGGTAAATTGGGATTAAGTGACCTGCCCAAGGTCACACAGCTAGAAGTGTCTGAGGCTAGATTTGAACTCAGGTCTTCCTGACTCCAGGAGTGCTCTATTCACTGTGCCACCTAGCTGCTCCTAAGGAGCTGTTTTTCTAAAGAAACTTCAGCTATTAAAAAAAAGTCTTTAAATGGGTTTTTTAGAATACATGATTTTGTTGCTGGAAATGATGTTACCTATAAAAACTTTCAAATATACATACTTTTTTTTTAAATGTTGAGGTAGAATTTCCTAAACTGGCTTGTGAGCAATGAGTTTCAGGAGGTTTTTGAGCCCATTTGTTAAAAATATGAAACTATAGCATCTTCTGATTAATTTGCAAGAAAAATTGAATGAACAAGAGATATCAAGGAAGAATGGAATTTACTAGCAAAATTTCAACCAAAAAAACCCTATGCATAATTGGGGGATGGGACTGAAAGTGAACATTCTGACTTAGTAAACAAAGCCAATGATGCCCTTCTTCCATTTGGATTTGCACTTTTTGTGCACTACCATTTTCAGCTATAAAAGATAACCATTAACGTCACGTATCAAAACAAACTTAATTTTGAAACATTTTCAAGCTATTGTAATCAAAAGTGCTAAACCAAAACTTTCAAAAGTAATGAAGCATATTTACCCAAATTATTCTAACAAATATTATTTGCAATAATATTTACTGACAGCAAAAAGGGAATTTTTATTACTTCTGAATGAAATAAAAATCTTGAATAATTCACATATATCTCAGTTTCAAAATTCATATTGTAGTGATATTTTACAATACACATAATATATTAACAGTGAATCTAGGCTAGTACCTCATTTAAGCAAAATATAGATGTATGTATATGTATGTGCCTATGTCTATGTCTATTTGTGCATACACATACACATGTGTGTATATATTTATGCATGTGTATGTATTTGTGTATGCACATACACACATGCTGTAATTCACTCAATCTCTCAGTGCCCTAGGGAATTCTATAAAAGTACAAGTTTCAGAGCAGATGCCAATCTGCATTAGTAGAGGGAGATTTTTTTCACTGGGAGTCCCCTAGACGAATGAAATCACTGATCCAGATCCCGCTTCCTCTCTTACTCTCCTCCCCCACCCAAAGAAATGAAGAGAGCAATACTTTTAAGAAGGCTGTTGTGATAATCAAGGTGATAGTAATGAGAATGTGAACCCTGGTGGCGGCTGTGGAAATAAAAAAGGAAGAGGTAGGGGGAGGAATATTGAAGATCTTACTGCTGCCTCTGATGCATTTATTTCCAAGGCACCGAAGACACTTTCAAGCCTAACCTCTAATTTTGCCCTCTGTTTGAAGCCTCAATCCCCCTCTCTGTTAGCAGCCTTTTACCTGCTACTGTTGGGGATGGGAATGGGGGTGGTGAAGGTGTGTGAACCTTGATCATGAACTTTCACTAATCACTTCAAAATATCCAAGAAGAAGCCTCTACATCAGAAAAAGGGGGCATTGTCTACCTGATCTTTACCTGGCTTATGTTGTTTATCTTTCCTGATTTCTCCCTTTGGGGTATTAGGAGAAACCCTTAGACTCTGAAACCATAATCATTTCTACAACTAACAACCTCTCAGAGAGTAGTCATAGTAGGATCTTGAGGTAATAACTGTTAAAATGGGGGTGGGGGAGAAGGTAGTTGTTGCCTGGCTCATAAGTCAGTCTCCCCAAGCTGAATCTGAGTAAATCATGAGGACCAGTAAAGGGAAGGGACAAGAATAGACCACTAGCCCTGTGACCTAAACTACTTGGTGCCTGGCTAGCCATGGCGCCAGACTATAATTCTATGCATTCATGTCCAATCATTTTCTTTTACCTGAGACTAAACTCCCACAGAGTTTGTTGGCCTATTCATTATTATAACTCAAGACTTCCTCGATGTATTTATTTGAGCCACTGAGGATAACAATGGTACTGTCTTTTAATGTATTTCTCTACATCATATGTGAGATTGGCTTGACAGGTTTTTTCAAATGCCTCACTGAAATCTAGTTAAACAGTGTTTACATCATTTTCTTGATCTAGTCTGTAAGTCATGCAAACATATCAAAAAAGAAAATGGGTCTCATTTAAAATACATATTTTTAGTGAATCTAGATTAGTGCTTCAAAAGAAATATCATTATCATCATTATCATCATCATCTTTATAATTTCAAATTTGTAAATAAGCTAATGGTACTCTGATCTCACCAGTCAAGATGTTCCCTCTAAAAATGATGACCCATGTCAACCCATCCTGGCTGTCTCTTAGTGATGCCCACTCATAAATTTTGCCTCAGGGAGTCCAACCAACGTGCTAGAGTTCCTCCTTGATTTCTCCTTACATTGTGAGGCTGAAAGTGGCATGCTATAGCTGTCATTCTTCAACCTTGCCATCTAACCCATCTTATTCAGGAATCAACTCTATCTGCTATGTTCAAGGCAATGCATTTCATGCCTAGGATGCAAAGGTAATAAGTGACCAAGTCCCTCCACTTCTGAAATTTATATTGTAATTTATAGTTATGGAACTACTTTGTGTTACCTAACAACTCTTTAGTTATTTAAATATAATTATATATGACAAGTATACATATGTAAACATATTATCATATATACACACACATATCTCTCTCCATTAGAGTGTAAACTACTTATGAGTAGGAAGTGTTCCATTCATTGCATTTTTATCTCCAATGTCCAACCCAGTGCCTGGAAAAGTAGGTACTTACTAAATCCTTCTTGATTTGTTGATTGAGACAACATGTACCCAAACAATTATGATAAAAGAAAAACAAGATGGAGCATAGAAGAGATCCTGACCAAATGCTTTCCAAAAACTTGATATCATCTTAAACTTGTAGAACTGGGAAAGATGTCATGGGAAAAGTAACAACTAAAGTGAGCCTTAACGAAAGAGGATTTTAGTGACATTTATTTTGCTATGTGTTCTATAAATGCCATATTTTTCTCTCCAACCTGGTGCTTAATTTTTATTTCATGGAATTTATATTTTCATCATGGATGTTCTGGTGCCTACTGTGAGCAAAATACTTGAGAAAAGAGCAGTGGTCATCTAATCTGCCAAATGAGTGTTCAGGAATTAATCATCTCTGAATTGAGTTTGAAAAGGCAACTAGAAAACTCAAAGATTTTAGGAAGTTTTAACTGTCCTGATTCTGTTAAAAGAGACATAAACCCAAAGGTAACTGTCTGAGATTGAACATAATCTAGTTCTTTAGCTGAAGGAGACCTCCTTCTCCAAGGTCACATTTATAGCAGAATGCCATTTTCACTTTTGAATGGGATAGATTCTGATAAAAGAAAATGAAAAGACAAAGAAAGTGGGGAACATTGTAGAAAATGGATTTTAATGACCTTTTGAGCAGCAAATAAGGAGAAGCATAAAATGGGATTTTATTATCTGCAATAGGACGACCATTTCTGGCAAGAGAGTGGATTAGCTACAGTTAAATTAAACCCCAAAGTGAAGGTGGTGCTAAAAACAAAGTGCATAAAAGCAGATTGGGTCTTTGATTTACGAGAAATTGCAAATTGGCATGCTATGCAGATGTGAATATCCATTCTTCTAATGTACTCTACATACCACAGTCATAGATTCTTAGAATTTTAGAGGTGCAAAGAAAATGAGGTAATCTTAGTCCAATTCTGTCTCATTTTACAGGTGGGGAAATCAAGTCTGAACCCTAAATAATTTCACTATATGAAGGAGGTAATTAGTAGTAGAAAATGAAGTACACCCCAGACCTTCTTATGCCCATTCTAGTGCATTTTGAAGCCTCCAACAAGCTGCCTGGAAGTTTAGTCATATTTTCCATGTTTAGAAGTTATACTGACATGCTAATACATATTATAAATTTTCAGAAACACGGGATGTTTTTTAAAAAAAGCATTTTATATAAATTTTGATATTTGTCACATTAAAAACAAGCCACCAAGTTTCAGATTCAAAATAACGGGGTAAAAAAAATGGAAAGAAGAATTTAATGAAGAAAAATCTGCAGCCTTTGGGTGAAACTGTTTCTAGGACAGATAGTTGATTTATAGCTGTTATTTTTTTCCTTTAAAATCCTTCATTCTTTCATTTCTGTGCGTGCATAGATGAATGCATGCACATATGTATGTACATACATATATGACAGGTATATATAATACATTCTAGAGGTACTGTGATAGAGTAAATGAAAAGAGCTAGAAAACCTCCTAAAAGTCAATAAGAAATGACATTATATCCTATGGCCCATCACCATCCCCACCCACACCAAAGTCTTCTCTCTAAAATAAACATTCCCCATTTGCTTCAATAGATTCTCATATGTCATAAACTTGAGACCCTTCACCATCCTAGGTGTTCTTCAGGTTTTCAATGTCTTCTCTAAATTGGACAGCCCAATAATGAACACAACAGTTTAGTTGTGGCCTGACCAGAGCACATAACAGCTCTGTGAGGGTGGACAAGTTATTTAACCTCTCCATATCCCCAAACAACTCTCTTATACTCTTCTGTAATTACAAACCAATCACCTGTTTGTTTTTCAGTACAGAGTATTTCCACATCAGTAGAGTTCCACACCACTATAAATATCCTGTCTTCTGTCTCTTTCTATGTATGTCTCTGAGTCTTTGCCTCTGTCTCTCTATCCCTTTGTCTTTGTCTCTGTCTCTATTTTTATCTCTGTCTCTCTGACTTTCCATTATCTGTCTGTTTCTCTCCCCATCCCTTCCTCTGTCTCTCTGTCTCTCTCTGTCTCTCTCTCTCTGTCTCTCTCTGTCTCTCTCTCTCTGTCTCTCTCTCTCTCTCTCTCTCTCTCACACACACACACACACACACACACACACACACACACACACACACACACACACACATTGTAAATTACAGTCAAAACCCAAAAAATCTGGCTCCTACTTTAACTTCGTCTCAACCTACAAAACCTTCCATTGTCCCAACTTTATGGTTAGGAGAATTTTTTTTTTACTTCCCACTCCTGGATATGAATGAGCACCAATTCACTTGTTTCAGTTAGTTTACTCTCCTGGTGGGCTGAACATTAACAAGGTGTCCAGTTGCTGAAGGCAACTGCATACTACTGGACCAGGAAGCAGGGAAAGGGGTCCCTCAGCCACTGGGCTCTTGCCAGACTGGGCCAGGCAAAACACTCAGCCACTGGGCCCTACAAAGTTTAGTGTTTCTGGCCAATTGACTACATTCACTGTGTTCCCTCTTCAGTGACCTTCTGCAGTCTCCACTGTCTCTAGCCTTGGAAAAACTGGATCTTCATATGTTCCCTTACCAGGAGTTGCTACAGTTCTCTGTGTTTTCAGGTGGAATGTTACCATGATTTTCAGCAAGAGCAGTGAACTTTACTCTAGGCTAATTTCCAGAGGTCTTTCTTCTTTGATTCCCTGAGGGCCTCCACTCTCAAGTCTGTTGCATTCAGGGAGGAGGTAGAGGAGATCTTTCAAGAAGAGATCCCACCCTTCTTGATAGTGACCAATCTGGTTCTATTTCCCTAATTCCTGATGTGGTCATGTGCATTTGAGTGGCTGGGAACAAAGACAACCAGGCAATCTGAGTCCAAATTCATTGTCTTCACTAACTTCAATTGAGCCAATTAGCCTCAATCCCCTTCCAAGGTATGAAATGCTTCCTGTATATCTTAAAGAGCTTCTATGCATTTCAAAGTCTCTGCTTTGCCCTTTATGACCTTTAGTGAGGTCTAAACAGGACACAGGTGATACAGTGGATAGAGTACCAGCCTGGAGTCAGGAAAACCTGAGTTCAAATCCAGCCTCTGGCATTTACTATATCCATGACCCTGGGCAAGTCACTTAACTCTATTTGCTTCAGTTTTCTCATCTAAAAAATGAGCTGGAAGAAGACATAACAAACCACTAGGATTGAACAACATCAGCAAACAGGGCACACCCTCACCTATGTAAACTTTAAAAAGAAACAGGATGACACAGCACATAGAAACCTATCTTAGAAAAACTTGTGTTTAAAACCTTTACATACATTGGTGGTATCCCAGTAATCCCAGGAAATTCTTGGAGATTAAAATTTGCAGGAAAACTGGCATTCTACCTTTACTGGAAACTCACTATACCATGAAGTTCAGGAATGGAAAAAAAATAACAAAATATACAGTGATTCAAATTTTGATGTTGTTCAATCATTTCAGTTATATTTGACTCTTTGCGACCCCATTTGGAGTTTTCTTGGCAAAGACACTGGAGTTCATTTTATGGGTGAGGAAATTGAATCAAACAGGGTTAAGTGATTTGCCCAGGGTCACACAACTAATAAAGTATCTGAGGCAATATTTGAACTCAGGTCTCCTTGACTTTAATCCCAGCACTCTATTGCACCAAGAATCATAAGATCTTAAAATTCATTAGAGCTCTAAGGGAGTTCATTTCATCTCTTCACCCAATAACTTGTTCTTCAGTTGACAGTTTTGTAAGTCATGAAACCTTTAAATTCTGACATCATGTACCATTTCCAAGGTGAAACTTGGGCTCCTGCAAGTGATTAATTTTTCAGGCTACACATACCCATCCATAGCTTAGTGTATAGTAGGCTGTTTAGCAATGGCCACTAATGTAGCAGCTAAGACAGAAAAAAACATGGATGCATGCACTTACATGTTCTTCTAAAGAAAAATAATAGATCTATGTATTATATTTTCTTTCTTTTGCCCCATGTAAGAAATTAAATTGCTATGGCTGCTCTTATGATTTAAGAGAGGGTGAGAATATTTGGATCCATGTATATTCATATGGTTTCTATTGAGAGGATGGACTCACATCTATTCTTGTTATATCATTTCACAGAGGAGATATACAAAGAGATACAGCTTCCATTTACTTTGCTGCAACTGATGTCATTTTCATATTTTATTTCAGCCATTTCCAAGAGAGCTGGAGTTTATAAATAGGTTCTATTGCCATCTCTCATATTTCTGAATTAAGGGAGAATCACGGTGAAGAGTTTTTATGAACCTAACAGATCTGTATCATTAGTTCATAAATTCACCTGTTTTATACTGATAATATAAATTTGAATTAAAGCTATATTGAAAGACTTTTCTTTCTGAAGCAGAAAAAGGTACCATGAGAGAACACTTACAAAACAGAAATTGCTGATGAATTTTAATAGATCATATTGGTTCATTCTGAAACTAATGAAGTCTACAAATATGGAGAATGATGCCTTCTCTGTAGTGATCAGGAATGGCTGGTAGGAATTAAATTTGATTGCCGAGAAAGAGGCTGCTTGGAATGAAACTAAATGAAGTTTGTTTGGAGTAAATCACTGTAAGTTAAGCTGAATTTAGGAGATAATGGGATCGTGTTTTTAAAATGTGTTCTTTTCAAAATATACCTATGAGGCATCCATGGGGGAAATCAACAGAAAAAAAAATGTTTAAGCAACATCTTTTAAAGCATATCTAATTATATTTACAAATTTCTTTGTTTGGCATTTAAGACTTCCAAACTTGGCTCCAACCTACCTTTACAGTCTTATATTACTCCCTTTCACATATTCAATGGTCCAACCAGAGTGGCTTTCCTGCTCTTCCTTATACATAACTCTGTCTCTCTTCTCTGAGCCTGAGTATGGGCTGTTCCTCCTACATGGAATACACCCTATTCTCACCTCCACTTCTAAGAATCCCTAGGGTCCTTCAAAGCTCGGCTTAAATGTCATCTCTTATACAAGACCTTTCCTAAACCCCTAGCTTCAAATGCTTTCCCCTCACTAAAAAAATCTCTTATTTCTGAATTTATCTTGCATATTATTTGCATATGCTTATATATTCATGGCAGCTAGGTGGCGCAGTGGATAGAGGATCAGGCCTGGACTCAGGAAGACTCATCTTCCTGAATTCAAATCTGGACACAGACACTTGGTAGCTATGTGACTGTGGGTGCAACATTTAACCCTCAGTTAAGCCTCAGTTTCCTCATCTGTAAAATGAACTGGAAAAAGAAATGGCAAACCATTCCAGCCAGGAAAACCCCAAATGGCATCACAAAAAGTTGGACACAACTGAAAAGTGACTGAATAACTGAAATATATCCCTGTGTTTTAGTTCCCAGATACTTGAGGGCAGGAGCTTTTTTTTTTTTTTTTTTTTGGTATTCCCAGTGCCTTGCAAAGTGCCTAGAGCCTAATAGGTATGTAATCAATACTGGTTGATTGCTTTGCATTTGCATTTCCCGATTTTACATTTATATTTACTGAGCAGAGAGTAAAGGTGTAAGCATTTATTAAGCACCTACTGTGAACCAGGCACTTTACAAATATTTCATGTGGCCTTGACAACAACCCTGTAATGTAAGTGCTATTATTATTCCCTTTTATAGCTGAGGAAAATTAGGCAGATAGAGGTCAAATGAGTTGCCCAAGGCCACACAGTTGCTAAGTTTCTGAGGCTAGATTTGAACTGAGGTCTTCCTGACTCCAGCTCATTGTTCCACCAGCTGCCTCCAGAACTGAATAAAATCTCAGATTCAGAGCCTGAAAAACTCTAGGAAATCCTTCTTGTCCTAAGAAAGGGCATATGGGACTCCCTGAAGTCTTCAGCCCTGACACAAATTCTCTATTCTCTCTCCTCCTAGATGAACCTCAGGGAAACATCAGAATGAGAACTAAGTATTTCCAGTCAAGAAAACTTGCCTAGAAGCTATATCTTGTGAGCTTAAAATTGATTCTAATATTGCAGCCCCTACCAAGGAGTGAAGTATATGACAAGTTATTCAACATAATTCATGAACATCCCCAGTCTTCAGTATATACAATACAGTGCAGTTCAATTTCATTCCCTTCCACAAGCATTTAATGAATGCTTACTTTGGGAAAACTTACCCTGCTCAGTGCTGGTTCAGGCAGAACCATCAAAAATTTACTGAGTCCCTACTCTGTGGCAGGCACAGTGTTAGGTTCTGTGGTACAGGACTCCGGACCCTGGACTCTATCAACTATGCCACATAGCTGCTGATTGTATGTACATAAACATTTTTTTAAAATGATAATATTTTGCATTTACATAATACTTTAACCTTTATAAAAGTGTTTTACTTAAAGTATTTCATTTAGGGTTCACCACAATTCTATGAGGCACCCCCATTTTAAAAAGGTCTGAGCAGGGATTTGGAGTCCATTGACTATAGTTTAAACCAGGCTGTCTGCAGAACAGGAAGGGTTGAAATAGAATGAAACGAGGACTTTAAGTAAGGAATGATCACATGTTGGTGGGAGATGACCAGAAAATTTGGGTCAAGAATCTATATTGATTTTGTAGGATGGTTGCAGGTGAAAAACATCTTGATTATGAAAGACATCTCATAGTACATCTACCTATTCATAGGTCTATCAAAATTTTCTGCAACAACAGTTGAAGATCATGCCTATTATTTGCAACACAAAGTCTGAGACAATGGGTCTATTTATATTTACCTCAATTGATTGGAAAGGAATCTGCAGAAATGAACTTTATTCAAGCTGTCACCATTATGTCTTGTCACTTTAAAGCAATGTCAATTTGAAAAGATGACTAATATTTCTTAAAAGACTTTCAAACATATATATTATTTAATTTGATGTAAGATCATCACCAAATGATGAAGACAAAATGAAGTTATGCTAATAACAAATATTTTTAAACTTGCACTTTGGCTTTTAAAGTTTGTGTCTGTGTATTTTTTAAAGCAGTCTCTTAATCCCTAATATACAGACACTAGAGCAGGAGAGGATATCTCTTGTTTCATGTGGTTTTGACTAAGCAGAACTGCAGATGGAAAGTAAACTAGTGATATGAAAAGTCCAGGTCCTGTCCTCTATAACAGAAAGCTTTGTGTGGAGTTTAGTGCTCCACCTTATGGTCCTACCATCAGAAGGGAGAGGAGGCTGAGAGACTTAGAAGATATTGAGTATCCAAGGCTGAGTTAAACAGTATGATGAAATTTGGCATCTGTAAAGTGGGGATATTAATACCAAATGCCTGCCTCTCAGGGTTGTTGTGAAGATCATATGAGATAAAGTGCTTTGCAAAGCTTAAAGCATTATATAAATATTCCTGTTTTACCTATTGCTATTAGGATCTCTTGAGGTAAAAAAAAAAAATTAAAGACCTAGGAAATATGTAAGAAAGAGACTTAGCAGCAAATGTACAATGGCAGAGAGTAAGCACAGAGGTAGCATGAATGTATTCGAAAGGACAACAGTGGCTTTCAGCAAAATAAGATTATTTCATGCAACTTCTCCATCTAAGATTAAATTCATGTTAGCCATGCTCATTCTTTCTTCTGATGTGCTGCCATTACCATGGTCATGGAAACGTCCCATTTTTTAAGGTATAGGTCCAAGTCATATAAGGTTGAAGAAACAGGTGGGTGTGGGTAATGTTACCATGTTGATTAACTAAGAAATTCTTTCTCTCAGAGTTACATTGAAGCAGAAGAACATTTAGAAACATTTTCTTTAGAGTCCGTGGGCATTATTTTTTCCATATACCTCATGAAGGCACAACTAGATCACAAAGAAAAGCTACTAGTGATTCCTCCCTTGCCACTGCAGCTACTGATGTCGGTTAGTTCCTTTGTTCAAAAGTTATAATGGTTGAAGAAAATTTATCCTGGAGAAGAGCTTACTCTACTCTAAGAGTCCTGGCTAAACATATTTATCTTTCTCAACCATTTATCATATGACACGACTTATTGAACAGTCACAAATCCAAAGCATCTTGTTTCAGATGTGCTCCAGTTTGTCAATGTTCCTTTTAAATTTGGGATCCTGAACTGGACACAATAATATGAAATACTATCTACTCATTGCAAAGCATAGTTGGATTA
The DNA here is from genome assembly GCA_028646575.1 of Pseudocheirus occidentalis. NCBI lineage: Eukaryota > Metazoa > Chordata > Mammalia > Diprotodontia > Pseudocheiridae > Pseudocheirus > Pseudocheirus occidentalis. The sequence goes on from CM053594.1 coordinate 208,997,319, forward strand.
TCCTCTTCATCTAGAAATATTCTATTAATGCAACATTACACTACCTTCAGGTGCTTTTTAGCTGGTTTCTAATTCAAATCCATGTTCAAAAAAAGAGGATTTGCTAACACTGAAAATATTCAGAAGACTGTGATGAAAATTTTAAAAGAAATCCAAAGAATTATGTCCAAAAATATTTAAATTATGGGATCACCATACAGCCTTCCAGGGTAAACTGTTTTAGGATTTTGGTGGCATGGAAGAGTTGGAAGAATGGGCAGCTAGGTATAATGGCAAGCAAAGAAGTACTTGGTGCCTTGTTTCAGCCATTTCATTATTTAGCACCTTGTTACAGTTCAAGTTTCTTTTGAGCCTTGCCCTTGATTATATCTTCTTTGTTAAGAAACAGAATTTGTGAACCAAACCCACAGGGGGAGGAACTTGCTGATGTAACAGGAAGGGGTAGAACAGGGAGGAGCTAATGACCACGTATAAGGAGAAGCCCAAGCTGGGAAAGAGCAGAACTGGGAACAGTTGTGGTGACCGAGTTGCAAAGGAGAAAAACTGTGGTATCCCAGCACTCTGTTTGTCTGTTCTGTGTTGATTTGTGTTTGTAATACTTTGTACAGAAGCCCCCCGAAAGAGGATTTTCTTGTTGTCTGTTAGCAGAAATCCTAGAGGAGGGTTTTAGAGGTCCTGGGACTTTACTGATGATTTGTATTGACCTCTTGGACCTTGTTTGTGGGTCGTTGTTGATTTCACAGGCAGATAGTAAATTGATGATGGTGCCAGCAATATAAATGAATGTTGTTTTGGCTCTGTTAAGCTTTGTCTTTCCAGAAACAGAAACTGCAAAGGACTTGAGGTGGACTGGACATTATGAGCTTCAATATGGAACTGGACAAGGAGATGGATGAGGAGCTAGATGAGTAACTGAGAGCTGCCTGCCTGTAAATCCAGGTGACAGTTGGGTAGATTCAGGTAGGAGCTGGGACCATGGAAGAGGAATTATGGAATTTAGGAGCCAGCCTTGAGTCAAGATGAAAAGACCTCTCCTTAGGTACTTAGTGATGACTGAGAAGATCATGATTTACCATGGCCTAGGAGTAGAAGAACGTTGTACCCTCTTAAGGATGATTGAGTTAAGGGTGATTAGAAACTAATTTCCAATCAAGGAGAAAGAAGACTTTTTGACTGAGAGATTAAGACAATGTGACCTAAGGGTGGAGAACTTTGACATTTATACTTTGTGTCCATTAAGGAAGCTTGCTCCTTAAGAATGACTGAGTTAACGGTTTACTGAATGATATTTTTTGTTTAAAACTATGTGGACACAGAGGCGGCTAGGTGGCGCAGTGAATAAAGCACTGGCCCTGGAGTCAGGAGTACCTGAGTTCAAATCCGGCCTCAGACACTTAACACAAAAAACTAGCCGTGTGACCTTGGGCAAGTCACTTAACCCCAACTGCCCTCCAAAAAGCCAAAAAAAAAAAACACTATGTGGACACTTCAGTCAAAACTATGTGACCACTTTAGTGATAAGATTTTATGTTATAACATTGTGAATGCTGTACTTTGGTTTCTGTGAATGTTTTGCTTTAGTTTACTGCTGAGTAAATAGAGAGTTCACTATACTATGTGATCAGAACCTTAAAGCTGCTCATAGCAACAGTCCTCTAGAAAGCTGTTTGTGCTTGGCTTTATACTAGGTGACTCAGTGTATTCCAGTAGATAGAGTAAAGGGCCCAGAATCAAGAAGACTCATCTTCCAGAGTTCAAATCTGGCCTCAGATATTTACTAGCTATGTGATCCTGGGCAAGTCACTTAACATTGTTTGCCTCAGTTTCTCCATCTAGAAAATGAGGTGGTGAAGAAAATGACAAATCACTCCAATATATTTGCCAAGAAAACTCTAAATGGGGTCCCAAAGTGTCAGACACAAATGAAACAAATGAACAACAATAATTGGAAGAGGGCTGAGCTTTGAATCAGAAGACTTGGTCAAGCTTCCAACACTCACTGGTGATTTTGTTATTGGCTTGCAGTTTAACTTCTCAAAAACCTCAATTTCATCTCTTGTCAAATAGGGAGAATAAAATTAGTCCTTCCTTAGTCATAGAATTGTTGTAAGAAACATATGATGTGCACCTTTTGCTGCTTTGTTAGTTTGTATCAGTTCCAATATACTTGTTGAGATATCAGTCTCAATACTTTAGATATTCTATCACACACTGGCATTTCACAGACATACATACACATGTATAAAACATTTTAAAAAAATAAAACAATTAGAGGATCTAGTGTTTGAATTCCTGAATTCTTGTGACCTCGGTGTTTTATTACTTCTTTTTCAAATGATTATTTTCAGTAATAGTAAGTATAGCTCAATAGCTTAAACATAGAATGTATAGGATTTTTTGTGTATGCGTTAATATCTCACATCCAAACTGATCATTTCACTTTTCCCCCTGCTGTTTTTAATTAAACTCTGAAATGACATTTCTTTCTCTGAACTGAATTTGAGATGGCAGTATAAAAAGATCTTTCCCCTCTCCCTTCACTACACAGGATACCGACCTCATGACATTTAACATCTCAGTGCACCGATCTTGGTGGCGAGAACATGGACCAGGCTGTGTTCGGAGAGTGCTGCCACCTTCGGCTCACGGAATGATGGATGACTACACTTACGTCTCGGTGACGGGCTGTGTGATTGACTTTCAGTACCTGGAGGTCATCCACAGTGCCATCCAAATACTACTTTCTGTAAGTTTTCCTTTTTCCTCTTTGTTTCTTTCTATATAAACATTCTGTCCTTACCCTCTCTCTCATATAGATAACAATAGAGAAAAAAATATGGAGTACATTTTGTTTTTCATGTCTAGGGAAATAGAAGCAATTATGATATATGTAGGTATACTTACTGACAGATTATGTCATTTTCTTTGAACCCCTGGGCACCTAGGTATTTTGTTTTAGGGATCAGTTGCAGTCATTACTCACTACATACTGTTTAATATATTGATATTCTTGATCCTCCAGAAGACACATTTTGTCCATTAGCAGCTTCAGATTACTCTGCTAATGGATTCTTCACTTGTATTCCAGGGAAAGAAGAGGGCTGGAAACCCTCAGCCTCCTGAGTTTATAGGTGGGACTGATTTCACTTGGCAGAAAATGGTTTGCTCAATCTAATAATCCTCACATTGCAAAAACTTACAGAACTACTTCTTAGTTTCTCTAGGGTATTTTTCTCTTTGTTTTTGTTTTTTTTACAGGTCATTAATTATGGTAGAAGATAGAAATATCAGGTTGGGATGCTTATTCACTGAAGTAAGAAAAAAATAATATTTCCAAAGGGGAAATGGGTATTGGATTGCATTGTGCCTTTGGGGGGAGTCACAATTTCTACCTTCTACTCTGCTGCTCCTGAACTTCCCCAGGTGACTTTGGAGTCTCATATTTTTGGTCCAAAGTTCATTCAAGAAATCACATGTGTTTAAGAATGAGCTGCCAATGTCATCAATAGGACAATCACCTAGAAGCTGCCTGTCCTAAAACTGTTCTGATCATGCTTTTCAAGTACATCAGTTCATCCAAATACCTGCAAAAACTTGTGACTACCAAAATTAAAAAGAGCTTTCAAAACCAAATAAAATGACATGCCTATATGATAAAAACATCTTAGTGTCACTGCTACCAGCCACTTCTGTTTATACTCACCCCCCACCAATACCTGTTCAATTTTAACAGTGCTTGATAGTTAATCTAAATAATGTTTCATTTCACTCCATAAAGTATTGGAAGGGCTGATATGGTATGACTAAATTGCTGATAATAATGAAATATACTACTAACTTATAGACCTGCACTTTTATTTGGTGACAACTTTCAACAGAAATTGAATTATGGAAAATTAAGTTAAAGAAAGACCAAAAATGCTGACCAAGATTCAGTCTTATTCTAACTGTATTATCATTTAAAAGCTTAAAACATATGCATTACTTTCCTAACTGTAGGATTATCATTGAATTACAAAAAATAAAATAAATGTATTCTTTAAAAAGATTATTTTTAAGACTTTTACTTTGGCTTTTTAAAGCTTTTTTTTAAAAAAGGAATCTCTTATTCACCAGCATATAGACTTAAAAAAATCAACATATATATTTTGACACAATAATTAGCTAAATATGTTTTTCACTAAATAAGAAAGATAATCCATAAAATTGTCTTACGGCATAAAAACTAATTATTTTCAGAAATTGGACCATGAGCTCATTTCCAAGATATGGTAGAACTTGTCAAAAACAGCCTTGTTATTAAGTAATCTATGTACATAGAATAATTAAAGAAATTTCAAATGATCGTTTAGTCATAAAGAAAAAAACAACTGTAAAACATGCATACATAAGAACAAATAATTTTTAAAATTCATACTTTGAGTTTGGCATTACAGCTTTGAGGAGGTCTTTATTCCCTTTAATGAGGTCATAAAATTCAGAGCATGAATACTTTAACTTGTGCCATATGTGAAGTTCTACTTTCAAAATGTCAACTATTAATCCAGTGTAAGTCATGTGAATGAAGAAAAATAACTAGTGATTTCCTGTTTGCCATCAATAATACTTAGACACACTAACAGCTTCAACAAAATGAAATTGCTTTATATTTCATCCCTTATTTAATGTTGCCCAACTATATGTTTATTCACATGTAGGGTCCCTTCTGGATCACACTTACAAATCTCACTCAGGGCTGGGGTCCTCTGGGGTTATGACTATGCCAAGAAATCTGTGGATCTATACTCTTAAATATACTGCACGAGTGCCCACGAATTAATTTCTCTTCCATCGTCAAAGAACACATTTAGCTCAAAATAAAGGTAATTATTGAGACTGTATCATAAGACAGTGGTTATAATATACTCACACACACACACACACACACACACACACACACACACACACACACTAAACCTATACTACCCTTCCAGAAACACAAATAATGTTATTTGGAAGAGTGAACCCTAGTACAGAGGCACAGATATGGAGAACACATGTGGCCAAGGCAATTCACACTTCTAGCACTACAGGGACCCAACATATTTTCTCCTTGGGTTCTCACAGTGCTCTCTATGGGTGCAGAATATCTGCTGGGCAGGTTGTTTGCCTCTAACTACACATAAAAGTAGCTCTACAAACTCAATATAAAGCTAGTAATTGATCTTGCTACCAACTAGAGCCATAAATGAAATCTTGCCAGGAGCAAATACCACACACTACACTTGGGACAAGCAACATAAATTAAGAAAACAAGCAAACAAGCTTGTCTACCCCACCGAAAAGTTAGTCAGAATAGTTCATGGGACTGTATCAATTGTGGAGAAACAGCCTAAGAGAACAGAACAGATGAATTATAGAGAGAAATAAGAGAAAATGGAGACAACTTTCTTTCTTTCTTTCCTTCTTTCTTTTTTGGCTTTTTGGAGGGGAGAGAGCAGGGCAATTAGCCCAAGGTCACATAGCTAGTAAGTGTTAAGTGTCTGAGACCAGATTTGAACTCAGGTCTGCCTGATTCCAGGGCCAGCGCTCTATTCACTGTGCCACCTAGCCACCCCCAGACAACTTTCATTTTAAAAAGAGCCTCCTGGAGAGATTTCTAGGAGACAAAATCCTGAGAATAATTTGCTGCCATTCAAACAACCTACAGAATAATATAATTCAACTTCAATTCTAAAAAAAAATGATTTATATATTTCTTGAAATGAGAGCTAGAGGAACTGACAGAGTTTCCTTATTAGAGATAACTTAAGTAGAGAATTTGAAATTTTACAACGTTTTTTAGGAAAATAAATAAATATGGAAGCCAGTGGGACCATAGATTTCCTAGAGACTTGACTTGTAAAAGGATACAAAGCAGGAGGAGGTCTTTTCTAAATCTTTTAAAGTAAATTAGACAACAAGAGATTGGTATGGAGAAACTTGACTCCTATATTCACAAGTATGAGATTATATTCTATGGGTTGTGAATGCCTTATCACTCATTCATTCTCTCTGTTGTCCTTTCCTTTAGTCTCCTTTTAGTGGGATTTATGATAGTGTTGGAATGTATTACTTTAAAACATGGTGGATATGTTTGTGAAGTGAAGGCACATTTTCCTTTAAAAAGTTGTTCAATTTATTCAGTAACTTCTAAGGGTAAAAACATTTATTGAGTAATTTGTAGTGGACTCTAATAGTTCTTTTTAGAATGACTCTTTGATATTAAATGCATTTTTCTAGTATATAGCATAAATGGAATGTTCCCTTTTTTGGTATTTATACTAAATCATCATGCCAGTTTGTGGAATAATAGGAAGGTAACCAGCTGTTTTATAATGGAACAAAATTTATTGGTACAAAAATTATTTCCACAGACTAACTCCAATTCAAATGACTGGCAAGGTGAAAAGTGTTCATGTGATAAGGAACTGAGGGACTGAAGGAAAAATATGCCCTAAGGGAAAAATGCTAATAAAAGTGGGGGTGTTACTGCCTAAAATCCTTGCCTTTAAAAAAATTTTTTTCATCTTTTTTTATCAAGTAGTTATGCTCATGTATAATTCTGATTGTAGCATTCTACCTTCAGGATATAAGTAGCTGCTTTCTAATTTCACAGGTAGAATGTGTCTATGAGACGCTTTTCCCATTATAATGTGATTAATCATTCAATCAACAATCATTTGTAAAGTGTCTACCATGTGCGAGGCAATGTCTTAGGTACCAAGACAAAAATGAGACAGTTTTTGCTTCTATTGAAGAGGTAATATGTACATATATAAGCATATATAAAATTGTTGTTCATCCTTCACTTTCAAAGAGGACCAATGACATCACAGGTGATGTCTTGACTTGCACATGAATTGGATTTAAGTAAGGCAGAGTTGTGCAAAGATGTCAGCCTCACTTTCTCTTCCTGAGTCATCAAAGCCCAGTTGCAGGACAAATGTCAAGACAACTGGTGATGGCCCAAGATGCAGTAGATGGCTTTGGTGTTCAGTGCCTGACCAAGCTCTTAGCACTCCACAGACCTGCTTAAGCCACTTTCATGAAGGATATATAAACTATATCCAAGATATAGGAACAAGGTACATCATAGACTCAGAGCTAGAAGGGAACTTAGAGGTGATTCAATTAAAACTCCTACCTTAGGAAGTAATCAGCTCTATATGGTCACTGAAATATGATCATTTCGTTTCAGCTTGAAAACCTCTAGCAACAAAGAAACCCCTTGCTTCACCAGGGATCCATGCACTCTTATTTTTTTGACACCATTAATGCCTAGGTAGTTCTTCCTTATATTGAACCAGAACTCTCCTCCCTGTAGTTTCTACCTATGCTTCAAGTTCTACTTACTAGATAGGTAAATCCATTTCTTCCTGAAAGATTGCCCTTCAACTATTTGAAGACAGAAAATATAGATAATATCTTTTCAAGCAAATATGAATGTTTGCCATAGTATACTTCACTACTCTCACCCTTAGCATGTTTGTTTAGTTCTAGGAGTATTAGCATGACACACTTATTAAATTATCAGCTACATTGCTAACGCTTTCTTAAATCTAGACAATCGATAAAACAACAAATCAAACCCTGATTTGTAGTGTTTGCAGAGTTCTCACATTGAACATTTAATAGGCTCTTGAGCCAGCTACTTGAGCTGGCTTCAAAATACCTCCAGATTCCTTCTCTCTGCTTCAGATATAGGTTAAATTTCCCGAGAAATTGGTTCCTAGATGCTGGCAACTACCCAGCTTCTCCCCTAAATAGAATTCTATGCTAATATCAAACTCTGAGTTCAACTCATCTCCTCCTAATTGTTTAGATGTGGTGGCAACAAGAAGTATGCTTGTGCCCTGCTCTCTGCTCATTCTTCTCAACCACCAACCCCAACAATAACATTGTGCCATAACCAGCATACAACAATATTATAGGTATTTACGTTTGTTGACCCAGATGTTCAAGCAATCTCAGTAGCATATGGTGTAATGCAAAAGAGCATCTAAGAATGTTGCTCACATTCTAGCTACCTGAAAGTCCTTGTAAGTATTCCTGAGCAATCAGCATTATTTAGATACAGTATTATTTAGCTGACTCTTTCTAGCCCATTGTTATAAGTACAAAGAACCAAGGTTGTCTGAAGGAGTAGAGAATTAATATAGGGATCCCAATTGCTTCTTTAGGAGACTTGTTAAGGAGAAAACATATTTGCTATATCACATCGATAGCAACATGAATTCTAATGAAAGTCAGAAGACCTCTTTTCAAATCCTATGACTTTTCCCCTACTACTTGTATGACCTTGGGCAAGTCATTTAACTTCTCTGTACCTAATTTTCTCATACGTAAATTTGGAGGTTAGGCTAAGATCCTTTGCAATTCTAGGGTGTATGCCTCTTTGTTATAATCTTAGATCTGAAAGCTAGCTTTGAGAACATCTATTTCAATTTATAACTTTCACTTCCTCATCCCTGGATTGCAGTCAATGAGTAAAACTTAGAAAGCATCTTTGTTTTGTTCCATCTCAGGTACAAAGGACAAATCTGTAGTTAACAATGGTCTCAAAGAATATCAAAATTATTTCTGACATAGAATCCAACTAGAATAGAGATATGAAGAGGAAGAAATGAAAAGCAGAGACCATAAAGTCTTCCAACTGGAAAATGTGTTTTCCCAGTTACTTCCCTATCTTTCCATGGTCTGAAGATTTTCTCTTCTAGTCTAATCATAGACTTACTTACTCTGCTTTCTTTAGTAAAGGAAATTCATAATCCCTAATGAAATCTACCCAGACACATTTCTAAGCTCTACATTATGAATTCTGATTATTTTCTTTCTTAGTGTTCTTAATTTCATAACCTTCCCTTGTATCTATCACCTTTTCTCCACTCATGCAACCACCACCATAGTTCATGATTTCATCCCTTCTTACTAGTACCAATCCAATTGTCTTCTAACTGGTCTCCCTTTCTGAAGTCTCTTCCTGCTTTATGCCATCCTCCATTCAAGTGATAGGGTGATTTTTCTAAAGTACATATGTGATCATGGAACCCTCCTGATCACTAAGTTCCAGTTCTAGTTCCAGTTCCTATTACCTCTAGGACCAAATAGGAAGCCTCTCACTGTCATGACCCTTCCTACCTTTTGAGTCTTCTTACAACTTACTCTGTGTACTTTAGATTCCTGCCACCCTGGCTTCCTTGATGCTCTTTACACATAGCACTCACCTTTGCATTTCCACTGTCTTTGGTGGTTATTTTCCATAATTTGAACGACCTGTCCCCTTACCTCTGCCTCTCAGTTTCCCTAGTTTCCTTCAAGACTTAGCTCAAGAAGGTCAGAGCCAGGATGGTGGAGAAAAGCCAAGAAGTTTCATGAGCTCTCCCCATTTTCCCTCAAAGAACAATATTAAAACAAGCCTCTAAAAAGATTCTGGAGTGATGGAACCTGCAAAAAAAATAGGGTGAAACAATTTTCCAGCTTAAGATAACTTAGAAGCAGGGTAGCTAGATGGCACAGTAAATAGAGCACTGTCCCTGGATTCAGGGAGACCTGAGTTCAAATCCAACCTCAGACACTTAATACTTACTAGCTATGTAACCCTGGGCAAGTCACTTAGCCCCAACTGCCCCTCCAAAAAGCAAAAAAAAAAAAAAAAGATAACTTAGAAGGACTTCAGGAAAGGTCTGACTCTCTTGGGTAAAAGGGTGAGCATAGCCCAGTGCAGATGGTATCTGGGCAAGCCAAAAGGAAGCTCTTAGCCACAGCAAAGATTAGCAGCAGAGGCCCCTTGGTTCTGGATCATCAGTCTGGTATACAGCAGCCAACTGTGAGACTCCCAGTCCCAGAACAGAAGGTACAACAGGTGTGACTAGGCTAGGTCACCCCAGCACAGTAGGCAAGGTATGAGTACCTGAAATCACAGCATAGAAAACCAGTGACCACATCTCTGGCACCTGCACAAGAAACTTAGGACAGTAAACTCTGTACCCCAGTAGTAGACTTCAACTTTAAAAGTCACAAAATAGACTCTAAAATTAGTGAAAAGAAAGAATCCCTGACCATAGAAAGCACTATGGTGACAGGGTAAAACAAAACACAAATCCAGAAGAGGACAACAATGTCAAAATGCCTAAATACAAAGCCTGAGGGGGGTGGAGCCAAGATGGCCGCGTAGAAGCAGCAAAGTCCCGCAGCTCCCACACTGCCACCCTAAATACCCATAAAATCATGAGCCCAGACAAAGTCTAGGACTCTCAGACTCACAAAAAACAGAAAACACATCTCTCTCTGAAGGCAGTTCAGCATCAGGGACTCATCACAGCAGTGGGGAGCGGAAGCTGGAACAGCCTGAAGCCGAGACCATGGCCAGGCCCGGGGCGGTGGGAAGGAGCCGGGCTGAGCTGAGCCCCACTGCGCAGCAGCCAGTCTGTAGAAGAGAGGGATCTAAAGCCTCCAGCACCTTCACATCTGCCAAGGGGTGAGGAATGGGACAGGAGAGGGGCAGCTCGCACCAGTGCATAGACCGGCCCAGCCCAAAACCACAGCCACGACCAGGAGGAGCTGAGCCTAGCAAGCTGCAGCTTGAGTCTACTTCAGAAAAAATCTAAAGCACCTGCCTGAGGGGATCTTCAAATCTTGCAAACAAAGGTCAGAGATGGTTAGTGAAAGTGAAGCTTTGAAAATTAATTTGGGAGTGGTAAAGCAGTTCGGCCAATCTGCCCCTGTGCAA
>CM053594.1:209008568-209038937 GCA_028646575.1 Pseudocheirus occidentalis
GAAGTCACATAGTTAACATATGTCAGCACCTAGATTTAAAGCCAATTTTAATAACTGAAAATTCAATAATCTTTTTATTCTGCTACTTTTTACAACTTTGTGAAAGTCTTATAGGGTAGAATAGGAAGTTGAATCAAGGGTAAAAGAACGAATAGATAAAGTGAATGAAATAAATGTATAAAAAGGAAGAAAAGACAATTAGAGAAAGAACAGTAAAAAAAAATCAACATTGCTGCTGTGTACAACTGCCATCAGATATTTATTCATAGAGACGGAAGCTCAGAAGGACAGAAATCTCAAGGTCATCCACTGGTGAGTGTGTGATTTTGCATAGTGGGGTCAGGCCTGAGTCAATTCTTTTCCAATGTCATATATTTAGAGAAGTACCAATTACTAAAATGCAATTTCAACAGACATCAGGCTGTGATAATGTATCTAGAGGGATATGGCTCAAAATTGGGCTCTCTATGCCTAAGGCTATTTTTGAAATGACTCAGAATAAATCCATCATTTTTTTTTTAAATTATGGTATCATTTGCAAAGGCCATTCTGTCTGTTGTGTATACATAGTCAGAGAAAGCAAAGTCTTTGTAGTCTAAAAGAGACGGAAAAATACAAATAGAGACACGGGTGGCAGAGAATATTTGACAATTTTCTTTTTGATCATTTCATTGAGTTTAGATATTAAATGTATTTCTCCTTTTCTTTTAGTGGGGATAGTGATGGAGTAGGTAAATAGAGCACATAGTGAATATAATAAGGGACCAATGAAGGAAAGTTATAGGGAGGTACAAATGCAGAGCACAAGGAAAATCTTTCCAATAATTAAAGTTGATAAAATATTGAATAGGCTACCTCCAGTGAGCTCACTCTCAGTGGAAGTGTACAAGTAGAGGCTGGATGCTTCTTCTGGAGAATGTAACAGATGAGTTTCATGACAGAATATGGATATGGGTTAAACCATATGAACTCTGAGATACTTTCAACTGAAGATTTATTTGATTCAAAATACATTTACTAACCACCTACTGTGTGTGGTTAGTACACTGCACCAGGACATATACCAGGCACCAGGACAGATACAAAATTTGTATAAGACATGGGATGAGACAAATAGCTATAATATACCACGTGGCTTAATGGAATTACAGGATTATAAGATTTAGAGATAAGAAAGGGACCTCAGGGTCTACTAAGTCTAACTCCCTTGTTTTATAGAAAAGAAAACTGAGCCACAGACAGGCTAAATGACTAGTCAGGGGTCCCACAGCTTGAAAACACCTGTGGCAAGATTCAAACAGAGCTTTCTGACTCCAAGTCCAGGGCTCTATCTGCTGCGCCAGCCAATTGCCCTTGGCCATGTTGGGCTATGAAAAGAAGATGGATGGTCACATAAAACAAGCAAGATATAACCAATAGACAATCTGTGTGATCCATTCATAACTTAACAATGTCACGAGAAATCTAAGAAGTCCCTAAGCATTTATAGTATACACCCTCTGCACAATCCATGGAAGAACATGGACCAATCAACCAATCAATGAGGCACAGTATTAGAAGTGGGATACAAAGGCAAAAAAGACAAAGGACATTACCCTAAAGAAGCTCACATTTTATGAATAGAGCATCAGCCTTGGAATCAGGAGGACTTAAGTTCAAATTGTATTTAACTGGGTGACCCTGGGCAAGTCACTTAACTCTGATTGCCACCTTCCTCCCCCACTGTCCCTCTTCTACCCCCAAAAGAAGCTCACATTTTATCAGGGGAGGATATTAACTATAGTGATTTTATTGGGGGAAGGAAAGGCTTTGTGGCTCTTGCTTGAGCTTACAGAATTGTTGAAGCTTAAGGGGCAGGTGAGTGACCTACTTTAGATCTAAACTTTAGCAGCTATGGAAAGGGTGGAACAGAGGCTGCTCCTCTTTACCTCTCCATAGACTTTGACACTGTTGGCCACTCTCTCCTCTCTGACAGTCTCTTCTTCCTAGGATTTTGGGAAACCACTCTCCCTGACTTTCCTGCCTATCTAACCACAGCATATCTGTCTCTTTTGCTGGATCCTCTTCCAGATCACTCCCTTGAGCCATGGGTGTCCCTTGATTCTGTCTGGGCCCTTCGTCTATGCTCCCTCTACACTACTTCACTTGGTGATTTCATCAGCTTCCAAGGATCTAATTATCTTATTCTGATTATTCTTAAATCTACCTATCTTGCTTCAAATTTTCAGATAATCTTCAATTTCACAGCTTTCACTGCTTTTCAAACATCTCAAACTATATGCCCAGTAGACGTCTTAAATCTAATATGTCTAAAATAGAGGTAGGGAGAGGAATTCCTCAAACCCTTTTCCCTCTTCTCTTCTCTATCACAGCAGAAGACAACACCATCTTCCCAACTCCCCAGCCTCACAAACTAGGAGTTATCCTTGATTCCACCCTCATATACAATCTGTCCCCAAAGTCTGTGCATTTTATTTTTGCCACATTTTTAAAATCTGCCCCCTTTTCTCCTGTGACACTACAACCTGTCTAGTGAAGGTCATCATCACCTTATATCTGGACTATTGTAATAGCTCCCTAGTAAGTCTGTCTCAAGTCTCCAGCCATTCCAATCCATTTAGCCACCAAAGTGATTTTCCTAAAGTGTAGGTCGGATCACGTCACTCTCCCCTATTCAACAAACTCTAGGGGCTTCTTATGATCTCCAAGATCAAATACAAAATGCTCTGTTTGGCATTGCAGCATTCCAGCGTCCTTCTCCCTTTGGTCGAGGGTGCCTGACACCTTACTCCCTGACACACTCTCTTCCATACAGTGGCTGTGACTCTTTCGGCAGTTCCACAGACAAGATGCTGTCTCTGGGTCCCAGGAATGTTCACTGCCCGTCTCCATCTCCCGGGCCTGGAAGGCTTTCCTTTCTCCTTTCTGCCTACTGGGCTCCTTGGCTTATTTTAAAACCTAAATAAAATCTCCTCTTACGGGAAGCTTTCCCTAATCCCTTTTCAGTTTAGTGCCCTTTGTTAATTATTTTCTTTTCGTCTTCTGTACAGCTCGCTTTGTAGATACCTGTTTGCATGCTGTCGCCCACATGAGATCATGATCTCCTACAGGGCACTTTGTATCCCCAGTGCATGCTTAGCAGAAGGCCTGGCACATCGTAGATGCTTAATAAATGTTCATCGATTGATTATTTGTTCGGGGTGAAACTCTAATGCCAACATCCTCTTAGTCCATGTTCAATGTTGAGATGAAATGAAGCGCTAGAAAGACATTGAACATTTAACAAAAGCCATTTATTTTGCCCCAGTATCGCAGGAATACAACAAGGATACAGTGTACTCTATCAAAATTAGACTTTGTTGCCTAAGACTCTTTTATAAAATGACAGAATTACTGTCAATTTTTTAAAAAAAATTATGGTATCATTTGCAAAGGCCATTCTGTCTGACTCTACAACAGATGCAAAAACAACACTTGGGGCAGAACTTTCGGTTCTCAACCTGCGGGTTATGTTCAATTTAAATGCATCCTGCATATCAGATATTTACATTATGATTCGTAACAGTAGCAAAATTATAGTTATGAAGTAGCGATGAAGATAATTTTATGGTTGGAGGTCACCGCAACATGAGGAACTCTTTTAAAGGGTCGTGGCATTAGGAAGGTTGAGTGAGAACCGCTGGGTGACGCGGTAATAGCTCAGAGACAGATGAACATCTTGTAAGTAGTTAGTCGCAGAGCTCTGCTTTTACTTAGGAACTTAAAAAATTCCCTGACGCAGCCTGGATGTATTTATTAATAAAGCCGAATACATAGTTTAACAGTACTTTAAACATCACTTTGGGAATGAGAAAGGGGCGCTGATCTGACATTTGTCCTGTGATCCATCTGACATTCACTGAAGTTAAATTAGATTCTACACGTGTTAAAAAATAATCGTCTCATTAGGAGGCCAATTAGTACTAGTCAGGCCACCTTACTTCTTTTGCTGAAATGGCCCGCCACATTTTCAAAAGCTACTAATGGTGGCAAAGGGAAAAAAATAAAAGGCAAGAGTATGAGAGTGCAGCTCTTGTCGGCGTTGTAGCCCGCATGTCATCCCAGCAGTAGCTGGCGTTTTAATGTTCTAAGCTCGAAGGAAATTGGATGAAATTATTTCTAACGTACGGAGCTATAAAAGGACCCACTGTCAGTTCCTATCTATACTCAAGAATTAAGTTAAATAAACGAGGGCTTCTTGCTGTTAATACTTAATTAGTGATCTTCTTTTACTTGTACTGGCACACCAGTAATTATGAATATTACTTACCCAGAAATGTCAGGCTTCGTTAGGTGAGTACAGTGTTCTGGGTAATAATAAGATGGAAACACTTACTGTACATTTTGGAGTTGGTGCTGGGCTGTTTGCTGTAAATTAAGCTTCAGTAACTTTATCTGACTGAAACACCCTGTTTACAGATCCTGGTTTGTTAAGAAATGAAGGGAGCACATTGACCAAGACTGAACGGATGGAAGCTTAAGGTCACAAGCATGCATTTGATGTATTTTCAAAACTTAATTTTCAAACCATGAGCTACCCCCAAATAATCAACTTGTGGCATATGTCTTGGAGACTGTAACCCAAACTATTAACCTAAAATAGTTTGAGGCAGCACAATGTACTATGTGACACATAGGTAGTATTATTGTGGGCAAATGATGATATGGGGACTCCAGGCTTAAAGATTGTGTCAAACACACACTCGTGGTGACAAAAACAAAGCCAAGTTGTGTTATCTGTCCCTTTTTCATCAGGCCAATTAGAGGTGATGCTTCTATGGGGGCTGAAATGATTACTCCTGGGCTTTTGGGCAATTATACTGCCAAGGAGAAAAGCTCTTACTGATCACTTCAAACAAGTTTTATGTCTGGAATTGTTTGGAAATGAATGTATCTCTGTGCATGAAGAACTGGCTTTTGTTATAATAAAAATAATGTAATCCATTTACTGTTTCTTAATGACCCTTGTTTCCTTGAATGTGGTGACTTCATTTTTATCTTTGCATGTCCAGTTGCCCCTAGCACAAGTGTTTGGTACATAATGAGTACTTATTAAATGTTTGTTAAATTGAACTTCCATAGGGTCACTGTCATCTTGTCATGAATTCTTTCATTTGTGCTAGCTTCTTCTCCCCAGTCTTAGGCAGGAAATTACTCAAGGACAGGGAAAATGAAGGCTATGGTGATCCAGTGGAAAGAGTCCTAGATAAGAAGGCAGAAGATCTGTGTGAGGATTCCATATTTGCTACTTTCTACCTTTGTAACCATTAAAAGTCACTTCATCTGAAAAATATGGTCTTGAATCCTAAGTCCCATGTCTCCTATCCCTAATTCAAATCCTACTATGTATTGTTTCCTTTCCCCAGTAATGTCTAGCACACTATTGACCACACAAGAGATACCTGTTTAATAGACTACATACATAAAAGTCAGAAGTTAATCTTTTAAAGTACTTGTTTTGGGGTGGCTGGGTGGCACAGTGAATAGAGCACCAGCCCTGGAGTCAGGAGGACCTGAGTTCAAATCCAGCCTCAAACACTTGACACACTTACTAGCCGTGTGACTTTGGACAAGTCACAACCCCAATTGCCCTCCAAAAAGCAAAAAAAAAAATACTTGTTTTAATGTCAACATCCCATTCTACTCTGTCTTCAGTACCATTCATCCTCTTTTCAGATATAATCCCTGAACTTCTTCTGCCAGAGTATGCTGGAATCACTCTTGTTTCTTTGTCTGACACCTACCTGCACCATCTCTTTTCTATTTCAGTTAATCATACCTGGGACCACAATTATTTCTCTCCTTTGCTCACAGTAAGATAAAAGGTTAAGAATATTTAAATACCCTGGATTTGAGTTCTCAAAAATGACTCAGGTGTTAATTGCATTTTGAAAAACATGTTATGATGTCTAAAAAAAGTTATAATAATGACAATTCATGTTGTACTTTAAGGTTTACAAAATGCTTTACATTATTATCCTATTTGATCCACACAACACCCATCAGGTAGGTGCTATAATAATTATTCCCATTTTACAGAAGAGAAAACTGAGACAAAGAGACTTGCACAGTGCTAAACTGTTAGTAAAATGTCTTTGGCAGGGTTTGAACTCATATTCCTGATGCCAACTCTAGCCCTTTTATACCATACCACCTAGTTGTCTCTACTGGGACCTAATTTCCATTAATTTCCAACTACCTTGAATACTAGTATTATTTTCCTACTAGAAATCTAATCTTGGTTACCTTCAGTTATCAGAAACTAACTTTTCAACTTTCTTTTTGGAGTCATTCATGGTTTTCACCAGGAAGATGGTCTCTACTCAAAAGCCATCAAAGAAGGTGCTGTGCTCGATGAGTGAAACTGTAGCTCAAAAGAGATGTGAGATGTGCGTATTTAGAAACATCTTCACTCCAAATGCATATACAGACTATTAGCATATACTGACCTATGGTAGAGCCTTCCAAGCTAATATTGGTTTGATCAGCCACAGCTGAACACACTATACCTTGATGCCAACATAGTGATGTCATTTTGATCTTCTCTAGGTCTGAAGGGCAACAACCAATTAACCTTTCATAGTTTTGTTAGTTTTCTTAATGTTCAAATCCTACACATTACATTTATTTAAAATTTATCATCAAGTCATTACTATGTCAATTGTATGCATGCGTAGACTGGGGACAACAGTTCTAAATGAGAAACATTCCTAAAGACCTCCCAGGAACAAGACAGGATGAGAAAGCATAGAAGTTTAACTCTGTTAATCAAAGATCAGAAGCACACCTGAGGGAGAAAACTATTGGAAGAACTCCTTAAAAAACACCTGTTTCTTCCCTGAGGATACCAAATCCTTTGCAGTCTCCTCCAGTGGAATCCATTATTTTTCTTGCTCTCCAGAAGTTCAAAGGAACAGGGAGGAGGAAAGGCCTAATCTTTATTACCTTTCAGACCATATTTCTATCACTACACTATCTTTGACTGACTTTTCCTCTTCTATATTATCTGTTGTCCTCTCAGCTTCAATGAAATCTTCAATCACAAAAAGATGACCTAGGCTTCTACTTTAGAGAGAAGATTGAGGTCATCTGATATGAGTTCCCTCAGTCTCCCCCTCCCATTTCTTCAAACATTAGGATCATCACCCTTTGTTTTTCTCTCACCTCTTGCCACAGATGAAAAATGTTCATTATTCAATAAGATCCATGTAGCTTCCTACGTTCTTTCTATTTCCTCCCACCTTCTCCAAGTCATTGATACAACTACCATACTTTTTTTTCTTACACACATCTTCAGTCTCTTTCCTGCCACCAACTCCTTCACTTCTGTCTATAAACATTCTCCTTTCTCTTTAACCTTCAAAAAACTTTGCTTCAACTTTTTCTAGTCCAACCAGCTACCATTATATTTATATTATCCCTGCCAATGCTAAATCTCTTGGGAAAAGCTGTCAATATCTGATACCTTTTCTTATTCACTGTGTAATACTTCCTTAATAATTATTGAAATCAGATTTCTATTTCCCCCTCCAAAGTGTTCTCTTTAAAGACATCAATAACCTCCCAATCATCAAATCTAATGACATTTGTCAGTCTTTAAAGTCAAATTCTCTAGAAATTTTAGTACTGTTGACATCATCTTCCCCTGACTAGTCTCTTCTTAAACCTCAGAGATATTATGCTCCCCTGAGACTCCTTTTACCATTCTATCCCTTCTATGTCTTTTTTTTCACCAGGTCCTTAGCCCTTAAGGTGGATGCCCCTCAAATGTCTGTCCACAGCTTTTTTCCTTTGTACTCTCTTCCTTGACAATATCATTTATTAGATCTAACTATCTAGATAGATACGACTGTCACATCTATGGAGATAACTATTTTTATGCACATTTGTTTCATTCATAATTTGGTCTGGGATATCAAAAGTATTTCTAATAATGGTGAATTAACACATTGGTTTTTTTGACCTCATTTCAAAACATCCATTGATCTTTCACATCCAATGGCAATATCAAATTCATTAAAAATACATAAAAACAAACATGCACATAATTGCACAGTTCTCATAAAAGTCTATTAAAATATTTAGTCTTCCCTCTTGACCCTCCCCCTCCTCAAACTTGTACCTTTCACTGCTTATAGGATTTCACCTGGATCTTCCGCTGCCATCTGAAATTCAACATAGGATCAAAGGATCATACATACAGAGCTAGAAGGGACTTCAGAAACCACTGGGTCCAAACTTGTTATTTTACTGATATAGGCAGGATTTGAACCTAGGTTCTTTGACTCAGGGTTTTTCCACCATACTGAATATATCTCAAATTGAGATCATTATCCTTCCCTCTAAACCCTTTTTTCCTTCTGTTTACTTACCCAATCTTTTGGATTAGCAACCAAGTAAGAAAAAGTGGTCGTCGCAGTTTTCTCTGGACCCAGATTGTTTTTGATATATCCCTGTCCACCTCCCACAGGCAATCACTTAGCAAATTTCAATTTTCAACCTACAACCTCTTTATTATGCATACCTGTTTCTCTTCTCATGCCCATCACCCTACTTTGGTCCCAACTACTACCTACCTGAGTTATTGCAATAATCCTCTAAAGGGCATTTTTGCTTCTACTCTGACACCACATCCATTCATCTGTTAGCATATGTCGGCCACTATTATGTTCCTCACTCAATTCTGGTGATACACAAGTATCTTCATTATTGGAGAGAGAAATGCAAATTAAAACAAACTTGAGGTATTATTTTACACCTACCATATTGGTTAAAATGATTGAAGGTGAAAGTGAAAAATATTGGAAGGGATGTGGAAAAAGTGGGAAATTAATTAATTATTGGAAGAATTGTGAACTGATCCAACCATTTCACAAAGCAATCTGGAATTATGGCAAAACTGATATTAAACTACCTATAGGGGTGGCTAGGTTATGCAGTGAATAGAGCAACAGCTCTGGAGTCAGAAGGACCTGAGTTCAAATCTGGCCTCTGACACTTAACACTTACTAGCTGTGTGACCTTGGGCAAGTCACTTAACCCCAATTGTCCTACCTTCCCCCTCCAAAATGCAAATAAACAAATAAATTACCTATAGCCTCAAACCAGCAAATATATTTCCAAAGAGGTTTAGAGAAAAAGAAAAAAAAACACTTATGTGTTCTAAAATGTTTATAGAAGCTCTTTTTGTGCTGGCAAAGAATTCAGAATTGTAGGGATGCCTGTTAATTGTGGAATGACTGAACAAGTTGTGGTATATGATTCTTATGGAATATTACTGTGCTATAAGAAATGATGAACTCAACTGATCTTAGAAAAACATGGAAAGATTTATATGAAATAATGAAGTGCAAAATGAGCAGAACCGATAGAACATTGTATAAAATAACAATAATATTGTTTTAAGAATGACTTTGAGTGAATAAATAACTTTGACTATTATATATACCCAAATTAACTACAAAGGACATATAAAGAAAGATGCTATCTGCATCCAGAGAAGGAAATGATAAATAAAAGTATGAATGGAATAGTTTTACATATATTCATATATATGCACACATACACACATGTCTGTGCGTGTATGTGTCTAATTGTAGTCTTCTCTAGGGCAGCAGGGAGGGAAAAAAAAGAAATTCATATGATCACTTTTTGATATAGAAGAATAGCAAGTTGTACATAATGGATTTATAGCTTCACATGCAATCATCTTTTAAAAAATTATACTATGTTATGGAAATGCTCGTTTTATGCCATAAATTAAAATAAAAGTGAAACATAAAACAAATATCTTCAATGGCTTCTTTTTGCCTACTAAATAAAATGTGGACTGTGCTTGGAATAACAGCCCCCCTCAATCTGGTCCTTCTTTACCATTCTGGGTAGCTCTTATACCACTCTTCTTAATACACTCTGCATACAGTAACTATGGGCAAGTCTCAACCTCTGTGCATCTAAGTTTCCCAGTAAGTAAAGTATGGCAGTTGAACTATATGGCCTGCCTATGGTTTTTCTGGTCAAAATGTTAAAAAGCTGCATATTTGGTATTATACTAACTGAAGCAGAGTCTGGCCATTAATGCTTTGGGGACTAGGGCATGCAGGGTCTGATTTCCCACAAATTTCTCTAGAGGAAACTGTCCCTGACAAATTATCTGTTGAATATACACACAGGGGCTGTGGAGGACAGCCCTGTAAGTTAGAGGCTCTTCTCATGTTGAAGAAAAGGGTGAAAGCTTCTGGTATACATTGTTAAGTTCAGCAATAAATATTTATAGGATTACTAGCCCATTGTAAAGGGAATAACCAAATTCATTCTGATGCAAAACTGCTGACTGCTTAGCTTCTCTATTTGACAGAATGTAATTACAAGGCCACTTTACTGTTTGTCCCCTTGTGTTAAGGCTCCCTGGATCACCTGTGATTGGCTCACTGTAGGATCTCATCCAACCTCTCTAAGCATTCTGCCCAAAACAAGGTTAGAAACGTGAGCACTTCCCCTCACACAGCATTAAAGTCTATCAAGTTAGGACCCATGTATTGAAATCATTTTTCATCATTGCAAAAAAGTCCTATTTAAACTCAGCAATGAAGCTAATTAGTCATCCCTGGAGTTCAAACAAGGGACACTGCCCGCACTTTTCCTGGTTTAAGGATATTACATTCAGTATCATCCATTAGTTTATTGTCTGTTCAACTCCTCTGAGGTTTCACTGCCATCAGTCAGGCTGGGTACTTAAAAAAATGTACGCATGTCCGTGTGTATTTTATATAGACATAATGTATATTATACACATGTGTATTATGTGTATTACATGTATTACATGCATACGTAACACAAACATATACATATACAATACTCACATACATTGTATCATGCAGTTTTTATATGTATTTATAATCTGTCTCTCCCATTGCCACTCCTCCCTTCCCTTGCCAACAACAAAAGAAAAAAGAAAAACACTCTCATCATAAATATGCATGTCCAGTGAAACAAATTCCTACATTGGCCAAGGGCCAACAATGTCCTTCTCTCTGAATTTTAAGTTCATCACCTCTCTGGCAGGAATTGTGTGGCATGTTTCATCTGTAGGTTTTTGTACTCATGGTTTGTCACCGCATTGATCAGAGTTCTAAAGTCTTTCAAAGTTGTTTTTCTTTATAATGTTATTGTATATATTGTTTTCCTAGTTGAATTCACTTTATTCTCTATAGGTTTACAGAGGTCTCTTTATTTTCCTCTGATTCTGTCCATTTTATCGTTTCTCTTGGAACAATAATATTCCATTATATTAACATATCATAATTTTTTTTACCTTTTCCTTAAAAATATAAGGGCCCCATTAGCTTTTAATTTTGGGCTCCTTTGAAAAGAGTTATGATAAATGTTTGTGAACAATATTGGACCTTCTCCTCTTTAAAAAAAAAACTCTTCTGTTGGTATAGCTGGGACAAAAAGTTTTCGTGGTTTAGTAACTTACAGGGCATAGTTTCCAATTGCCTTCCAGAATGGATGGACCAGTTCACAGTCTCAACAACAGTACACTAGTGTGCCTGGTCACACGGTTTCTTTTACATTTGTCATTTTCCTCTTTTATTATCTTTGACAATCTGACAAATGTGAGGTAGAACTATAGATTTATCTTTAATATTTCTATATTTTTGTGATTTAGAGCATTATTTCATATAATTATTAATAGCTTGAATTTTTCCTCATTGAAAATGCGAATCCATATATCCTTGACTATTTATCTATCAGGAAATATTTTTTTAAAAATTTCCTAGGCTGCATTTTAAAAGACTGTGTTAAGCTTTTGCAGGGCTGATAAACTCAATTCAATATAACAAATATTTCTTAAATATCTACTATGCGCAAGTCATAGAATCAGTGTTTTAGAGCTTGAAAATCTCTGTCTCTTTCTGTCTGTGTCTCCGTCTCTTTCTGTGTCTCTGTTTCTCTCTGTCTCTCTATCTTTGTCTGTCTCTCTGTCTCTGTCTTTCCCTTTCCTTTCTTGGTGAGGAAGTCACTGTAGGTAGAAAGATAGTGGCAGATTCTATCTGTCCACCAAGTAGCCTGGATAAATTCAGAAGAGATTGATCCCCAGGCAATGACTGTTTTTGGACATGGTATCTCATGAAACTAAGCCGTAAAGGGGATTTTAACATTGTTGTTTGTAGGATGTATACATCATTGGTAAAGAAGTATAGAAAATGAGGCGATTCAGTGAATAGTCAGGCAGATCTGAATTCAAATCTTGTCTCAGACATTTCCTAGTTGTGTGATCGTAATCAAGTCACTCTCTAAGTCTGTAAAATAAGAACCGTACTATCCGCCTCCTAGGGGTGTTGTGAGATAACATATATAAACATATGATAACATATGTAAACTTTTGCAAGCCTTAAAGCAATATGTGAACGCTAGCTATAATAAGTGATCATCATCACTATTAATGCTATTTTTAATATTGCTGAAGGATCTAACTTCATGTAGCACTTTCCCCAGAGGTGAGCACCATATTTCACAAATGTCTCACTAGTTTATCCGTATGAGCCAGAATGACATAGTGGAAAGATTTAAGAATTCCAATCAATGTAATGACCAACCATAATTCCAGAGGACTCATGATGAGGCATGACAGAGAGATGATGGACTCAGAGTGAGAAAGAGACATTGCTTTTCAAATTGGTTTTACGGATTTACAGATTTATCACCTTTGCATTAGTATGTCTTTTTCCCCATTACCTCTTGAACATTTATTATTCTTATTTTTGTTGTCTTTGCTAAATTTATTTGCTTATCTTCAAATTTTAGCAACATTGATTTTGTTTGTGCTAAAACTTTTTAATTTTATTCAATCGAAATCATTCATTTTACCTTATGTGATACTCTTTCTGTTATTTAATCATGAACTCTACATGTACATCTGACAGTTTCTTCCTTGCTTTTCTATTTGTTTATGATATCACTCTTTATGTCTAAGTTTCATTCCCATTTGGAGCTTATCTTAACATACCTTGTGAGGTTGTTCCATTTCTCATTTCTACTTTATTTGAACTCATCATCTTTCCCTTACAAACATATCTCCCTTCCAAACTTTGTTTTGTCTGCTGAAGCACAACCACCCTTCCAGTCTTCCTGTTTCAAAATCTCAGTGTTAACTGTGACCGGTTTTATTTATCCTTCATTTTTAAAGTGGACAAATGACATCATGGGCGATGTTATATCCTGGGCAGCCAGCTACATAGTGTAAAGCCCTGAGTAAATATGAGTATGAGTAAATACATACTGGAAGCCCTGAGTGCAAATGCTGGTTTAACTGTGTGAGCCTGTACAAGACATCTAACCTTTCTCAGCCTCTGTTGAATATGGTAATAGCACCTCCCCCACATGGTAGTTGTGAGAATCAGTTGAAATAATTTGTAAAGCACTTGTCAAACCCAAAAACATTATATAAATGCTAGCTAGCTATATCCTGAAACCAAATCTTGCTTTTTATCTCTACAGCTCATGCATTGACTTTTCTCTTTATTAGCATAGCTACCAGGCCCTCATAAAATGTAGTCTAGATTATTGCAATAACCTGACTTAAGACCGAGGATCATGTCAAATGTTTATTGAAGATATTAGGGTTACTGAATTTAATCAAATGGCATCAAGTATTTTCCATGTGCAAAGGACTCTGCTAGATAAGGAAGGAGGGAAATAGGTTAGGAGTTTAACAAATGCCTCAATGAAATAAGCTAAACATTTTTAGTATAAGCATTCAGTGGATTGAGTGAATTTAATAATAATTAATAATATTAGCATTTGTATCTTGCTGTGATATTCTTATCCCCATTTTTTTACCCCCACAAAACCCAACATCTCCACCCTCGCCTTTATTGAGTAGGTAGTTACAATGGTTTGTCCCAAAGGCTCTGGCCTAATATAAAGGATGAAACTTTGGCTTATGGGGTAGGTTGGTTATGAAAGCTGAAGTGCAAATGGAGGGGATCCAGCATAAATAAGGTTGCTCTTATGATCACCCCTCCTATCCCCATTTTACAGATAAAGAAAATGAGACTGAATGAAGTTAAATGACTTGCCTTGAGTGATATAGTTTGTAAGTGTCTGAGGCAGAATTCAACGTTAGGCAGAATTCTGTCTTAGGCAGAATTCCTGACTCCAGAAAGGCACTGTACCTAGGTCTCTTTAAATTTAGCAGGAGGGTAAGTAGTGTAGATATCATGTGGAGGGTAGAGGTCAGCCACGAAGCAGAACAAATTCTGACTGACCTATATTCGATGGGGGCTACTGTATCTGAAACTATCCACAATTTCTTTGAGTTAAACAGCTGTTATTTAAGATGAAACGTTATCCAGAAAAGATACTGAATTAATCTCTGATTAGTCCCTAATGCATGGGTTAATTTATCAGGCTTAGGGTTTTTTTTTCCCTAATAAGAGACTAATATCACATAAAGATCCCTGGGTCCTTGGTAAAGGTAAACAATGTTCAATGAGAAGTGAAGGAGGGAGATAGAAAAGATGGAACTATACTCACTTTAAAGTCTTCCAGAATGTTGGGACTCCTGCTAGGGCAGTGTAGACAATCTAACTAGGCAGGGATGGGTCACTAGGTGGAACAATGAAACTGCTTAATTTTATCAGAATGAGGGGCAGCTGGATTGCTCAGCTGATAGAGTGCTGGGTCTGAAGTCAGAAAGACTGGAGTTCAAAATCTGGTCTCAGATAATAGCTGTGTTACCAATAAGTCACTTAAGTTCTGTTTGCCTAAGAGGCAGCTAGATGACTTAATGAATGGAGCACTGGTCCTGGATTCAGGAAGACCTAGGTTTAAAATCTGGCTTTAGACCATTACTAGCTGTGTGACCCTGGGCAATTCACTTAACCTTTGTTTGCCTTAATCCACTGGAGATGGAAATGGCAAACTACTCTAGCATCTTCACCAAGAAACAGCATTGGCATGCCATGGTTCACAGAGTCATGAAGAATTGGGCATTACTGAATGACTGAACAACAACAACAATTTCTGTTGAAGGTGGTTTGGTTTGCAAATATACAATCATTTGGATTCTTCATTTTATAAATAAGGAAACTGAGGCCCAGGGATATTAAGTAGTTTGACTATAATGGCAGAGGTTGGATTTTAATTTGGATCCTCTGACTTCAGAGTCATTGTTATTTTCTCTATACCACACTACCTTGCTGGGAGCTAAGGATTGCCAACAGGCAGGTGAGAACAGAAGTTGGAAGCTGACAGGTATAGACAGGTAGGATTCAGTAGGGTTAATCATCTCTTAGACCAAATGTTCAAGTTAAAATTTGTAAGAATGGGACTAGATGAGAGACTTATCTAGCACAGACTCACTCTGTGTCAAGATTATTCTGTCCTGCTTGTTTAATACAAGCATCAACAGATACCTAGACTCCTTAAGAGTTTACCCATTACAGAAAACCTTTAATAATCTTTGCTTTACTTTGGTTAAGAGAAGACTTGAGCCAAATTCATATGGCAGGAACCACCATGTTGGTATTTTGGGATCTTGCATACCCCTAAAACTTAAACCTCAACAGAGGGAGGAAGACAGGAATGATCATATATTGACCCAAATAAGTTGAATTGAAAGTAAAATCACTGCTTGGGAGAAAAGACAGTGGAACGAAATTAGGAACTTCTCTGAACTCCTTGGTGAATTCCATCAGTAACCTCTAAAAAGTGAATCTGAACAAATTTTAGAGTGACAGAATTCATTGGGAGACAGCATGGCAGATTTCTAGTCTAGGAAAGTGTACACATAGGACTGGGCAGAGAGAGCATGGAGCATGTAGGGGTGCCAAGGTTGCACCAGCATGGACCAGAGACCAGAGACTGGACCACAAGAGTGAGCCCCAGCCAGTAGATTCACCCACCACAAGGGCAATTCTTAGACTTTGGCACCACAGGATGGAGGATCTGTTGGAGCTAGGTAAGAGAAAGTATAGGGTTCACAGCAGCAACTGCAGCTTCTCCTGGGGCTATCAGCCCACAGTCTGGATGTTTAAAAATCACCTACTTGAACTTCTGGGAACCAAGATGGCAGAGTAAATCCTAGCTGCTCTAATCCCCCTCCCCGACCCTGAAAACCTAGAGATTATTGCCCCAGGGTAAAAATCATCAAATAGTGGAACCAGCAGCAGGTTTGGGAATAGAAGACAGGGGTGACTGAAGCTATGCTGAGTCTGAAGGGAAGGGCAAGAGGCATCCCAACAAGCCCCATCTCAGTTGACCAGCAGGAGAACCTTAAACGTGGGGGGTGGAGCCAGCAAGTGCTAACAACAAAAGCCCAGGTGTGCCTTAGCACAATCAAGGAGATCTGGAGACAACAGCAATACTCAGCATCAGCTGCTGAGCCTGTCTGAGCTCTAGCCCAGGGGCACAGAGCCAGAAACCTGAAGTGGCCAGACTACCCCTCCCCCACACCTCACTCTCTGAACCTCAGGGTAACTCAGGGGAAACACTGAGAGTCCTGGCCTTGGCCTCAGTCTATACATCCAGAGACTACAGCACACAAAGTCAACAACCAGACCTCTGTCTATCAGCTCAAGTCAGAGCCCTCTGTATCACCTGACCTTCTTTAGTTGTTCAGGAAAGACTCATCCCTGTGAGACTCCATCCCAGTCCAAGGCTCTGCAAATATAAGTCAGGGCCTCTTTCAATTTGAAAGGTAATTAAATAGGCATCATTTTTCTCTCTGTGCTGAAAGGGGTTAGCTCCTGCTGCTCCTGGGGGACCTTTCCCTGGAAAGCTTGTGTGAAAAGGTTCAATTGATAGAAAGAAATCCACTTAATAGACAGGAAATAGGCCATCACAATGGAAAAGAAGGAACTTGCAAAGGGAAAATCAAAGATGATTGAATCCTCTTTTTGTGAAAAAGAAGAATCACTTTCAGGAGACACTATTGCCTCTGTATTCACACCTGAGACCACAGAAGGAAATATGCACTGCTCTTAAGCCCAAAAAAGCATTCTTGGAGGAGCTCAAGAAAGATTTAAAAAGCCAAATTAGAGAGGTAGAAGATCAATGTAAACCTACAGTGAACAAATTGGAAAAAAATAATCTCACTGACGAAAACATATACCTAAAAAGGAAAATCAGTGAACTGGGACAAGAGGTTTAAAATCTAACTGGAAAAATTATCTCCCTAAAAAAAGGAGCTTCCAAAACTAATTGAAGAAAATAATTCACTAAAAATTAGAATCAATCAAGTTCAAATCTGACCTCAGATACTTACCACTAGGCATGTGACCAAGTCACTTAACCGCACTTGCCCTGCATTCCTCCAAAAAAAGAAACAAAACAAGAATCTTGGGGCAGCTAGGTGGCACAGTGAAAAGAGCACTGGACCTGAAGTCAGGAGGATCTGAATTTAAGTCTGGCCTCAGACACAATACAAAAAAACTAGGCATGTGTCTTTGGGCAAGTCATTTAACCCCAATTGTCCTATATTCCCCCTTCTAAGAAGTAAAAAAAAAGTCTTGATTCAAATCAACAAATATTTCTTAAGTATCTACCTTGGGCAAAGCAATGTTAATGTGATTGCAACTCAATTTTTATTATGATAAAAATGACTTTGAATTAGGACAAAAGTTCTGGCCACTTAATTTGTTCCTTATAATTAATAAACATAATATTCCTGGCAAAGATAAAAAAAAAGAGTGGGACTAGATAAGATTGACTGGATGCCAGAAGGATGAGAAGGAGGAGAGAACATGGCAGAAGCAGAGATTCCTGAGTCAGATATAAGGATGCAGCCACAGGATATAGATATGTCTTGTAAGTGTGTGGTGTTATTAGATTGCAGTTGAATCAAAAGTTCCTTTCTATCAATTGAACCTTTTCACACAAACTTTCCAGGGAAAGGTCCCCCAGGAGCAGCAGGAGCTAACCCCTTTCAGCA
Source organism: Pseudocheirus occidentalis (assembly GCA_028646575.1). Classification (NCBI taxonomy): domain Eukaryota; kingdom Metazoa; phylum Chordata; class Mammalia; order Diprotodontia; family Pseudocheiridae; genus Pseudocheirus; species Pseudocheirus occidentalis. Next base: position 209,026,546 of record CM053594.1, read on the forward strand.
CAGAGAGAAAAATGATGCCTATTTAATTACCTTTCAAATTGAAAGAGGCCCTGACTTATATTTGCAGAGCCTTGGACTGGGATGGAGTCTCACAGGGCTGAGTCTTTCCTGAACAACTAAAGAAGGTCAGGTGAAATACCAAACGCTTTAAGGAAGTCCTCATCTTCTGGGTCAGAAGGTTAGAGCAGCATGTCCTCAGGGCTGAGGAGAATGGGCACCACCCATGGTTCTAGTTATTTCCTGGAGAAAAGATCATGGAGCAAAGATGATGGCTAACCTTAGTTAGATATAATCAATATTCTCCTATGTAATCTGTGAAAGCTTCCTCTAAGAGTGGAGAGTCTAGAAACATTTTGAGAAAATTGGAAATAAATGGTTTATTAATTTGCAAACCAATGAGGCAGGGGAAGACCTAAGCAAAAGTAAGATTTGCACATGGAAGTAGGAGTTGGATGATGTTATAAAAGAGGTGATATCTTAGTAATGACCCTAAATCTTCTAACTCTTAAGGACTTGCTACCGACATTTCTCAGGCCAGAACTTTCACATCAGCCAATTTGCCTGCAATAGCTGCATAAATTATCTTAGAAGATGCCTTAGTGATCATGTAGCCCAGTCCCTTCATTTTATAGATGAAGAACCTCAGGCTCAGAAGGTTAAGCTCCTCACCCGTGGTTTGTTGTTGAGTTGCTTCAGTCTTGTCCAACTCTTTGTGACTCTATTTGGGGTTTTCTTGGCAGAGATACTAGAGTGGTTTGTGATTTCCTTTTTCAGATCATTTTATAGCTGAGAAAATTAAGATAAACAGGGTTAAGTGACTTGCCCAAGGTCACATAGCTAGAAAGTATCTAACTCTTAAGAAGCTGAGATAGGATTGAATTTAACTCTAGGCCCAGATATCTATTTCGCTACAGCATACATTCAACTTTGCATAGTTTTCTTTTGCTGAGTTGCCTGTGTTATGGGAATCTGAAGATCTTCCCTGCCCCTAGGCCCTTTACTTAAGTGGTTTAAGTGGCTCTGAGAACCTTCCCTGATTTGAAACTATACTCTGCCCCCTAATAGGCTGAATGTCATAACATGGAACCTGTAGCAGGAGGCTTGTTCTTCAGGAATTCCCATGCCTTATTACTTTGTGATTGGGCAGTGGGTCAAGAGGGCTGTGACAGTCTCTGATCCAGGAGAAGGCTATATATATGCCCTGATGTGAGGTTTGAAAAACCCAGATATTGGTGCTTCCATCTCTGGTAACTGAATAGATACGGATGTAATGGTCAGTTGGGTGGAAGCCCATCTGCTGTTCTGTTTATCTGCTTGTAACTTCTGCTTGTAAGTTGTTTGTATTTTGTTTGCATTCTCTGAAGTTCAGGGTGCTGTCTTTTCCTCCTGAACTAGGTAAATGATTCATGTTTGATTGATTAAAGTAATATTGTTAACCCATTTTGAGTTGCTTTCCTTTAGAAAAGCAGATCTAAGAACCTGTGCTAGCAGCCATCCTGGGCATGCTAGGGTGCTTGCTGATAATACCTGCTTAGAATGAATTGAGCAATATGAATGTTCAGAACCATTTGGCTGAAGTCTCAATCTATAAGCTATGTTAAGCAACTGAAACATGAATATAAACATTAGGGAAGAAAAGATGCAGGTCTTAGGGCTTGTTGACATTGTGAACTGGAGCCAGCCCCCTGGCATTTATTATTTCTTAACTTATTCAGTCTGAAACAATGGGTGTGCTCTCTTCATAAAACCTGGATGCAGTATTGGTGTCTGGACTGAACGTCTTCTGAACTTAGCTTATTTCAATATTCTTTTAGGTAATTAATTTGCAATACAAAACTTTTCCTAGATTAAAAAAGTATTTTTCTTGGTCTGGAATTAAATACTGATTCTAGGATTTAGCTATAAAATCAAAGTTGAAATAAAAAGACAGTTGGAGTTGGGCAGATGTGCTTTTGTATTCAAGAGTCTCTATTTCCTCAAATGAAAGGAATTTCTTCTGAATGGATTTAATTTAGCGTGGAAATGCCCACAACTTTGCAAGGGAAGTCCTTTGCATATGCTAAAATCACAGAGGACAATCTTTTAAAGCATTGCTTTTATCCTAGGCATTTTGAGGTCTATTTGATCATAAAAATGGACACATTGAAATGGAAGCTTCAGAGCTACAGAGCCAAGTAGATGGGACTCTACCTCCCAGCTGTCGATTTTGAATTTTCCATTTTATTAAGGAAAAAATTGGGTAGAGACTATAAACTCTTGATTTTCTTTGGAGAAAACACATTCCAGTCAAATTGCAAAGGGACCAACTATCTTCTGAATTCCATGAGCCCAGCTTTCTTTTTATAGATCTGGATTTAGACATATTGTTCCTTTTACTTTTGAACAATGATTATGAAGTTGTGTCTCAATGATCACGGCTAAGAGGTAATGAGGTAACTGGGGTAATTGAAATTCTGAGATAATTCCCAGACTATTATTTTGAACATCTTCCTCAAGAAAGTGACTACCAGGAGCTGTTAAAATAGAGCCAAGTTGGCATTTCATCTTTCTTTTCCCAAACGAACAGAAGGATACCAACCAACGGAAGCAGACAAAACCGAAGAATCAGCTGGAAGGAAAAATAATTTAAGATAACGCACTTAGGCATCTATGTACCCTTAGAAAGAATATTACTTGGGTTTTACATGGGGCCATCCGCATGTGTATCCAATGACCTGTGTGACTTTGGGCAATACAACTGGTCTCCCTGTGCCTCAGATTCATCATTTATAAAAATAAGGATAATAATAGCATCCATCTCCCACAGTTGTTGTAAAGATCAGATGAGATAATAATTGTAAAGCATTATGCCAACTTTAAAGTGCTATGTAGATGTTATTGCTGTTGTTGTTGCTGTTGCTGTGATCACAGTCATTGAATTAGGGTGATAAAGACATGTAAGGATTTTCATGTTAAGCGTTCACTGGCCACTATTGTTAATCTACACAGTCATATTAGTGAAAGACTTAAAAAGTCTGTATGAATAAAATGAAGAAGCAAAGACCAGAAAATCTAGTAATACTATTTGTGAATTTGTAGCTGGTTGAGCTACTATTTTTCAAAAAGCACGCTGATTATGACTGACATTCTTGCTTTCTCAGATAACACTCCCCATCATGCACATAGCAGTCAAATTGGGCTACTTCCTATTCCTCAAAGTCAACTTCTGGCTTCTCCCCTTACACATAAACACTCTATCCTGGGTGCATAGAATGTACTTTTTTCTTAACCCCATCTGTCAGACTCCTTTTCTTCCTGTAAGGCTCTGCTCAGTTGCCTTCTCTTACACAAAGACTTTCCTATTTTTTTTCAGATGTTAATACTCTTTTATTTCCCCAAATTACTTTGTGCTTCTAGGAAAGAAAGCCTAAACATTATGCTTGTATCCTCAAGTTGTCTGGAGAAAGAGACGAAAGCCTTTAGTATTCTGGGTGGACTCTTGTGGCAATCTTGTCAGAAGACATGGACAAGAGTTGCCTAAAATGGCCAAATGTGGATAGGTTGCAATCTGTATCATTGGAGAGAATATCTGAATTGATGAGTTATAAGATCATTTTGTGTATTTGAGTCCTTAGCTTTGTAAATATTTTTTTTCCTTTCAGCAGAGTGAAAACTTCTAGGCTGTTTTTGTCTTTGAATTTCCAGGCCCTACTTCTATGAAGTTCTATAGCCACAGAGAGGTTCATAAGAGGGGGCAAGTTTTGTGTAGAAGACAAGTTCTGTTTGGAATTCTTGAGTTGAAGACCTGCATAGGATATTTTGGAGGAGATATCCAAGAAGAAGTTGAAATTTTTGATTGATATTCAGGAATTAGATCCAGAATTGGGAATAATCTACATAGAGATGCCATGTGAATTCATGGCAGTGTGATGGGATTTCCAAATGAGAAAGTATAGAGAAAAAAAATAGAAGAGGGTCCAAGACAGAGTTTTGGATGAAAACAAAGCTAAGGGAGCTATAGGTGGCTGATAATCAGAAAAAAAGAGGCTGAGTAACTGAAAGGATAGGAGGGCTACATGAGACCAGTGTCATAGATACCAAGGAAGAAGAGAATATCCAAGTGATTAAGACTCTTTTTGGATAACCGGTCAAATTTGCCATGCAGATTATCATTTGGCCCTTAAAGAGAAAAGCCTGCTGGGCTCTAGGGACCAGACAATGCAATGAAGACAATAGGTATGCTAAACCAGAAGGGAGAACTAATGATACATTACAAGATGGAGTTTCACAAGTCTTTATAGACCATAAGTCTAGGTTGAAACCAACAAAACAAAATTTAACAGAGACACATATAAAGTCTGGACCCCTTTCCAAAAATATGCACAAGTATTTGATTCTTGGTGGAAGTGCATATAAAAAAAAAGATTTGGGGTTTGAAGTAATCAAAGAAATTAGCAATTTTGAATTGAGCCAATTTTGTGTTGAAACTCTGCAAGCCAAACACCTTAAAACAATGCAATTTTAGCCCCTTCAAGGGAAAGAATTGTTTTATTCATCTTCATCTCCCGCCCAGAGCCAGAACATATTGTCTTGACTCTAGAAGAATCTCAATGAATTTTTGTTGAATAAATGAGTGAACCTACCATTTTGGAACCCAGTGAATGGAGAGCTTGGAGGAGGGTGGTAGAAGAAGATCTCTTTTCCAAAAATTACAGAAAAGTGCCTGAGTTTTCATAGGGGTAATGAAAGAATTTTGAATGCATTACAGACATTTATGAAAAATCATCTAAGTCAAAATTAGAATTATTTTTACTTAGGGCTGAAGATGAAAAGCCTGACAACAATTGAATATCATTAAATCATTCTAAACATTTGTAAAATGATTTTAGTTTTCTTTCTTTTAATCTCCTCAGAACCTTACAGTTGCAGTATTTGTCTTGATAAATTATTGACATTTATTTGATTTTCTGCATCAACTCCTGTTGCTCAGAATATGTTTTTCAATTACATTTTTACCCTGATGAAATAATATTTAGATCTACTCAAAGTCACATTTCACTTCTGAACTCAATAATCAACATTGGCCATATTCCATGAAAAAAGCACAGTGGCAATACTTTATGAAGAACATGATACTCTTTGGACTTATCATGAAGTTTTCCCCTGAGGTAGGATAATGTGCATCCAGAGTTTAGATGACTAAGTCCTGTTATTGAAAAGTACTTCTAAATTCATGTCACAACGCAAAACACAACAAAATCTTTGCTTTGAGGGAGACTGGAAGGAAGTGTTCAGGTAACAAAACAAATAATCTAGGGTAGAATGGCAGCAAATTTTATAGTAAAGAGAAAAATAATCTTAAAATATTGAGGAAGCATTTAAGTTAAGTTAGTATCCATGCAATGAAAGAGTATGATGAAGTTGTGATCTGTGCTGTCAGGAAGAGTATAAATATCAGTGAGATCACAGATTCATCTACATACACACACATTGTTTTTCATGACTTAAGTTGTTAAAAGAAACAGTGCAATGATGTCCAGAGAACAAATGGGGGGAAGATGGGCTATTAACTATATTTAACACATCCATTTTAAGGTATGGACAGGGCAGTTAGGCAGTTAAAAATAAAAGATTGCATCTCTGGAGAGAGCTTGGAATTGGACTTGAAAATTTTAGAATTTTTGCCATAGAGATGACATATTTTAGACAGAAAATCCATGACGGCATAAATATAAACATTTGCCCTATGAACAGTGCAGGATGAGCCCTAATTTGTATTAAACAGTTTGAGGTTTAATGGAAATGAGAACAAGAGCTTTTATGTGTTAAAATAAAAAAAAATAAACAGTTTGAGTGGACTAAGTGGGATGGTGTGGCATTTTGAGGAGTTAAGAGCTGCAGGACATTATGATCCCTCAGTCCATTGCATTTAACAGTTTCATGACTAAAGAGGATAAAACCAAAAACATGAGAAATCATGTATATTTGGAAATAGATGATGATTTTTAAAATCCTATTAACTTCTTGGGGGAAATTTGGTAAATAATTACCATTTAACTGTGATCTGAGTCACTAAGGGCTAAGAAATTTTAATTTAAACCAAGAAAAACTTTTAGGAGGTAGAGGAGATGGAAGAGGTTGAGGTTGAAGATTGAAGAACCTGCTAGAAGGGGAAAATGGGGGTGGTGGGATTGGTGGTCTGGAACATATTTTATTGAAGCTCTTTGGAGTGACTAACAATAAGATAAGTCAGACAACAAGAAGGCTTCTTTGTCTACTAATTCCTGATGGACTGAAGAAAGATTGCAGTTTCAACTATTGACCTATAGCACCACCTAAAGTTGAACAATAATGACATTTCTCAGAAATGTACATTACCCCCTTTCTGCTCCACTATGGTATGAGAGAAAAAAGAAGAAAAGAAAAGCAAGAAGTGGGAAAAAAAAGTACAGCTGCTGCTTTGCTGTATAAGAATTGGCTAGGCTGATTTCCCTTGCCCAGAGTTAACTTGAGATATTTACTGTTTGCTCAGATTTTTTTTTTTGTGAGTTCTGTTCAGACAAGATAATATAGCCTATGGATGAACAAATAACTCACTGTTGGTCTATGTAGCCCAGAAAAAAAGCTATTCTCAGTGTCTTGGTTATGTGCATTTCTGATTATAACTTAGCTGACAGTCTTATTGAGAGACTACAAGGTTCAAGTAAAGAAAAGATTAATGAAAACAAAGCAAAGAGAAAACATAAGAGGTCTATAAAGCATCGATGTACATACTTGATCTTAACTTGAATTCCATTACCTTCTAGCATTGCCAGAGAGGAAGAAGGCATAGTAGTCATTGCCTGGGTGGGCTGTATGCCAAGAATTAGGGAAAGCTCCATAGACTTTGACTAAGACAGCTAAAGATAGCTAGTTTTCTATAGAGGGCATAGACTTACTAGTCATAGCACCTCCCATAGATTGACAATATGATTTCCAGTGGCCCTAAAGATGTTATCTTAGTTGAGGAAAGTGGAGCTTGAAAGAGTAATGAGCAACATATATGAAATCAATATGAAGCACAATAATTTAATCTAGAAATTTAAAGATATAAATTAGTTGCCATAATAAGGAGACAAAAACAAGCCAGAAATTACTTTAGTCAGCAAGCATCTGACCTACTTGTCAGCTAGAGACAGATAGCTGACAAAAGCAACTCAGGACATCTGAAAATCTTACAAAAATCTTATGGTTAAGAGCAATATCATTTCAAAAAACAACAGAAACAGCAGAAGGGAAATAAAATCTTTAAATAAAGCCCGGTAAGATATTTAACTAACCAAAGTCATCCCAAGGGCATTCAAGGATGAAAAGGAAAGGAGTATGAATGAAAGCAAAATGGAAAATATTTAGAAATGACTTTTCAAAAAACTGTGTTTTCCATCAAGAATAACGGAATCACTACACTTGAACCCTAATATTAGTCCCTGGGGTGCTCATTAAGGAAGAAGAAAGGACACTAAAGAGACAAAGATAGGAAAAGAAGCCAGATTAGATGAAGTATATGTGGAGAATTGTGTTAGAGGCAATAGTATTGATGAACTTTCCTTTTAAAAGCATATGAAGAAGTTATCAAAGGTGTGGAAAATTTTCAAGACATTATTAATACTGAGAAAGCTAAGCAGAAGAACTGCATTAACTATTGGCTTATATGCTTACTCTCCCATTTGTACAAAATCTTTATGAGAGTCATCTATACACAAATCAGGGGCGTTTTGATAAGCATTTTAGTAGGAATAAGCAAGTTTTTCTAAGCAATATTCAATAGTGGACCACCTCTTTACCACTTCACAGTTAATAGAAAGATGAGTAATTATAAGATCTGATTGTTCTTTGCTTATAAAGAAGGTATTTCACTTGGTAGAACAAAATTCTACCTTGCAGACTCTTTTGTAACTAGGTGTCTCTCCTCTGTATATTACAATTATTCCAGATCCCACCAAAAGTATAACAACGTAAATAACCTGGTTCAATCACCTGCTGAGAATTAACAGTTAAGAAATAAAACAAGGAGATATCAGTCAGTTAATAAATATGTGTTAAATGCCTACTATGTGCTAGGGATTGTGCTAAGTGTTGGATGCTCTCTAAAGATATGTGCACACTAAAGATATTCAGCACCATAATGGAGACTTATTGCACAGTTCAGATTGAAGAGAGATTCCCTGTGAATGGTGTGGTTCTCCAGATGCTCCTGTGTGCAGATGACATGAAGCACTAAGACATCATAGAGCCTCCTGGAGGAGATCTGTAGCCTTCCAAAGGAATGATTTGGCTTGTTTATACACACAGAAAAGACCAGGTGGATAAACAATATCCATTGTCCCAATCTCAACATATATTTGGATAGATATCCTATAGAACTTGCTCACTAGTATGGATATCTGGAACATAGCATAGAATTGAACATCAAACTGGACTTATAATCAAACTCTCATCCAATCTGTTGTGAATTCGATTCACTTTCACTTTTGCAACATCTCTCCAGCATTCCCCTGTCTCTCTTTTGACATGGCCACCAGTCTAATGCAGGTCTTCATCACTTCATTTTTGTATCATTGCAATTGTCTGCTGATGGGTGTGTCTGCCTCAACTCTTCTCACTCCAATCAATTCTCCATCCAGCCATTAAAGTGATTTTTCTAAAGTACAGGTCAAAGTGTGTCATCCCCTTACTTAATAAACTCCAATAGCTCTCCATTGCCTCCAGAATAAAATACAAAATGTTCTGGCATTCAAATTCCTTCATAACCTAGCCATGGCTCTTATCTTTCCAGTCTTCTTAAACTTTTCTTCCCAATGCATACTCTTGGATCCTGTGACGCCTACCGTCTGGCTGTTCCACAAATAAAACACTCCATGTCTTGGTTCTAGGAATTTTCTGTCCTCCATGCTGGGAATGCTCTCCTACTTTATTTCTGACTACTGACCTTTGGTCTTCTTTTGAAGTCCCAACTAAAATCTTATCTTTTGCTGGAAGCCTTCCCCAACTCCTCTTAATTCTAATGCCTTTGCTCTTTTATTTTCTATTCATCCTACGTATAACTTTCTTTGTACATAGTTGCCTATATCTTTCCCCTCCCATTAAATTATAAGCTCCTTGAGGGTAGGGATCATCTTTTGCCTCTTTTTATATCCCTGGCACATAGCACCGTGTCTGACACATAGTGAGTAGTTGCTTAATAAGTGTTTATTTATTGATTAATCTAAAAATCTTTAGACCTGGAATGGATTTGAGGAGGGGCAGAAGATACACACTTATCACAAGGAAGCAAAGAAAAAAGATACCTAGGGAGTAAAATGAAATATGGCTGGAGCTGGACCAAATACAGTGGACCATGTGAGGTACTCACCAATAAGAGCAATGGGGTACTAGGGTGCGAATTTTGTAGATGAAGTATGTCATGCGGTAGATAGTAAAAGTAACCACATTAGGCAGTATTCACAAACAATCATTTGGAGATGATGCTGCTGAATCACAAAGCAACTAGAACCCTAGATAAGTAGCTAAGGTAAGGGGAGGAGGAGAACTGAGTGTTACATATAGTTATTTATTCAATTTAAAAGGTTATTATCGGGGAAGAGGGATTGTTTTGTTATAATTTATCAGTCAGCCAGTCCCTAACAATAAGGAGACAATGAACAAAAGCCCAAGCTATTTGACTGGGTTTTAAATGATGGAATATTTTTTTTGTTTGTTTTTGGTGGGGAAAATAGCGATTGGGAGTGTTGGTCAGAGTGAATTTTAAACATTTAGGGCTTCAGTGACTAGTTCATTATCACATTACTAGTTCTTTTTTTAATCTTTCAAATATTTTCACACTAACATAAATATGAGAGCCACTGAAATACAGTGAATAGAAAACTGGTTTTGGAATCTGAAAACCTTGGGTTCAAGAACTACCTCTGATGCATACTGGCAGTGTGACCATGGGCAAGTCACATAACTTTGTAGTGCCCTAAACAACTCTCTGAGACTATAAACGGGAGAAGTTTTGTAGATCTGATTAAGTAGGAATGTCTTTAGTCACAGGTTCCAACATAGATGAAATTCAAGGTCCAGAGCAAAAGTAAAACTACAAAATTGTAGATATAGCCACTATTAAACGGCACCCACACATACTTCATTGTATAAACAAAACTTCATTAGGAAATTGAAACTTTTCAGTTTCAAGGGTTAAGTCAAGAAAAAAAAAGAACAGTATCAAGTTTAATAAGACAAAGTTTAACTATATATATATATGTTTGTGATAACAGCTGGGATTCACTTCTGGAGCTTAAAATTCATTTATCTTTTGATTTGACATCCCAGTACCATGTGAAGCCATGCTATTAAATTAGCAATAATGTTATCTGCTTCTGTCTTCACATAAGTTACTCCAACCAGATGGAACAGACATCCAAGAAGCCTTTTGAGAATAAAGAATCCACTGCAGTCTAACGTTGCATTTCACCCTTGCTCTATTTAGTTTTAAATTGTCTTTCAGTTGAATGTATCTGGTATGAAGGGCAGAGCACAATGATAAATGTGAGAGACAGCTAGATTTCCAAGGACAGAAGAAAGATTTTATGCCCAGATCTAGACATTGCTTGGTTTTCTCCATGGCAGGAATCTGAGAAGCTATGGAGAATTATTAGAAAGACGGCAGAATTTCTTCACAGGGAGGATGTTCCAATATGGAAAGGAGTTATAAATATGGGTTACAAAATAGGCTTTTCAAGTTCCCCTTTAGCTTGGTGTATCTACTAGGCCCACAGATCTGCTTTTCCCCCTCTATAAATTCCTATTGATCTAATATCCTATGTAATCAACATTTGAACTTAAATGATGATGGACAGCATTAATAGAGCACTTCAAGATTTTCAAAATTATTTATGTTATCTCACTGGATCCTCACAGTAATCCTGTGCAGTAGGTGCTACTATTATCCCCATTTTTCAGAGGATGAAACTGAGGCACAGAGAGGGTAAGTAACTAGCCCATGATTTTCCAGCTAGGGAGTATCTGTAGCAGGCTTCAAACTCAGGTTCACCTCAGGTCTTCCTTACTCAAAATTCTGCATTTTTACACTGGGCCACCTGGCTGTCCCTGTGGCACGTTTACTTATGTTGACTCATAGTAATAATAACAACTATCATTTATGTAGTGCTTTAAGGATTTCCAAGAACTGTATCCTTAATATTCACAATAACCCTGTGAAATAGGTGCCATTATTATTCCCATTTTATAGATGAAGAAAATGTGGCTGAGAGAATTGTGACTCACCCAGGATTACACCACTGATTACACCACACTCATTGCACTTCATGAGTTTTCAAGGCAAGCTTGAATTCATGGTTCCATGATTCCATACCTAGCACTTTTACTCACTATGCCACAAGCCTATGATGTTGAAAATTCAAAGGGGAAATCATTCCTTGTCTATTATGTAATTCACTGATCCCAGAACTTGGTTTGGGTCAAAAAGACTATTTGTAAAAAAGACTAATAGCAATGAACATTTATTAACTCCCTACTGTGTGCAGAGCACTATGCTAGGCATAGAGAGACAAATGGAAAATTTATAAAAAGATACCATCTACTAGAGGGATAAAATGGAAGTCTTCATAAGTGTATTACACAATATTAACTCATGAGTAAATTGAGAAGTTATAAGACGAAGTGTTCTGTGTAGAGTAAAATTTAGTTGACAGAAGCGTCTGACCTAAATTCCTTTTTTCTCTCTATTAAACTGATGTTTTATCTTTTACTTTTGTCTTCCTTTAGAAAACACTTCACTAAATAATCTGAATTTGTCAGATCAGAGCTGAAATGGTTCATTAGACAGCTAGTGTTCCTGATATGAGCCTAAGGTATGTCTACAGACGAGACCAGAGAAAAACTCGTATTTGGCTAATATACTGTGCTGAGGTCTTAATCTACTCTGGCTGGATATGATCCTAGATAAACCTCCAGATTAATTTTGTTATTGCTGAACCAGACTAATATTACAATGCTGATAATCTGGGGGTTAGAGAGATTGTACATGTGACTCTCACCAATTATATGGGAAATTAGGCATAAAAGCAAAAAAATCTTGGGTGGTATAGATATGTTTCATTTCATTTTTAACTACAGTAAAAAAACTAACTACAGTTAGTTTTACTGTGATCTTTCATAGAAAATCTAATCTTTATTCACTTTATACTGCATATTTTATTAAAATAATTACATATCTATAGTTCCATAACTTCAGAGGATTTTATATGAGTTATCTAACTTGATAACTATAATAATCTCATGAAGTACAGAGTCGAGGCACCGGGTTTAAAAGGAACAGAGCCCTTTGAAGGGTTAACAGGTCAAGATTTGGGTTTCTTGACCAACATCAAAAA
>CM053594.1:209039437-209052861 GCA_028646575.1 Pseudocheirus occidentalis
AGACTACAGTTTGTTGGTATATATAAGCTCCCTGAGGGCAGAAACTAACTGATTTTGTATTTCTAGCCCTAGAATCTAGCACAATAATTCATAGAGATAATGATAGGAAAACAGGTTGAAACATGCCTATTAAATCAGTCAGTCAACATGCATTTATGCAGTGCTTACTATATACCAGGCACTGGGCTAAGTGTGGTAGATATAAAGAAAGGCAAAATCATTATCCCTACCCTTAAGGAGCTCCCATTCTAACAGGGGAGACAACATGCAAATAACTGTGTGCATGCAAGATATACACAGAGTAAATGGAAGGTAATCTTTGAGGGAAGGCACTAGCAGTGGGATTAACAATATTATTTTTCTTTAAAACTCCATCAAAGATTTGTTTGAACTGATGCAGTGAATTTTTGAGCAAAACCAAGAGAACAATTTATATCATAACACTGTAAGACAAACACCTTTGAAATAATTAAGAACTCTGATTATTCCAAAGACCAACCACTCTGCCAGAAGACCAGTGATGAAGCACAACTTATATCTCTTGACAGAGAGGTGTGGGACTCAAAAAGTAGAATAAACTATGCATTTTTGGACGTGGGCAGGTTGGGAGTTTATTTTGTTTAACCATGGAAATTTGTTACAAGAGTTTTCTTTCTCTTTTCTTTCTCTGATGTCAAGAGTGAGGGTGGAAAAAGAAAAAATAAATGATTTTTTTTAATACTTAAAGAGTTAATAGAAAAACCAAACAAACCAGCCTTCAGTTTAGTTGGGGCAGACGGTGAGATGAAAACTACATTTGAGATGCAGTTTGTAGAGGGTGAGATGAATGAAAACTACATTTAGTTTAAAGTCTGAAATTATTGATTTAATTCTAAGCTTTGCCACTTTTTCTCTGTGTCACTTGACTCTTAGGAACTGTTCCCTCATTTGCAAAACTGATCTTATGGAAGCAATATACAGGGCCCCTTATAGGCCCCCAACCATGCCTCAGAACTTTCAAAAGTCCAAAACTGACTAAAGTGTGCTCCTTCAGCTGACAAAGTGACTAATTCAAATGCTGTTTCTTTAGCCAAAGGCTTACCAAAAAGCTTAGCTTTCTTTATTTCTCCTTATGCCTGATCACAAGTTAGATATTACAAGGGGTTTTAGCAGATGCCAGCCTTGGCCAGCTGCTTCCTATGGCTATTTGGAGAGTGGACAGAGTTGTCCATTTTGACGAGATAATTACATCTGAAAAGAACTGTGTTGCCAAGCACTTTTGCACTTGCCTTGATACAAAGGATGGACTCATAATGGTGCGAGCTGCTCCCTGGCATCTTGATGATAAAATGTTTCTTAAGATTTGGATTTTCAAAGAGAAAATTCCTTATTAAACCTCAGGAGACATGACCTCCCAGAGCTAACAGATCTTTGCAGATGGACTCACTCACCTTCCTCGTACTTTGCTCAAGAACAAGTCTGTCAAAGCAGGCTGTCTGACCATAATGTAATTTAGCAGAAAATGCATACAATTTATCAAGAAGAGGGAAACCTTTTTTTTTCTTTTTGAGGGGGGAAGGCAAGGCAATTGGGGTTAAGTAACTTGCCCAACGCCACACAACTAGTTAAGTGTCAAGTGTGTGAAGTCAAATTTGACCTCAGGTCCTCCTGACTCCAAGGCCAGTGCTCTATTCACTGCGCCACCCTAGCTGCCTCATCGCACCATTTTTGACACAATGAGCTTATTGAAGCTAACAATAAATGAGAGACACAGTCATAAGGAACCTAACTTCTGGAGCATTGTTTGTCATTACTTGATGCTGCCATAGTTCAATCCAACTTTAACTTGACATGAAGTGACAGATCACCTTGATTGATCTGTAGAAAGATTTCTTCAGAGAAAGTCTACAGAAGTTTGTAGAACAGTATAGAGAGTTCTCCCATAGAATTGGGCTGACACATTTTAATTACCTTGTGTTCATTTTTAATTTATGGAATAAAACAAGTATTTCCATAACACAGGATATTAAAAAAAGATGATTGTACATGAAACTGCCTATCTGTTATGTACTTTCCTTTTAAATATGTGAAAGATAAATTTCTTTTTTTTCCTTCTTTCTCCTCTCCCCCTCCTTCCCCCACTCCTCTTTATCCCCCCCATCCTAATGGCTACCATTAAATTAGTAGACACTGCTAAACTTTTCTTTTCCCAAAATAAGTTCATACAAGGTTTGAAGGGGACCTCAGAGGCAACCTACAAGGGAACCCCCACATCAGTATTCCCACAAAATGATTATCCAGCCTCTGCTTGCATTCCTCTTGTGATGGGGAAACCAATTTCTTCCCAACCTGTTGTCCTTTGGGTATCGTTAATTATAGGAAAGTTTCCCCTAAATCAAGTCCATGTTTTCCTTCCTGCACGTTTTACCTTTTATGTTCTGTAGGGCTAAACTGAACACAGCTTCTTCACTGATTGTTCTTCTGTGTACTATGTGTGTCCTTGGAAAAAATATTCTGCATGGGGCTACACAACTTAAAGCTGCCCAAGAACTCAGGCACAAAGTACTGTAAAGGGTTGGTCAGCCTGTCACTAGGTCTCTGATGAATTACAATGTAGTAGGAAAAAATACTCTTCATGAAGACCTGTGTTCGTTTCTTTGTCTAATGTTACCTGTTGTAAGACTTTGAGTAAATAAAGCAAACAAAACAAAACAAAGCCCAGTGAGCCTCTAAGAGCCTTGGTTTTCTCAGCTGAAAATTGGGGGAGAATAATGGACTGGATCAACTTTAAGGTCTTTTCCAGGAATAACATTTTATGAGTTTTTAAGTTTATAAACTATATACTGACAAGACCTTTTGGGTTCTTTTATATAGGTTCTCTAAGGGGAACTTATATCAGAGGTTGTAAAAGCTCAATGATAACAGATCTATGTAGTCTATGATTTTCTTTATATGACTAGTATATCTGCATCACGGTGTCATATTTGCCTCTCAGGAAACATCTGAGACCACAGAGATGAAATGGTGATTCAAAAGTTTCATATAACCCTAGAGTAGAGATTCCTAACCTGGGCTATGAGAACTTGGATTGTTTTTTATTTTGTTTTGTTTTTCAAGATAACTATTTTAATTTAATTGACTTTCTTTGTATTCTTAAGTATTTTATTTGATACCACAAAAACACTTAGGAGAATGGGTCTGGAGGCTTCACCAGCCTGCCAAAGTGGTCCCTGACAAAAATGGTTAAGAACTCTTGGCCAAGGGGATCTGATGGAGGCAATCCCTATGGTGACTAAATAGCTCTGGGAGCTGTAGAGGTGCATTGCCCAGCTTGGGGTAGGACAGGGTAATTATGACTGTCCCATGGGCTGTCCCTGCCCCTCCCCCCACCCAGTGCTCTCTGCTGAGGTAAGTAAGAGGATACAGTAGGAGCTGGCACTTGTCTTCCTAAGTCAGGGGGACCTGGTTTCTATGACTTGTGCTATTCAGTGTGATTACTCCAATATGAAAACTGCCTTGAGGAGGTAGAGCCAAGATGGTGGAGTAAAAGCAGGAACTTCCTTGACGTCCCACTCCAGTCACCTCCAATACCTGTAAAATATTACTCCAAACAAATTTTAGAGCTACAGAACTCACAAAGTGACAAAGAGTAACAAATCTCCCACTGAAGGCAACCTGGCAGGCCAAAAGGAAGGGTCCATTGCACCAAGCTGGTAGCTGAGCACAGTACCCTGTGAGCCACTAGGGCCCAGACCCAGGGTGGGCCAGACCAGTGTCATAGACCAGCATCACAAACCAATGTCACAGACCAGCCAAAGCAAACTTCAGGAGAGTGAATCACTGGCAGCTGTGACAGTTTCCAGATTTCTCAACCCATAAATGCCAAAGAAAAAGTAAAAGGTCAGTGGGGAACCCTGTCGATCCTGGGTGAGAGAAGAGCCTGGTCTGGCCCCTGCCCCTGGGGCAGCAGAGGTGACAGCAGCTGCAACTGCTGCTGTAGCTGCTGCTGCTGCTGCTGCTTCCAGCTCTGGACCTGCAGGTCATAGAGGGAGCAGGTGACTGTCTAGAGGGCATTTACAGGAATCTCTCTGCTGGCACTGAGGCAGGATTCTTTTGCTTTGCCCTGCTTGGATCTGGGTTGCAGTCTTGGGTAGTGGTCCTGGGGTGAGGAGTGCTGGTGTGGCAGAGCTTGTTGAGGCTATGGAGAGAAAGTCCTCCTCACAGTTCTGAGGCAGGTGCCTGGAAAAAACTCTGACAACAACTGCACAAAACCTCAGAAATTTGGGACACAGCACTCTCCATTCTGGAAGCAGAGCTCAACCGTGGCGAAGAGCTCAAAAGTCCAGTAATTGACTGCTAATATGAGCAAGCAAAGGAAGCACAAACAGACAATAGAGTCTTTGGGGGGACGACAAAATGGATCAAGGCATGGAGCAAGAGGAAGACAGCAAAATCAGAACTCCTACATCAAAAGCTTCCAAGAAAAATATGAACTGATTGCAGGCCATGGAGGAGCTCAAGAAGGATTTTGAAAATCAAGTAAGAAAGGTACAGGAAGGGGCAGCTAAGTAGTGCAGTGAATAGAGCACTGGCCCTGAAGTCAAGAGAACCTGAGCTCAAATCTGGCCTCAGACACTTGACACACTTACTAGTCATGTGACTTTGGACAAGTCACTTAACCTCAATTGCCCTCCAAAAAAAGCAAAAAAAAAGTAGAGGAAAAATTGGGAAGAGAAATGAGAATGATCCAAAAAAATAATGAAAAATGAGTCAACGCCCTGACTGAAGAAAATAACACCAACAAAACCTGCCTTGAATCCTCTAAGCCAGAAATGGTTTCTTCTATCTGGGAACTATTTGTTTCTACACTTGATTATAATACAAATAACTATCCATGAGTTATGCTATGGGACAACTAGGTGGTACAGTGGATAGAGCTCCAGGCCTGGAGTCAGGAAGACCTGACCAGTTCAAATCCAGCCTCAAACACTTAATAGCTATGTGACCCTGGGCAAGACACCTAACACTTTATCTCAGTTTCCTCTTCTGTAAAATGAATAGGAAAAGGAAATCGCAAACAGTTCCAGTATCTCTGCTAGTGTTAAAATGTATTATATGAAATAAAAGGGAAACTCAGGACAAAGTTATGGAGCCATCTATGATTCAGTTTGCAAAGCCAGCATTTGCATATCAAATCAGATCATTTGACTTCTCAGATATCAGAGAAAAAAGTGATTTGTGGAGTTTATTTTATAATAGAAACGAGGAATAAAAAAAAAAGACAGAACTGTGTTTTGAACATAATTCAGGTGGACAAGGAAGGTTACTTGACTAGTTAATTTATCCTAAGTTTTCTTAATCCTACCCAGAAGTTCTTGCCTTACAAGTGATGCATTTTGTAAGCAGAAAGGGTACTGAGAAAGAGGAAGTTGTGGTCAGTAGCTAGCAGTCATTCCCTGCCTTCCTTAGAAGATTCCATTGCTCAACTTAGATTTTACCCAAGAGAAAAAGGGAGCTTATCCACTAAGATTGGAAAGAGGAACTTAACCTCTGACTAAACTTTCTCCAGCTGCCAGAAAGAGGAACTTAGCCTCTGATCAACATTCTTTTCTGATAGAAAAGGAATCTTACTCTTAAAAAACTTATAATCTTATGATTATTATATTTTTCTAAATTATCTGCTATTAAATTGTAAAGTCTTCTCAATCTATCCATTTACTAAATCTATCAGAAACCTAAACATAAGAGACTATCCATGTTAGTTTGTCTTAGCTCTTATGGTTAGCTTTTTGTAAAGAAAGTAGTTTAATCCTATAATCAGACTAAAAATAAATCATTATAATCAATACTAATTGATTTTCTTTTCACCAAGAAAACCCCAAATGGGTTCACAAAGAGTGGGACATGACAGGAACAACCTAACAACCACAACTCCTGTTCTCCCTGAAGCTTCCCTAACATAAGCATCCCCATTTCCTTGATTTAATCTTTATATGGCATGGACTCAACATCCCTGAGTGGCTGACCTCTTCTGGATGCTGTCTCACTAACCAATGGTACCAAACTTTGGTGCCTAAATCTGAATTTAATACTTTATATATGGTTTGACAAGAGTAAAGGGAAGTAGTTCCCTTAGATTAAATTGGGACTAATATGATGGAAAGAGAATTTAAGAACAGTAGGGGGGGGCAAAGGAACACATTCATTACTTAACATTTTAATTAGTGGGTTCTAGTAATATATAATAACTATATTCCTATTTATAAATTTCACAAATGAAAGTCTAATTTACTTATTTTTACTAATAAAAATGCACTTTTTAGATACATATATCTGGAAGGTTGTTATTACTACTTATGTATCAGGATGGATCCATAGTCTCATGAATGGAGGTCCTTTAATTGTGCAGATCAGAAGTCATACACATTTTGTACACATCTGTCTATGTTCCCCCATAAATCCATGATAAGATGTACTCCTGATATGCGGGGCTCATTCCTCTAAATCTCTTGGCCTCATATGAGTACCAATGGAGCACCCAAACTATCTGCTGATTACCTCTTACTATGTATTTATGAGCAGTTCCTGTCCAACCTCTCTCCAGACCCTCGGGCATTTCCCTGAATATATTTTCCATCCTTCAGCATGATATTTTTGTCAATATCCCCTATCCTACCTTTGTGCTCCCTATGTCTCTCTTTTTCTCCTTGAGTTATCTGTAATGTTGCATCTGCAGAGATTATGGTGTTTGAGAATCATTAGCAATAAAGCATTGGATTTTTGTGTCATAGGGAAACTTGGAATCATTTAAAGTACTACAAACTTTCTTAATTCAATGGTTCTCTTTCCCCTATTAATCTCTGTATCCAGCTCATTGTCTATCTATGATTCATATTTAAGATATACATATTAATGGAGTAATTCACAACTGCTAATCCAACTGTATATCATAATCTGGACAATACGTATTTTTTATCCCTATACTTTTTCCTGTGTGGATCAATAAGTCTGTTTCCTGAGTTATCATAGATTTCATCTTGAAAAGTTTGTAGCATATGTAGAATTAAACTAATCCACACAATGTTATCTGCAAATAGAAGCAGAAGGGAGCCCATGTAGGAGTTTGTTATCTTTAAAAAAAAAAAAACCTGAGCTTGCAGGGGCTTAGGATCACAAGTTGAAAGGACAGGTGATTAACTAGTGTAAAAATTTCCATCTTTCTCAGAAATGTGGTATGCATAAAAGCAGTACCTGACTTGAAATCTCCATAGGAAAATAAAGTTACACATGGAACTGAACTAATTTCACTTATTCTCAACCGGCTCTTTGGGTCTCAGAAAGAAATTGTTTTTAAAGTCATACATTTAGAGCTGGTAGAGACCTTAAAGGTTATCAAGACCAACTTCTTCATTTTTACTGATAAGAAAAACCAAAGTGCAGTGTCATACAACTCATTAAGTTTCTGAAGCAGGCTACAGGAGTCCTGGGGTCTTTGAGTCTTTAGATCTCAGGTTATTAATCTCTTGATAGAGTAAAAGGCTTCTAGAATAAATAATGGATCTAGATATGTTTTGTTTGCACTCATAACTTGGCCACCACATACAGTGATGACCCAGGCTACCTACACATGCACACAACCCAGGATAAAAGCTGCTTCTTTAACTCTCTTCTCCAACTCTCTGTTGGACACTTCCATTTTATGTCTCATGGGCATTTCAAATGCAACATATTCAAAACAGAATTCATCCTTGTTTCCCTTGAACCCATCCTTCTTCCGGACTTCTCTGTCCGGATAGATATCCTCTGTCAAGGATACCACCATTGTCCTAGTCACCCAGGATCATAACCTTGTGTGAGCACAAGCAAAGTAGGTTTTTTGTTGTTGTTTTTTCCCTTATTGTTGGAGTTCAGTTTCCTAGGCTTAGGCTAAATTGTAAACATCTGAAAGATTTGATCTCCTTTAAACCCTGATAATTAACAGCTGTGCTGGGTCACACAGATTGGCTCTGAGCCAATCATATGCCAAGTCTTTGTTATATATTCTGGGAGGTTGGCATTTTGCTTTGGGGGTTCACTTGTGAGAAGGAGCTTTTGATTTCCTGGTCAAGACTCTGAGTCTTATTCAAAGCCCCTCAACTACTTAGATGTCTGTGATCCCTCAATCCAGTGATGTATTTAAAATGTATAGCAATATTGCTTTACTCAGACAGTTGGAGCCCTGTCTGTTGGTCTTTGTGCTAATTTCTTTGCCTATATTTCTATGCTCACTTCTTTCTCTGTAATTAAAGTAGGATTGTTAACCCTTTTAAAGCTATGTTTCCTTTATAAAGCAGATCAAAAGAACTTGTGATAGCAGGACATCCTGGGTGTATTAGGGTGCTTACTAATACACCTCAGCATCCTTTTCAGCTCTGCACACTCACCCCACCCCCATATTCAATCAATTGCCAAGTCTTGTCAAGTCTACCTTCTCAACATCTCTTGTATCAGTCTCCTTCTCCAATTACACCACAATCACACAAATACAGCCTTCACTATGGAAAAAGTGTACAAGTTGGTCTCCTTACCTACTACCTCTCTGTGTAGAAGATATTTACTATCTTCTACACAGCTGCAAAGTGGATATTACTAAAATACATGTCTAACCATGTCACTGCAACCAGTGTTGGTTTATCTAGTCTTCCACTCTGTTTCATTTCTTTTTCACTGGTTGCTGTTCTTGTTCTTGTTGTTTCTTAGGGAGAAATCAAGAGAAATGAATGAACATTAAGCTGTTGTGGGTTTTTTGCTTTTTTTGGGGGGAGGACAATTCAGGTTAAGTGACTTGCCCAAGTTTTTGTGTTAAGTGTCTGTAGCTGGATTTGAACTCAGGTCCTCCTGACTCCAGGACTGGGGCTCTATTCTCTGTGCCACCTAGAAACCCCACATTCAATTTTTTATAGAGGAAACAAAGTACCTATGTAAGAGGCAAAGAAGGGTTGACAAAAGTGAGGAAGTCTGAGTGGAAAATGAGGAATTAAAGTAGTCCCTGATGTTAGGAAAATGTGAGCTACCTATTTTCTTCCCCAAATTAAATCAACAGGTATGTGTTGCGTACCTTCTACATACTAGGAACTAGTCTAGAAGCTGGGAATACAACTATAAGGAACAACTATAAGAAAAAAACCACTATAAGATAAAATTATACTCACAAGGATCTCACATTTTATCAGGAGAGACTACAAATACACATGAAATAAATATGAAGAGAATCATTACAAATAATACAAAGAAGTTTAAAAAACAAGATAGTTTTGTCAGGAAGAGTTCTTGCAGTTGGAATCAGGTAAAGTTTCATATAGAAGTGGTGCTTGATCAGTGTTTTGAAGGAAAAAAGAAATTCTATGAGGGAGAGGTAAAGAGGAAATGCATTCCAGACATGAAAATGGCCAGTGCAAAGTCATAAAGATGGGAGACTGTGTTGTTTGTAAGGATGAGAGAAAAGAACAGTTTTGCATACTTGAAAGATATGAGGAAGAGTAATGTCCAATGAAGTTGAAAAGATAGGTTGGGGCCAGGTGGTAAAAGGCTTTAAAAGCTAAACAAAGGAGTCTATATTTAATCTTAGAAACAATAGGGAATCACAGGAGTTTATTTCTCTTATTCTTCTCATTTGTTCTTAAATATTACAATCTATGTGGCTGCTATCTTTTGGGTCAGGGATGAAAAGACCACTCTATTAACTCTTCTTGTTACTCTTTCATACCCATTCCCAGCCAAAACCCCCAGTCAACATAGAAATACAATGTACACAGTGAGGAATGTTAATTTTCTATCCAAAGGTAACATAGCAAGAAATAAAGATTTGCAGGACATAATATGACACCCGAATAAGCAACTCTAAGTACTCAGCTATGAAAATGAAAGTGTACCTTTAGCTAAATAATGTGTAGTTATGCCAGAGTGTTATGATTTTCATCAGGTTAAAAAAATCTTTTGCAACATTTATTTCAACAGCAGTTAACATTATCCTGAAGCCATCATATGCACAATTACAAGCAAGAATATTTTTAATTAATGCTGATTGCAGTTTACTCTGTGCCACCTGCAAAATGTAAAACCTAATTATCGTCTCTGTAATGATGATCCTATCTCTGAATTTGAACTGTGGGGTGTGTTTCTTAGCTTCCTACAAAATGAGAGCTGAGGTAGGAATAATAACCTACCATTGTTTTCTGATGGCATACCTCTGGGTTGCCTTTTGTTAGGAGCTGCTGAGGTTCATTATGGATTTGGCTCTAAATTATCTCTCAGCCAATGAACTACAAAGCAGATTATTATCTATAGCAAATCTTCAAGTTCTCACAATGAAAGTTAAAGTAGGTATAAGATAGCGACTCCTTTGTTTTTAATTCTCCTTTTCTTTGGGTCCTCTTAGACTGAATGCAGTTGACAATTTAGCAGGACCCAGGAAGGAAGCAGGTTTACTTGTATCTCCAAACCCTGGCTAGTCTAAGTGAAAAGTCTTTTCAAATATAAATACTCAACTATCTCCCACATCCTCAAAAAAATAGAACTCGTATCCTTCATTTTGGTAGAGGTGGAAGACTAAGGATCTGGAACTAGAGTGGGGAACCTATGTCCCAGAGGCCACATGTGGCGCTTTTACTGATTAGGGCCATGCTTGAGGACCTAGAGGGCCACATGTGGCCTCGAGGCAGCAGCTTCCCCGCTCCTGGTCTAGAATGTTGCATGCTCAGTTATACTTGTTTGATTTGTTTTACTTTGTTTTATTTTGTTTTGTTTTATTTTGTGAGCTTCCTAAGGACAGGGACCCTTCTTTGTATTTCCAGGCTTAGCAAAATGGCGCATAGTAGGAAAAGTAAATGTTTATTTACTGAATGATTTGTTTCAAGGGAGGATTCAATGGAGAAGGAGGGGGAATATATTAGGAGATGATTATATTTCATTTAAATAATAAGCAAAAAAGTAAAAGTTTCAGACAGTCAGGTAATGAGAGAGACAGAGTCAAAATGACAGAGAGGACAGAAAGAGTGAGAACTAGCTCAACTCACCTAAGTCAGGTGCTCAAATATGTGATGCTTGTTCATTGACACCCCAAAGTAAGAAATGAGGGAGTTACTTAAAGAAAACGTAAAATGGGAGGAACTGAAAAACTTCCCAGCTCACATTGCTTCAAGTCTTCCAGAATATCTTAAATTATTTTAAAGCAATAGGGCAATCTCAAACCAGACATTCATAGGTTCATAAACTTAGAGCCAGAAAGAAGGCCATCAAACCCAACTCTCCCATTTTAAAGAAAATTGAGGCCCGCAGAGGTTAAATATCTTGCCCAGGGTCACATAGTCAATAAGTGTCTGAAGTAGAATTTGAACCCAGGTCTTCCTTATTTCAAGTCTAATGCTCAATATGCATTCCAAGGATACATAAATCTATTTTTCTACTCCTCTTCTTTAGCATGAATACTTGAAATCTGTGCTGTATCAAGTTGGTGAGAAGACAGAAAACACAATATAATAGCTCATATAAAATTTCAACTGATCTTTCACTCTGTTCTCTCCTAGAGGAGAACAAAAGCAAGAGGTCCCTGTCAAGACCAGTGTCAGGTGTGAAGCCCCATAACCTTCTCACTATACAACTGCTAAGTCTTCAAATAAAAAGGCAACACATAAAAAGGGGAAAATGCATAAGAAGTGCATTGAAAGGTAAATTGCTTTTGTGTTCGCCGTAGGAGGAAAAAAGATAGCTAAGGGTTTTTTGGCTTTTCTCTTCCATGTACTACTCTTTGTGCATGGCTATTGGAACATATTCTATAAAGGTCAAACACAGAATCAAAAGAGTTCAGATTTGAAAGACTTATTTCCATGGTGTAATTATGAAAAGCCAGTCTCTCATCCATAGCTTATGACAGGGTAGGAGTTTAAATTATATTCAGCAAGGTGGCCAACTGTTTCCATTATCAAAATACCAATGATTGTGTGAAGGAAAATGCATCAACTGAATTATGGTGATTGTTCTAATGCTGATGGTATTCTCTGAACAATGGGTTACCTTTTATTTCCTCCCTTAAGATTCAAAAGGAATATTTGACAGGTTTTGAATAGAATGCTTCCAAAAGTATACAACAGTATAAAATACTGTTATGAGAAATAAAAAACAGATACAATTGGTTTGGGGTAGGGTGATGGAATCCTTTAGTATAAATATTTCAATTTAACATGAGATGAATATGGTCTTAAGTGCTTTTAATTATGTATGTGGCTTTTTTAACAAAAAGATCAGGGTATGTGGCAAGATACCAAATTCCTAGGATTCTTGTTCAATCAATGAATCAATCAACAAGCTAGTACTATGGTAGGGATGGTCACGACAAAGACCATATTTGGAATTTTCTTTTAACTGGCTACTGTGTGCTGATATATATGAAAACACAAAGATAAATAAGAAACCACAATCCAACACAATAGGACCATATCCTGCAGTACATGGTACAAGAGAAATCTTACCTAGTCAAAGTTTTTATTTACTTTGTAAAATGAAGGCTCATATATAAATTCCATTCTAATAGCCTAATAAAAAAGTCTATTTTTTTTAAAAAAACTTTCTGTCAAACTAAATCCCTTAGACCACTTTTTCTTTTGAAATTTGTATCAGATAAAAATCAAAACCTTTTACCATGTTAATTGAAGGTCTTCCATAACCTGTCCCAAGTCTATCATCCCAAATATCTCTTAATCATCCCCAATATGAACTCCTTGCTCCAGCTAATTCAATAGATTCACTTTTCCAAACACACACCGGTGGTTCCCACTTCCACACCTTTGTTCATCAAACAGCTTCTAACCTAAAAAATATTCCTTTTCTTCTTGCTGTATCAAGATGTTTCTCATTCTTTGAGCCACAGTTCAAAGTGATTTCAAAACCCACTTATTCCACAAAATAACTATGTCCATATTGAGCTCTCTATTCTCTGAAGCCAATAGCATCAATAATCTGTGTCTCACTGGGATATATAACAGTTAAAATCCCAGTCTTGTTATTTTAAGTCCCAGATTTGAGTTTTCACTCCAACACTTTCTAGTTATTTGACCTTAGGCAAGTGATTTAATCCTCTAAGCCTCATCTTAGGGCAGCTAGGTGACTCAGTGAATAGAGTGCCAGATCTTGAGTCAGAAAGACTCATCTTACTGAGTTCAAATCCAGCCTCAGACAACAATTAGCTGTATGACCCTGAGGAAATCATTTAGCCCTCAATATCCTCATCTGCAAAATGAGTTGAAGAAAGAAATGGCATACCACTCCATTATCTTTGCCAAGAAAACTCTAAATATCATTTTTTAAAAATCAGACATGGCTGAAATGATTGAACAACAACAACAAAGCCTCATATATAAAATGAGAGGTATATCACTTACGTTCATCTACCTCACTGGGTAGAAAGTGTA
>CM053594.1:209061655-209081503 GCA_028646575.1 Pseudocheirus occidentalis
CTGCTTCTATGCCGCCATCTTGGCTCCGCCCACCCAATATTCTTTCTTTCTATCCTTTTCCTAAATAAAGATAATGGCCATAGATTTCTCACACACACACACACACAGACACACACACACACACACACACACACTTATGCTTCTACATAACAGCACTCCATCTCCTAAATCCATGCCTTTTTACTGGTTGTCCCCCATATCTAGAATGTTCTCCTTCACCTCTGCCTCTTGGTTTTGCCATTCCCTTCAAAACTCAACTCGAAACCCATTTTCTATATCAACGAAATGAAGAAATTGTACACAATTATGGGTCAGCAAATTAAAGCTGGAAGGCTAAATCCAGTTTACTGCCTGCCCATGAGAGCTAAGAATGTTTTTATTTTATTTTATTTTTAATTTGTGGGATAAAACAAGCACTTGTATAATATAAGATAATAAAAAATGATTGCACATAAAACTGCAAAACTTTTATGTATAACTTGCTCTTCCTTTTAAAGTTAATATGTATATTTCTCTTTTTCCCTTTTTTCCCTTTTTTTTCCTTCTCTCCCAGGTCCAAATTTAAAGATGGCTAGTTTTAGACACAAATGGGGGACAGGGAGAGTGTATTTGTCTTGTGTAAAATCATTCTGTACATACTTCTATTTATCAGTTCTTTCTCTGGAAGCGAATAGCATCTTTCTTATGTCGTTTTGTATTTAATTTGGGTATTTTTTGTCCTTTTTTCTTTTAGGGCAACTGGGGTTAAGTGACTTGCCTAAGGTCACATAGCTAGTAAGTGTTAAGTGTCTGAGACTGGATTGGAACTCACGCCCTCCTGACTTCAAGGCCAGTGCTCTATTCACTGCACCACCTAGCCACCCCCAATTTGGGTATTTATAATAGTCAAAATGACTTATTCACTCAAATTTGTTCTTGAAACAATATTGCTATCACTGTATACAATGTTCAAGGTTCTGTTTATTTAACTCTTCATTATTTCATGCAAGTTTTTCCTTGTTTTTCTAAAATCATCGAGCTCATTATAGCACAGTATCTCATCACAAGCATATCTACTACAATGTGCTCAGCCATTCCCCAAGTTATGGGCATCCCCACAATTTCTAGCTCTCTGCCACCACAAAGAGAGCTGCTATAAACATTTTAAAACTTACAGGTTCTTTTCCTTTAAGAGTGGTTTTACATTTTAAAATAGTATAAAACTTAATTTTAAAATTTCAAATGATTTCTTTTCAAGTCCATGCCCTTTCATCTACCTTTTCTCTGAGATTATCTCAGAGATTATGTCTGAGATTATCCCCTTTATTATATAAATGTGTGTGTGTGTGTCTTGTAGGTACAATTATGTTCATGGTGTCTCATTAGGACATGAACTTCTTGAGAGAAGAGACCACGTTTTTGCCTCTTGGCACACAGTAAGCACTCAGCAAATACTTGTTGACTCAGAATTGGAAGAGTATTCAGAGGTCATCTAGTTCAAACTACCCGAACACAAAGCCTTTCTATTACATCTCTAACAAGTGATCATCCAGCTTGCGATAGAAAATTTCCAGTGATAAGAAACCCACCGTCAGTTGATCTCATTGTTGAAACTAATTGATAAAAAAAATTTTTTTATTTCTATAGAAGGAAAAAAACCTGCCTTTCTGCAATTTTCACTGATTATTTCTAGTAGTAGTTTCTCTCCAATTCATCCTCCACTCAATTGCCAAATTGGTTATCCTTACAGGTAGATCTGGGCACATTAGTCTCTATTCATACCACCAGGTACCAATATAAACTCCTCTGGCCTTTAAAATCCTTCATAACTAGGCCCCTTCCTACTTTATCAATCTTCTTACAACTCACTCCTCTCTATGTATTCTCCAGTCTAGTGACACTGGCCTCCCTGCTGTTCCTTCCACTCGGTCTCCTGATTCTAAGCATTTTCTCCTATTTCTGTCCCCCAGGTCTGTAACACTCTCTCATCTCATATGTGCCTCACGTCTTTCTCTTCCTTGCCTTCATTCAATTATCAAATTAATTCCCACTTTCTGAAAGAAGACTTTCTTGATCTCCTTTAATCTGAGTGTCTTCCCTCTGAGACTATTGCCAATTTATCCAGTACGTCATATATTGTTAGCATATAGTTGTCTTCTCCATTAAACTATAAGCTTCTTGAGAGAGAGGACTATTTGTATTTTGCCATTTCTTTGTGTGCCCAATGCTTAGGGCAGTGCCTGGGCCAGAGTAGGTACTTAATAAATGCAGGTTAACTGAGTGACTTCTTTCTGGGACCAAACAAACAAAAAGAAGGTAAGTATTCCCATTCTTCATGACCAATCTTTAAATCATAGAATCAAAATGTAAGAGTTGTAAAGTGAATGTAGGGATCATTTAGTCCACTGGTCTAAACTATGTCATCAAAACCATCTACCTGCTTTTAGATGGCCCATAGCTAAGAATGTTTAAAATTTCTAAATGTTTTATTGTATTTAAAAATGTAAATTTTTAGCTCATGGGGAGGTAGTGCGCTGGATTTGGCACTTCAGTTGTAGTTTGCTGACAACTGAAGTGGTCCAGTCCTCTCATTTAGGAGATAAGGACACTGAGATGCATGGAGGTTAAATGAAATGCCAGTGGTCATACAACTAATAATAGAGCCAATATTTGAATCTGGGTCTTCTAAACCCAAGGCCAGTGTTCTTTCTAATATACTACAATGTATCTTTCCTGGCACCATTATTTATTCCAAGACAGGTGCATGGCAATGAAACCAGAAAAAAAAATAAAATAATTAGGGCGGCTAGGTGGCGCAGTGAATAGAGCACCAGCCCTGGAGTCAGGAGTACCTGAGTTCAAATCCAGCCTCAGACATTTAACACAAAAAACTAACCGCGTGACCTTGGGCAAGTCACTTAACCCCAACTGCCCTCCAAAAAGCAAAAAAAAAAAAAAAATAAGATAAATGAAGATTAATATCATATGAAGGGCAATGGAGAAGTGCATGGCAGAGATGTGAGTGATTTCAAAATAAAATGAATGAGGAACTTTAAAGAAGAGAAATAAAAGATGCCATCAAAGATTTAGGCTATTGGAAGAAGACATGGTTTGGTTACATGGCAAGGGCAAGGGAATGATAGATGGACAGGCAGAGTGCTTCCCTAGTACCTGCTTTGAGGTAGGACTTTGAGGAAGGCCACTGCGAAAGGACTCCAGTAAATTGAGTGGGTGCTTTGTGGTGAATATACAGAAAGCTGTGGATAAGAGCTGCATGGTATGGGAGGGCATAGATAGGATTTGCATCATGAGAAGAATTTCCAATTTGATGAGATGACAGTATTTGGTATGGGTGTTCTATTACCTGTCCTCATTTTCATGTTCTATGCACATCTATTTGCATGTAAATTGGTTTATGAGTATACTGTGTAGTCACGACTTAGAGAGGTCCATTTTTCTTCCTTTTGGAATCATCTGTGCTATGGGAGACATATTCAAAATTGTATTTAGAAATTGAAAATGGATCATTCCTCAATATTCAATTTCTAAAAGACTGTATGCCACAAGACCTTATATATCCTTTCTCTGAGCTCTTTAAAATCCACTCTCACAACATATGAGGCCTATGCCAGAAAATATCCATATTTCTCAGTGATAATGTGATTATTTCTTCCAAAGGTTTTCATCATTGATACTTTTGAAAGGAGTTCCTCCTTACTGGCTGTAACAGCAATCAGTTTATCAGATACTTAGCACTTAGTAACTTAGGGCTAAGCAGAGAAGGTGTGAGCCCTGTCCACTGTTGAGAAGGTGTGAACTCCTCTGTTGACATGGAAGAAGGGGATTGGATGAGACAGGAGGCCAGTGTGTGTGTGTATATAAGCAAGAATTCCAGAGACAGAGAGACAGAATTGGAATTTTCCTGTTGGAGGAAGCAGGATTGTCTCAGCATGTGGGAGCTGGGCTGCTGGACTGAAGAAATGAGTTGGAGTTTTCTTGAGAGAGAATGAGAGAGAGAGAGAGAGAGAGAGAGAGAGAGAGAGAGAGAGAGAGAGAGAGAGAGAGGGTTTCTCTCCCAGCATCTGGAAGCTGACTGAGACCTGAGATGGAATTTTCCTGAGACCAAAATCTGATGAAAGCCACCCAGAAGGTCAATATTCCTTCTGGGTCCTAAGACCAGCTCAACTGATGGAGGTCTGAAGAAGCATGACCAGGATAAGACTTTGTTCATGGCCTGGCTGATCCTTAAGTTCCAGGCAAGAGAAGTGGTGAAGGGCTTGAGATGTGCTGGACCCTGTGAACTTCAGTATGTGCCAGGGATTGCCCTGAGGACTGGACAAGGACCTGGCAGCTGTCTGCTTCTGAATCCAGGTGACTAGTGGATTCAGGAGGGAGCTGGGACCATGGAAGGGGATCCAGGGAATTAGAGAGACCACCCAGAGTCAAGATGAAGGAAAGGCCTTCCCTTGGAGGAAATTGAAGTTTGCTGGACACCAAGGAGTAGAGGGTTTGTGTGGTTTTCTAATGCCTACTAGTGATGAATGATATTCAGTAATTGTGAATCTAGATTAGTGACTAATTAAGTTAATGGTTGCCCCATGAGTGGAAGATTGGTATATTATGAATTGATTGATTGATTAAGTGAGGAGAGTTTCCCCCCTTAGAGAAACTAGATGATTATTCTTTTGTTCCTTATTCTAAATATTGTGGCCTCTGTATTGAAAACTGTGTGGCCATTGTAATTTTAAGCTGTTATGGACACTATATTGTGACTTTCTGTTATAAGGTGTAATATTGTGAATATTATATTGTGACATATTGTGAATGTTTGCCTTGCTTTGTAATGGAATAAACAGAGTGTTCACTATACTGTGTAATCTGAACCTTAAAAGCTGTTCACAATAGCATTCTTTTGGGAATGTGCCGGTGCATGGCGTTACACTGGCCAGCATCAAATCCTTGTGTGATGTTGCACAAGGTTGCTTCTTGATTTTAAAGAATAAAATTATCATTAAAATCAAGTCAAGAATTTTAGCAAAGAATGGCTCAAGAATATATCCACATAGTAAAAGTTCCCTTTCACTAAGATAGTCTTGTTTTTAGAACAGGTTTGTGATCTGTTTCTATGATTCATTTTATACATTTCCTCTTTTATCCTAGTATGTATTACCTTTTCTGTCTTTGTGTCTGTCTTTGTGTCTGTCTGTCTGTCTCTCTGTCTCTCTCTCTCCCTCTCTCTCTCCACCTCTCTCTCCCTCTCCACACCTCCCCCCCCCCCACATTTCCTTCTTTCACTTAGGTGACACAGTAGATACTGGGCCTGTAATCAAAAGGACCTAAGTTCAAATCCAACCTCAGACACTTACTAGCTGCGTAATCCTGGATATAAATGTAACCTCTATTTGCCTCAGTTTCCTCAACTATGAAATATAAAGACAATAATAGCGCCTACCTTGCAAGGTTATTGTGAAGATTAAATAAGACAATATTTGCAAAGCATTTATCACATAGTACATACTTCATAAATACAGATTTCCCTCCTCTCTGTTTCTGTGTGTGTGTGTGTGTGTGTGTGTGTGTGTGTGTGTGTGTGTGAGAGAGAGAGAGAGAGAGAGAGAGAGAAAGAATTTAACTCATGTAATTCTTTTTTTAAAACCTGGTTGGTTATTTTAGAGTGAAAAATCCTCTTGGATTTGATGACCTCTGAAATGCCTCCCAACTCTAAAGTTTGTGATGCTCTTCTTTCTAAATCAATGCATCCTTACATTTTTCTATTTATCACTCATGACTCAAATTATACCAAGTTTCTCTGATATTCCTATGAACTAATAATGTTGTTGCTCTTTAGTTGGGTCTTACTCTTTGTGACTCTATTCTGGGGTTTCTTGGCAAAGTCATTGATGTGCTTTGCCTTTTCCTTCTCCAGCTCATGTTACAGATGAGAAAACTGAGGCAAAGAGGGTTAAATGACTTGTCCAGGATCACACAGCTAGTAGGTATCTGAGGCTGGATTTGAATTCAGGAAGATGAATCTTCACCCTGTCTACTCTATCTACCATACCACCTAGCTGCACCATAATAATAAAAGCTTATATTTATAGCATACTTTCAAGTTAGAAAAGTGATTTATAAATATTATCTCCTGTCAACATACCTGGGAAGTAGGTGCTACTCATCTTCATTTTATACATGAAGGAACAGGTTAAATGAGTTACCCTAGGTCACACAGCTAGTAGGTATCTGAGGTCAAATTTGAACTCAGTCTCCTAATTCTGAATTCAGGGCTACTGCTGGGTAGGTAGTACGTTCTTTAAATGACTAGACCTGTCTAGTGACAGGCTCCTTTTTATGTTGTATCTTTTACTCTCTGTGATATATGCCTTGGTGGATATCTGTAAGAATTTTCTTCTCCTTAGTTTGAAGCCTTATGTAGAGAAACAAGTGATATTTCTTCCCAGCAATAAAAAGACTTGTTTTTAAATATACAAACCTATAGAAGGTAAACCACTCACCAGTTCTCTGGAGAACAAAACAACAGAAGTGATTACTCTTAGACAAAGACCTAATCTCATTAATGTCAGCTGTTTTGTTGTGGGAAGAACAATTACACATGAAAAATACTGTGCTTTTAGAAATGCTAATTAATTGTCCATTATTTATTAGAAATGCAATGCTCTCTTTGTGTCAGAACTAGGAAAATGAGGGAAGTACATACAAAACAAAATAATTGAGACCGTCACAGAACTAGAGAATCTTGGATCTTTAGCCTGAAAGAGTCTTCAGGGGGCATTAATCCAATTTCTACTCAAATCTTGAATCTGAGTTAGAATATTCCTACAGGTGCCTACCACCTGCTAGCAGAGAATTCATCAGCCCCTAAGGAAGTATGTGTTGTCTCTTCTCCTCTCCACCATTTGACTGTGAGCTCCTTCAGGGCATGCAGATAGGAACTCTTTCTTTTTATTAATTGTGTCCTAGTACTTAGCACTGTGCCTGACATGCAGTAGGCACTTAATAAATATAAATCAGATTGGATCTTTCAACTTCAGGGTACAAGAAAGAGCCTGGTAGTCCTAAGGGTGTAGTAGCAAAGGAAACAAGTCCTAAGAAATCTAATTGTACCTCAATATGTCAGATGCTAGTCTTGAAGGGTCTGGAAGATTAGCTGCAGTCAGAGAGCAATGACTAGCTGACTGGAGGTATATACAGTGACAGGTCACATCATGAGGTCTGGTTAAATTTGGAGCATCATGGCAAGGCAAATGGTAAATTTCATGCTCCTCCATGTTATCCTAAGGATTATGGTTGAATACTTGTTCTCATCCATCAGGAGAAAGGAGGAGAAGATCTGGAGGGGTCAGTGAATTACTATTCAGAACAGCAGAGTGGGTCTGAATGAGGTTGATCAAAAGGCAAATTGAGGATGATCCATTAGGAGATGAAGATAGGGGTCAATTTATAGACAGGAAAGAGAAAAGAGAAAGGAGCACTGTCTGAAAGGTTGGAGGGGTAGAGGAAGGTTCTCCCATACCTCCTGCTGCTGCCGGGCCATCCATCAGGCTTGGATAGAGGAGGAGCAGGGGGTATCCTGCAACATTCAGGAAATTAAAACACAAAAACAAAATCCAAGACTCTGTGAATTGAAGAAAGTTGGTTGAGTCCCCATTATTCTTTTATAAGAATAACATTACTAAAGTAATGTTGATATAGAATTTAAACAGTGAGACTTTTAAATTCCCTAAACAATTCATAATGAGTTGAGGGAAAGAAGGCCAAAACAAACTCATCACAACAGTTAAGTAAAATAATATACCTTTTTGTTGTTTTGTTCTATTTTTATAAGGTTTTTCTATGTTTAAAGGAGAATTAATTAATTTCTGAATTAGTTCAGAATAATGCCTATCATCTTATGGAAACTCCATTTCCTAATTTCCCAAAAGCTATCAATGCAGGAAATATAGTGCTTGCTGTCTTATCCCAAAGAACCACCACAAATAATCTAATGAAAGTGAGAAGAGGTAAGTCAACCCAGCCAGTTACAATAGAATTCTGAAGAAGGCCAGCAATAACAATCAGGCATCTCTAGGACATAAATTCATTACTCCAACAAACATTTCTTGAGCTCTTCCTATGAATCAGTCATTGTGCTGCACTTTATAGAATACATGAAGGTGAAAGAATCACGAGAGGTAGGTCTACCTTCTAGGAATTTAAACTCTAAAGGAGAAAAATGCATAAAATAACTTTAATACAAAATGTAATGTCATAGGTGCACTGAGTCACAGAATTCTATGTGACTTTTTTTTTTACTTTTTGGAGGGCAATTGGGGTTAAGTGACTTGCCCAAGATCACATGGCTAGCTTTTGTGATGTATCTGAGGCTGGATTTGAATTCAGATCCTCCTGACTACAGGGCTAGGGATCTATTCACTGTACTACCTAGCTGCCCCTATTCTATGTGACTTCTTTTGGTATACTGTGAAGTCACAGCACTCTATAGGTGCATTGGGGAGTTACTGCATTCTATGTGACTTCAGAAAACAAAGAATTTCCATCTATTGTGGAGCTTAGGGAAAAAACATGGGAGTTTATGGAAGACTTGGTTAAAGAAATGACTCTTAAGATGGGCCTTAAAGGAGAAATATGATTTTAACAGGCAAAGTAATTGTTGTTCAGTCTTATCTGATTCTTTGTGACCCCATGGATCATAGTACGCGAGCCCCCTCTATCCTCCACTATCTCTCAAAGTTTATCCAAGTTCATATTTTTTGTTTCCATGACACTTTCTATCCATCTCGTCTTCTGCCATCTCCTTTTCCTTTTGTTTTCAATCTTTCCCAGTATCAATCTTTTCCAATGAATCCGTCTTCTCATAATGTGGCCAAAGTATTTAAACAGGAGAAAAGGGCATTCCAAATAACAGAGACAATGTGAACACAGCCGGGTAGTTGTAAAAAGGAGAAGCATAATAAGAAATGAAGACTTACCCAATGTGGTTGGAACCCTAGAGTTCTTAAAGAGTAGTGGGAAGTAGGACTAGAAGTAAGCTTGAGTCAAACGGTAGAGGGCCTTGAATACCAGTTTAAGGCATATGGATTTTATTCAGGAAATAAAAAAGTGACATGATCAGATGACCAGTTTAAGCAGATTAAGAATAAATAAGAGGCAAGACGAACAGTTTGAAAACTACTGAAAGTCTAAGTGAGCAATAAAAGGGAACTGAATTGGAGTGGTGACAGCCAGAATGGAGAAATTTGTGGAAAGTGGAACAAGACTGAAAGTCATTTTATATTTTTGTTTTATGAGTCACCCCAGCCATCAGAGTTACCAGCCTTCTGGTAATGAGTTTCTCTGTATTTTGATAGGCTGGTTCATGAACAACAGATGTAGTCATTGTTAGAACCATCCTTGAAGCCATTTTGACTTGATATGCCAAGATCTTATACTCTTCTGAAATTAAATGACCTCTTTGAAGGGAATTATGATTTTGAACCTATAGGCTTGACACTATGAAGCATTAGAATATGTGGAAGATATTGTTTCCTGAGAGGCAATAGAGAATAATGGGTAGAAAGTCATTCTCAGAGTCAGGAAGACTTGCGTTCACATCCCACCTATGACCTATCCTTACTGTGTGACCCTGGGCAAGTCAGAGCTTCATAGTACCCCAAGTCAAGCCTGGAAGACTCTAAGTTGTAGAACAGGTATTTTGACTGACATTGGTAGAGGGAGATTCCCCCATGAACAGGTCAAAATGACAAAGAAATCATCTAGCCCAAAATAATTTCCAACAATTTCAAAATTGAAAGGGCATAAACTGTAATAAGATATGATAGAGTACTGTACATGGAGTCAAGAAGAACTCTCTTCAAATCCCACTTCTGACACTTGTTGTTGGAGTCTTGATGGAATTTTGACCTATATGTGCTTCAAAAGCAAGTCCTTAAAATTTGCCTGCCAAGTTGTAGATGGGGCGCAATCAGTATAAATGGAAAGAATTTCCACATGTGTAATTCACTCATGCTGTCAAAATCTCAAGTCCTAGACATAGAAAGGACATAGAAAAGTATAAAGTTTAGCAACAATACCTATCATTTGAACTGTTCTGTCCATAAATATTTATCTGAACAAAATGTCACACTGGACCCCAAGTCTCCCTTC
This sequence comes from Pseudocheirus occidentalis, assembly GCA_028646575.1. NCBI lineage: Eukaryota > Metazoa > Chordata > Mammalia > Diprotodontia > Pseudocheiridae > Pseudocheirus > Pseudocheirus occidentalis. The sequence goes on from CM053594.1 coordinate 209,071,796, forward strand.
TAAAGAACTAAAGGGTCAAACAATTTCCAACTATCACCTCAGGTCATACTAAAGTACTAGGATTAATAGGATTTACCTCCACTGAATACATGAGAGATCCCACAAACCCGAGTGTGAGTGTGGGTCAGGAGCCAGGTCCACACAGATGTTCATTTTTCTGGTGTCTCCACCTCTTTAGCAAGCTCTCTCAGGATGACTACCAGATTTGGGGGGACAGAGTAGATAGGAAGAAGTAACATTTTGCACACAGTTATGTTCTTTATTAACAGTTGTTGTATTAATGAATAAATGAAGACAGCTGAGAACTGAAAAAAGTATTTACAGCTGATCCAAAGAGTAAGGCATAAAGATAAACTATGGCATGGCAGAAAGAATCAGGAAGCATGAGCTCCAATCTGCATGGTCTTAAACAATTCATTTAACCTTTGTGGGGGTCAGTTTCCTTTTCTATAAAAGCTTGCTCCCAGCTCTATAGTTCTGTGACTACAACAAATTTCATCTGTACACAGTCTAGACAAGAGAATAGGATCAAGAAGGCTGAAATATAAACACCTAATAAAGACCAGGTTTGCCTAGAAAGGTGAGACATTATAGATAGAGTTTCCATCAAAGGAGAATAAAAACTGTCTATTAAAATCACCTTGATGGGAAGAGCAGGAAGAAATTAGATTGTAGCTTTTATTTCTTTCTGGCACATTCATGTCTTTATTTGATATTCTTGAAAGACTAAGACCATCTTTGTTTTATCAAGAAAGATTAGCAAAGGGTACCATGCTTCCCAAGTGTTAGGGCCTTATTAATGGCATTGCTTATAATGAATCGACATGCATATTTAATGTATGTTATCTTGTTTCTGTCTAAACAAACTTATAATTCATTTGAGGTGCTATGAAATAGGTGAGTTCTATGGATCTTAATAAGATGAGGAATTTAGCACTGTCCCTACTGAAGATCTAGAATGTCCTTTCTATTTCACATGTCCTTTCTATTTCATAAATTCTGATTTGTGAGAACAATAAATAATAATACCAGCACTTTCTTGTTTGCAAAGAACTGAACAAATATTATTTCATTTAATCCTCACAGCAACCCCCGGGGGGTTGCTATTATTATCCTTATTTTACTGATGAGGAAACTGAGTCAGAGCTATGTCCTGTCCAAGGTCACATAGTTAGAATGGATGATCCCAGCTGCTAACCTGCACACCGCATTCTGTGCTAAGAAGGTAGGCAAGCATTATGGATTAAAGAGGTACACAGCCTACCTAAATTCTCCCAAACTCAAAGACCCAATAGTTTCTCAGTTCCTGATTGCAGATAGGGATCCTCATGGAGCAATCAACTCATCTATTCTGTAGGAGGGAAAAGCAGTTGTCTGCATACACAGAAAGCTTACTATCACCCGCTCTTCTTAACCCCTTGTCATCTGTCTTCTACACTACCACTCTTACCCACCACTAACACTTAACAGAAAATGCTACCTCCAGGGTTACCAATGACCTCTTAATCGCAAACTCAGTGGCCTTTTCTCAGACTTCATCTTCCACAATCTCTGCAGCATTTTCTCCTACTTATCAATCTTTAAAGGATTCATACTCATCCTTTGAACCCAAACTTAAATATCATCTCCTCCATGAAACTCTCCCAATTCTCCTATATGTAAAAATCATTCTACTAATCAACCAGCCCTTACTCAGTGCCTACTTTGTTCCAGGTGCTGTGCTAGGTGCTGAGGAGAGAAATAGGAAAGTAAAAGTTTTCAACTTTTAACTCTAGAATGAAAGAGTTTTCATTCTATCAGAGATAACAGCTTAATAAATTATATATAAAATAAATACAAGGCAACAGCCTTCCTCTTTGAACTTCAAATGACATTGTCTTGCAAGTTTTGATTCGCTTACCAGTTATTATTGAGTGGTTTTATTTCTCGAGTAGACCATCAACTCCCATGATGTCAAGGACAATTATCTTACCTAAACTTTGTCTCTTCCCCAACACATCTAACACAGTTCACTACATACAGCAAGTACTATGACTGTGTATGTGTGTATATACTCTTCTCGAATTTTAATTGAATGGATGTTATTAAGATTTATTCTATAGTCTTGAAACAAATAGGTATTTATTTAGTATAGATTTTATTAGTTAACTTTTCTATCCATTCTGTCATATATAGAGTGCTAGACTTAGAGTCAAGAAGACCTGAGTGCAAATCCTAGACAAGTAAGTCACTTAACCTCTGAATTCTTCAGTCTTCAGTCTTCACTCTTGGACTTAACTATACTAAAGCATAGATAGGTTCCATATAGTAGAGGGAGGATATAAGCTGGCAAATGTCAGAGCCTGGATATATTAATATACTATGTGGGCCAAATGGTAAGGCAAAGGTCAAAGAAGTATAAAACTTGGCCCCAGACTTTCAAGAGCTTACACTAGTTGAAGAGTCAGAAAACTATATGGTCTTAGGTACCTAGACCATATTCTCTAGAGCAGCAGTTCTCAACCTGTAGATCACAACCCCTTTGGGGGCCAAATGACCCTTTCACAGGGGTCACCAAAGACCATCAGAAAACACATATTTCTAACTGTCTTAGGAACCAAGATACTGAGCTCCTCTATCCATCTCCTGGCAGGTCCACCCACAAACGAGTATTAAAGGGTCATGGCATTAGGAAGGTTGAGAACTACTTCTCTAGAGGGTATGGAGTCTCCAATCAAAGGTCTTGTCACAAATTTCTTATCGAAGTAAAGGAGGACCTCTGATGCCAACCCCAGATCTATTACTCAAGATACAATAAAAGTTTTTTTTAACTTTACTAGTCTAAGATGTGATACATTTTAAAGCTGAAAATGAATAAATATAGGGAAATCAGATGTTCTGTTATCTCAGTTATCTCTTCCATATAGCTGTGGAGTAGCAGACAAACCATAAGAGTTTAAAGTCAAGAAATTTTGATGAGTCTCAGTTCTGCCCTTCCTAAATGTGTCACTGTAGATAAATTACCCTTCTCAGATTCATTTTTCCCAATTATAATATAGAAATCATGATATTTATTGCTGTTTAAAGTTTTATTTATTTTTTTAATTTCTGGAATAATACAAGCATTTACATAACATACTATAATAAAAAAGATGATTGCACATAAAAATGCAAATCTATTTTGCATGATTTACTATCCTTGTTAAATATATAATAAAGTTATATAGATTAATTTTTTTCCTTTTTCCCCTTCTCCCTAGAGATGGCTACCATTAGACACAAATATGCATATATACATATATATATATACACACATATATGTATGTATATGTATATATAAAAATCATTCTTTATGTACTTCTATTTATCAGTTCTTTCTCTGAATAGAGATAATGTCTTCATATGTCCTTTGTAATTCATTTGGGAATTTATAATAGTCAAAATGATTCAGTCACTTAAAGTTGTTCTTAAAACAGTATTGTTGTTACTATATGCACCATTCTCTTGGTTCTGTTCATTTCACTCTTCATTAGTTCATTCTAGTCTATCCTTGTTTTTCTAAGACCATCAAGCTCAGTAGTATTTCAATACAATCATACACCACAACTTGTTCAGCATTCCCCAGTTGATGGGCATCCCTGCACTTTCTATTGCTTTGCCACCACAAAGAGAGCTGCTACAAGAAGAAAATGTTCTATAAACCCTAAATTTCTATATAAATGTGAGATATCATCATTATTTTTAAATATCATTTTTCCTTTTTTCCTTCTATTTTAACCTCTTGGTGCCTTTCTACCTTTTCCCTCCAGTGAGACAGAATGATAGGTCAACTACTTTCTTCTGGTCAACCAATTTTTCTGTCTTAGCAACCCAATATTTGGTACATTTGATCTCTGTACTTCTCTATGCCTATGAAATTGATCTTATATCCAGGGCAGGAGACTTAAATCAATAGATCATAGACATCCAGGTTCCATTAAGTCTTTGAAATCTACTCCCAAAATAGAAGATTAGATAAGTGCCTACCCAAGTAAAGTATGCTTCTTAAACTGTGGGTCGTGACCACACATGGGGATGCAAAAAATTTGGCAACAGTGAAAAGTTTCTGAACATGCAACAACCAAAAAAATAATCAAAAATCAAACATGTAATGAATCCAAGGTGTTTCTGGCAGCACATGCCTATGTTGCATTGCACAGCTTCACTGCAGCCTTGGTTCTACACCCGAAGTGGGAGCACTTTGCACCATGCAAACGGTCAGACTATGCAATTGCAACCAATGCTGCTGAAAGTCAAAAAGGGGTTGAGAATAGAAAGAGTTTAAGAAGCCCTGGATAAAAAAAAGAAGAAGAAGCCCTGGATAAGACCAAAATGAGTAAGTGTTCAAGAAGTTGAACTGTCACAGATCACTGTGACCTGCAGTTCTGAGGTAAGACCTTATAAACAGGGGAAGGCAGGGGAAGGAAAGAAAATAAGCATTTATATAGTGTCTGCTATGGAGCAGGCAAGGTGCTAAGCAACATTTTCAGATTTTATCTCATTTAATTCTCACAACAATCCTGTGAGGAATACAGTTGAGGGAACTGAGGCAAACAGAGGTTATGTGATTTACCCATGGTTGTAATTCACACAGCTAGTAAGTGCCTGAGACCAAATTTGAACTCGGGTATTCCTGACTCCAGGTCCAGCATTCTATCTACTGTACCACCAACTGCCTCTGTGAAGGGGGAGGGATCAGAACTAAACCTTGAAAGACTTCTGAATTAGCAACGGGCAAACCTTGTAACATTTACACTAAGCAGAATCACCCCCTTACCCATTTCAGCTGATATGTAGCATGAATCATTTTACCGTTGAAGTGGTTTGTAATGAAAATCTACTCATGAACTAGTTAAACTCTCCAGCAGGAAGGAATTGCTGGGTGGGGATGGAGGAGTAAACTACCCTTTAGGCAGCATCTGAACCTGAAAGATGTGAGCTTTTAAATGTCAAATCTACAAACCCAGTCACTTTGCTACTATAACTCACATCAAAGAAGCTGTGATAAATATCAGACAAAAAATAATCTTAACCATAGAAGCTGGTTTCCAAGGATCAGAGTGAAAATATAGAAATACTCCAGATTTAAGACTAAGTAACCTGACTGGTTGGTGACAGAAAACAGTGATTTTATCGTAAAATATAACTGAATTTTCTCCTTCAAAAGCCTTGCTTTTTTATATGAAAAATATCAGTTCTAAGTGAGAAAGACTCCAACTCTTAAATGTCAAATCTAAAACACTATCCTAAAAACTTTGGTAACACATATAAAAGGAGCTGTGATAAATACCACAGGGTAATGTCTTTAACCACTGAAGCAAGGATTTTTCAAGGTTCATAGTGAAAATACAGAAGTTCTCTGAATTTAAGGCTTTCCAAGTAATTTGACCAGCTAATGCCAGATGGTGATTTTTGTCATGAAATAGAACTGAATTTCCAGCTTCAAAAGTCTTGGGGTTTTTTTCTGCATTAAAAAAAAGCTCGTCTCAGGTAAATATATTCATCTACATAAATAATCAGTTTTTCTTATAGTTACAAAAGACAATCTAATCTCCTACTTTCAAAAGGTTGAAATTTGGTGACTGTGAAGAAATTGTGTTCTTCATCCTCAAGAAATCATATAATCGTGAGGGTGTTACTGTTATTACAGTTTTATGATTGGTAATAATACTACTTATTCCCTAACAACTCAAAATCTTTAAGTGTGGAATGAACTGCCTCAAAAAGTCATTAGTTCCTAACACTTGAATGTCTTCAAGTTAAGGATTGATGAAACTTGTAGGGATATTGTAAGAAAAGATGTCTACTCAGATACTGGGTTAGACTCAAAGTGGAAAGACAAGGCCAGCCTTATAGACAAAAGTATTTGGTTTCAAATCCTACCTTTGGCACAGACTAACTGTGTGACAATGGACAAGTCACTTAACTTTTCATTTCATTTTCATCTCTCTAAAACTTTTTTAGAGAAGTTTTCATCTCTCTAAAACTGTAAAACAGTTTCCATATTGGGAGTTCCCTACACTAATAAAATCACCAAAAATAAAAAAAGAATTGCCAGATCTTTTACAAGTCTGAGATATTACAAATCCATTGAAAAGGCTACCTGAAATTTAGTAGGTACATAATAACAGCCATATCTGAACTTGTAGGACAAGTTTGATAAAGAAATTGCAATAAGCATTTCTCATACTTTAATTTGTGCCTTGGGGACAAAAAAAACAACTTCGGAAATGAATGTCTCAGTCTTCAAAAAATCTAAGCTCATAAGCACTATCTTCATTGAATATGTCAATCTCACTCAAAATTGCAATGGGTATCCCATCGTTTTACAAGATTAGTAAAACACAAACAAACCAAATACTTTTTTGCAAAATTTTTGCTATTAGCATTAATGGGAGTGTGGCTTAGAAGAAGAATCTGTCAGTCAGATCTTTTCAATGCTCCCAACCTCATCCCTTTGAATTAGAATTAGCTACAAAATAAGTCAACATAAGAAACTGAGCCACAGTTGCTGGTGGAGGCTAATGTACTACATTCAGTGGTTGAAACTTCATCTGTTCGGATTTATTGATTTGGACTCAGACTCAGATTTATCTGTAGATACTTACTCTCTTCCCACAGATCTAAGATTTTAAGGGTTTTTTTCTAGCAAAACTTGACTTTCCTTCTCTCTAAAGTTCTCATATGTTTAAGAAATTGAGGGATAAATATTTAATAACTGACTTTCCAAAGAAAATGTGCACATGACACATTTATTAATTTAATCTGTATTGTTAACATTTTCTTCACCACATTCTTACATATAATCTATCAATAAAACAATAAATAAAATCCTGAACTGTGGTGTTTGCCAATTTCCAAGATATAAATGCTCCCGCTGAAAATTTAACAATTGGTTCTCTCAAGCCCAAATGAGGTGACTCCAACATATGCCTGGTCATAGGAAAATAGCAACCCTAAGTAAGAAACTTGGAATATTAGAAAAAATACTAGAATGGATTCAAGATATAGGTCTCCATTCCAGGGTTGCACTTATTACCTATATTACCTTGGGCAAATGACTTGAATTTTATGTGCCTTAATTTTTTCCTTCTATAAAATGGAGGAGTGGGTGTGGAGGTCACACCAGATGACCTCCTCCCAAATCTAAGTTTTTGATGCCAGACTCATTTTCCGTTGCTTCAGGCCTTTATACTTTCACTACCGTTTCTGCATTTTTTAATGTTAAAGATATCCTCTTGAGAACTTAAGAAGACAAGAGTATATAGGAGGAAAATTGAATGTTGGATAAACTATCATAATATTGATTAGTTAGGCAGTGATGAAAGATCCCCAAATCTCTCACTTGAGCATGAGAATTTCTATAAAGTCATAATTTATCAAAATAGCTCATGACTCCATTCTCAAAGGAGTTTTATTTGCTTTCCAATGTCCAGTAACCCCAGAAAAGATTATTCAATGAACTTATTACCAAGTGGATAAGGAATTATATTGTCAAAGCCAGAAATAAAGTATGCAATGACCAGCTATTTTTCCAAAACTTCACAACTATGTTACTTCTTTGCCACCCTGAATGCCTGGTTTCTTCACACAAATTACATTGAATTGATATGAGGAAGAATAAAGATCTAAAAATAGGATGAAAACTAATAATTCAATGAAACTGACATGATCATTAGTTCTTTTGGAGAGACAAAGGACATGATGCCCCATCCATCACTCTCAGCTAGATATTGGCTTGCATTATACTTTGCTTTTCCTTCTGAGACTTAAATTCCAACAAAACAAGCTATATATTGCATACTCCATCATTAGAAGACATTTTACCCATGATTCTTTCTGACCCTAGAACAGGCAAGTCAGTGGATACCCTGGTCTACCAGTGTCTAGTTACCATGTCCTGAGGCCATTTGCTGCTGTGATTTGAAGCCATCAGTACTTCTTGGGATCTTTTTTCTAGTGTCTATATTAATGCAAACCCTTTCTCTTCATACAAATGAGATGCCAGAGGAGTGAGCAAGTTTCAGAAGTATCTCATTAGTCATTAGGGTTCAGTGGCTTTCTGTAAAAGGTCTATAAACCAACAATAATAAATGATTTTAACCACTTTGCAACTACAAGGTGAAGGGTTATTTGAATGATAAGTAAATGGTGATAGCTACAATAATTGTAACACCAAAAGGTATAGCACAAACAGAAATGTTCAGTGCCCAGGCAGAGGAGCAGTGACCTGGGAGATATAGCTTGCCTTTGACTCGAGTGTTCTATTTTCTTAAAGGTTCCAACAATGTCCTTCAAAGGCAACAGCTCAATACTTCTGAACATTTGAACAAAAAGAGCTTCATTCTTTTTTTCTTTTTATTGACTTGTTTGTTTACTTTTAGTTTACAAGATTCAGTTCCAGAATCACTTGAGTTTCAGATTTTTCTCCCCTTCCTCCCGACCCTACACCCCCACCATGGTGGAGTACCATTATGTATAGGATCTGCAAACTCTTTCACATTGTACAGTAGTCTGGTTGTATAGGCGTTGGAGACAGTGGAGTGAACAATGGGAAAAGAGAAACTTTAAAACCAAACATAGAAAAGAATGATAGCATGTATTGCTTCAGTCTCCATTTAAACTCTGGTCTTTCTGGATCTTTCTCTGAATGTAGACATCTCCTTCCGTCCTGAGACTAGTAGAGTTGTCTTTTAACTGTGCAATGCTGAGAAGCGTCCAGTTTTTCAAAATCGGTCATCACACATATGATGTATCTGTGACTGTGTGCAAATTCTTCCTGGTTCTGCTCTTCTCACTCAGCATCAATTCATATAAGCCTCTTCAGGAAATTAATTTCATTCTTTTTCATCAACATCATTAAAAAGGATTTCCCCAGGAAGATAGCAAATGAAAGAATCTGTGGGATAACTAACAACTTATAAATCATCAATGCACCTTATCCAAAAAGAATAGTCTCCTTTACTGAACTTGACTACAGGGATCTTCAGAAAGTTTTTGATAAACGCCTTCTATTCAAGGTTCTTATTAAAACTATAGGTATAGGATCCAAATCTAATCTGAAGATCTTCACTATTCTACCAGCTGTTTTCAAATGTCTTCCCAAATGTTTAATGCAGTTTTAAGTAGTTAGTGGGGTTTTTTTTGCTGTTCAGTTATTTTTCAGTTTTGTCTGACTCTTCATGACAAAGATACTTGCCATTACCTTCCCCAGGTCATTTTACAGATGAGGAAACTGAGGCAAACAGGAATAAGTGACTTGCCCAGGATCATACAGCTAGTGTCTGAGGCCAGATTTGAACTCAGGAAGATGATTCTCCCTGACTCAAAGTCAGGTAGTCTATCACCTGTACCGCCTACCTGCCCCTTATTAAAGCTTAGAACCAAAGAAAGAGTCAGCAGATATATATTATAATACTAAAAGAAGTATTTTCACGGCAAGAACCTATTTGAGAGGCAGTACAGTAAAGAAGAGAGGGTAGGGTAAGGAAATAGGCATTTAAAAGCACCTACTATGTGTCAGGCACTGTATTAAGCACTTTAAAATATCCCATTTAAGCTATTGAAGCATAAAACGGAACTAAGACTTTTGGGACACCCTCTACTTTTTTTGTTCTTTTTAATAAATTTTATTTGTTTCTTGTTTCCATCATTCATTTTCATGAGATTTTTGAATTACAAATTTTCTCC